>CAJQUW010010997.1:0-600000 GCA_907163375.1 Prostheceraeus crozeri
TCATACCCAACGCCTTTCAAACCTTTCTCCCAGAGATGGACGACTATCTTAATCTTATTGAGTTTTTCAAGTTGGCCGATGCCTTTAAAATCTAGTGTGTTGACATCTAACCCGTCAAACTTAAGCTCATCCTCCCACGGTTCATCAGAAGGTCGATCTAAACTTTAGAAGTACGACCCTAAGTTAAGATACATTTTTGAGAAGTTCTCACATGGTAGTTCTTCAAAAAGTATGTCTAGAAAATCCTGATTGAGCTTCTTGGGAGAAAATCATAGATATAGATTTTCTATTATCTCCCCCTTTTTATACTACTTACTTTCATGTTAATACTACTAACTTAAAATAGTATCAACGCTTCAAAGACACTGAGCAAATTATTTCTATTAGATTTTATCTTCCACAGCTTCTCTATACATTTTAGACTTTTGCGAGCTCACCACTGAGGCCATTATGAAATTGAGAATAGGCCTACCTGTAGTAGGGTAGATATGAGTGAGATAAATCACATTTCAAGATAAGTTATAGTTACCGCCCCTATAAATACTCGTACTAGTGTAGTTATAGCTAGTTTATTGCTGCTACTACTCCTACAACTATATTGATTAATATCATTTTGTCATCTTTTATAAATAAATATAAAGCCCTAATTATAATTATGTCTAAATATAAAAAATAAACAGTATTATCAAAATTTGTGTTTTACTTACGAAATATCTTTTATCAATGAACTTAATCGCTCAATCGTCAACTTATTTGATAAACTGAAAAACAAGCTCATACGATAATACATACCATACATGTGTGGCTCATGCATGTCGATAATTATAGCGGACGACACAGTTGAGTAAAAACCGATCAAAATTTTTGTTTGTTGAGGCAGCTCCATTGGTTGACCACAAAGATAAAAAGTCCTGATGTACTGCCTCAGAAGCTTGCTCACTAAATATTCCTAAGCCAGACTTGCTCATTTTGCAAAATTGTGTCAGATGAACACATACAATATGCACAGCTGTCGTGTAGGAAATTTCTAACTTTGAGTAAGCTCTTTGAAATTGATGAATAGATGTCTCTAGGTTTTGCCCAAGGTCTTTGCCGAATCCTTGCTCGACAACATTCTTGAACTCACGGAAAGCTGCGAAATACTGTTCAAGTCTAACTTTGTTTTGGTCAAGACAACGAATTGATGCTAGCGATTTCCTGTAAATTCACCACCATGAAGCTTTGGTTGCATTAAGCCCAACTCGTTCAACCATTCGTCAGTCTCTCGTGGACATCATTTCTGTAATTCCTTGAAAATCTTGTTGACAATTCTCAACATAAGATGTAGTTTGGTAGGTGGAATCACATCAATCAATAATGCATTTGTTTCACCACGAACAATAGGATGGTGAACACAGCTCTTGAATTCTTTTGCTGAAGCTGTTGAATTATAGATCTTCCGTGATCGATCATATTGGTCGGCAAGTCGCTTGATTTTTCCGACGGTGCGCATATGATAGGTTCTGGAAATGTATGCGTTTGAAAATTCAGATTTAGGACATAAACAATACAAACAGGGAAATGAACTGGAATGAGATTGTAATCCGGAGAGAATATTGCCCAATTTTAAATCAACAGCACAAGCATATCGAAACTCAATTTCGTCGATCTTAAGTAAATTCAAAATGATACGAATGTTAGAATATGCCTCAGTAACTCCTTGTACAATCGCAATTATGATAATCTTTTTTACGCTTGAGTTCAGCATTGATCTTTCAATCAGTCGTTTTGGACGATTGGTAATGTCAGCACTCTTGTCGGAAATATTAAGGCAGAATTTTAAAAATCCTCCGCCTGAATCAGTACTCAATTTGACAGCGACATTCTCTTCATCAAAGTTTCGTTTGGCACAAATGTGACCAATCAATCCAGCCACATCAGTACAAAATACTAATGTCTGTTTTTCGGTGGATGCAACTTCGTCACGAATATTGCGAGGACAACACTCAAAATCACGAACCGTACTACTAAAAAATGCGCGGCAGTCATTATCTCTTTCCTGTATTTTCGACGCAGTATACATATGACTCGACCGACGATCTACCAAAGACACTTCGCACAAAAGGGACGATTTTTCTATTCATTTGATTGTTAGAAGCTGATAAGACACTTCGGATATTGGTGATGTCGCTTAAACCGAGTTTTGGTTGTAATTCGAATGGACCAACACGTGCATACAATAATCTGTGAGGTCCTCCTGAATATAAGGCTCTCGTCGAACTTCTTGCCGTAGTACCGGTGGTCAAAATCGATGCAGCGACTTTAGCTTGAGTGTTTTGATGACTTGAAAAACACATCTGCACAATATTATCACGTAGCGATTTCTTAGAGCATTTATGACTAAGTCCTTTGCCGAGCGTAGATTTGCCATTATATATGTAAATTATAACAGGACGCGGCGGCGAATTGATGTAGCCATCACTTGAAATTCGTGGCCGACCAAGTTGCCTTTTTGGAATACATTTTCCAGATAGTGCGGCGGTTTGGCAAATCTGGCACGTGCATATAGGGAATGGATCAGATCTTGTTTGTATTACATGAGGGTTGATGCTATCAAAGTCATATGGAGATGGCAACATGTTGCGAGATTTTTTGCCGTTGCTGATATCGATTAAATCCGAACGATATTTTCCACAAATACCACACGGATATCTTTGATTCTCCTTGTTATAGCCGGGAAGGAAATACTCGCAAATTCTGTTGATGACCACTTCTGTTATTGGATATTTCGCCTTTTGAAAATATATTATGCAAACTTTTTGTCTGTTTCCCTTATGGGTTAGACAGCGCTTTGCATGAGCCATTTGTTCCGGCACTATAATCGCAGCGAACACAATGAATGAATCACAGGTGCACTCGATTAGAGTGATAATTGTAGCGCACGCCTTAAGCACTGAGATTCCATAATCAATAATTTGACATCAATCTAACTGAAAGCTTTCAGTGGTCGTAAATTGAACAATCGATTTCTAGGATATCATGCCATCAGTTGCAATCACAGAATTAGATTATTTAACCGCATCATCGGAAGAAGAGACGACATGTCTAATTCTGTGGTTGCAATAGAACTCTGTTGGCTAATAGCATGATCTAAGCGTCATAGAAATCAGTCTTTAAATGTCTACATGCGTGAATCAATCACATGGATAGCAGCTAAGAATATTGCAGTTTAGAAACCAGTTCTGAAATGAATAGGAATAGCCTAAATTAATGATTCATTAATAAATGGCGAAAATAAACGCCTGCCAAAACTATGAGCTATAACATTATCGTTTTAAGGAAGTTTTAATATCACTGAAATTGTAATCAATTGCTAACTTTATGATGTTTAGGCTGTCACACGAAATTATTTTGATACTGTAATAAATTCATCTAGAGTAAATCATTATCGTGCTTAGTTCATCATAATACTTTAGTAGGCCTATTCTTAATTTCATAATGACCTCAGTGGTGAGCTCGCAAAAGTCAAATGTATAGAGAAGCTGTGGAAGATAAAATCTAATAGAAATAATTTGCTCAGTGTCTTTGAAGCGTTGATACTATTTTAAGTTAGTAGTATTAACATGAAAGTAAGTAGTATAAAAAGGGGGAGATAATAGAAAATCTATATCTATGATTTTCTCCCAAGAAGCTCAATCAGGATTTTCTAGACATACTTTTTGAAGAACTACCATGTGAGAACTTCTCAAAAATGTATCTTAATTTCGGGTCGTACTTTTAAAGTTTAGATCGACCTTCTGATGAACCGTGCTCCCATTCACGATAGTGAGTGACTCTTTGACGATGCATATTTATGTCATCACAGTGAAGTATGGAGAGGACGGCGTACTTGAAACACTGGGACTGACACTCTACATAGATGACAGCCTTTTTGTCAGCCAGTGCTTTGGGGAGGGTGAAACAACCGTTCCCTTCTAAATTTTCTAACAAATAAATTTTGAGATCTACTTTCTCGATCCCATCAAAGACCAGTCCGCTGTCTCCTTCCAGGAACTTTTCCAGGTTGTTGACGAGACAGGTGGCATGTCTCTCTATCCACTAGTTCACATCACCTATGAGATCAGCAGCACAGGAGGCTATCCTTATCGTCACAGTGGACTCTACTTCTCCCATACTGCTGTCTATTTTATTGAAACGAGCAGAGATGTAAAACATGCCTTTGAGCAAAAACCTATCTAAACTCGCCAACATTTGATGAATTAAACCTATATTATTTGACAGGAGTGGATGAATATCCTGTATAGGTTCAGAGTTTTCCATCTCATAGTCACGAACGAGCCTCTCAATGGAGAACTTGCTCAGCCTTAGAATGACGTTGTTGTCAGCGTAAAGCTCAGTCGGATGAGTGTGACAGAGTGTGTGAGAAGAAAGAACAAACTCTGCAGGAAAGATCTTCTGACACGAAGAACAGGAAAAGCCGACGTGTGATGAAGGATGCTTCCTACCTGATGACGTTGGTGGTTGCCTCACACTGCCACAGGAACCGCCTTCGATGTGACATTGTAAGTTGGTGCTGTTGTAGAACGTGCGTCCACAACCTGCACACTTGGGTCGTTGAGGGATCGGTCGGCGCTTTCCTCCTCTGCAGGCATTGCCAGCGGTGTGATGTCTCAAACTGTAGGCTGAGGCGAAGACCCTGTCACACCGCTGGCATCGATAGTCCTCCTTCTCCACTTCAACATCAATCTCCCTCTCCTCTCCGACTATCTCGAACTCCATTTCTTGCTCCTCCAGCAGTCTCTCCACCGACTTGATGGAGAGGAGAGGGAGGTCGTTTGCTGCTGCAGGTGGTGGTGGCGATGCTGGGATGATGATGGGGCGGGAGGGAACGTCACCGTCCAGGAATTAGGCCGCCAGATCAGTTGAGAAAAAGGAAAAGAGATTAGTAATATACTTCAAGTTTGAAATCTTAGTTTGAAGTCTTATCCCCCTATTTCCCAATCATGATTACTTACCATCAAATGAATTAATCTCCAGTAACACCGATGGTCGAGGAGGAGGTAAGAGTGGGACACGTGCCGAAGGTGGAAGGGTCCTGGGCTTGGGTGTCGGAGGGACGTGGCAGCGAGGGGCAGGGACTGGTACAGGTATCTGAGCAGGCGGTGGAGGTGGGGCGATGAAGATGCCCGAGAAAGGAGTCGGACCTTGAGCGGAGGTAGATGGGTGGGAAGGTAGGGCCGGAAATTCCTCGCGGCTTCCTCCCACTTCTTCATCTTGGCCAAGTTTGTAGAGAGGAAAGAGAGATTAGAGATTGAGGCAAGGATGTTAAACAATCTACGCATGAGATGTTAAAGATACTTACACTTGCCAAGGCGGTCACAGGCTTCCCCGATTGCTCCTTGGGGGACGGATTCCCCATTATGAATACATTCATGCACTGAAAAAGAATGACAGCAAAGATAAGCAGAGCTAAAATTTGCATTCTGTTTAAACATGAACAAAACAAGGGAGGGGCTCTTGATTTTAATTGGGATGTATACCCTAATGATGTTAGTTAGAAAAATTCTATGAACACAACTCCATCACATAGAAATTTACATTTCTCAATACACATTTTCTCCAGCTTTGCAGAGACGCGGTAATTTTCAATTTTTGCGAATTCCATGATGGACAGTCGATTGTAGATGATTAATTGTAAAACTTCAATCACTGAAAAGGAAAGATGAGAATCGTTTCATTTGCCTAGTCAACGTTTATCATGGGAGCAATCATTGAAGTGACATCTAATGAATTACATTTCCCTCTACTCCATATCATAAAGACTAACCTTTGTCGAATGGCTGAAGTACCCTGACCTGGTGAGAGAAAGCGTCACGTTGAGTATGAAGTCGAACGCCCAACATGAGCAACGGCTCAGAGGTTTCGGTCTAACAAACGACGAACAACCCGTGCAACGCAATCCCTCTACGGCAGTACCCGCCGTCCCGAAGGAACGCCCGAGCAAAGGAGGTATTACAGCGATGATATGTTTTATGAGCAGAAGTGAATCTCTTGATAGCAAGAGACTATTCAACTTGATAGCAAGTCAAAACAACCAGAAAGCAGGAGCTCACCGACACTCACCTTGTGAAAGATAAATGTGAAGAGCAGAGCTGCTGCACTGCCTTTTATAAGATTTTCCTAAGCGGTGGATGGATGAGACCTCTCGTCCAATCACAGACGAGCTAGAGTTCCCGATGTGCGCATGCACATTTGTAGCGCGTTATTGAAATCGTGTTAGGCAAAAATGATGTTTAGCAATAGACTCAACCATGATGGCACCTGAAGTCAATACATTGAAACATGATGATTGCACGATTCGTTTTCATCAAGAGAGCTTCGGAGGTTAAATACAAGGTTTACATCTCTATTATATTTTTTATATGGATTTATGGAATCTTAGGTATATGTATCTATATATATATATAGATCTTATATTATCTATATAGATCTTATATGGATCTATGGGTTTATTATCTTATCTAATTTCGTGTCTAAATGTCTTAAATAATCTTGGTCTTATAGATAAGCTTAGAAAGACGATTGAATGTATCTTAACTCTATGTACAGTTCTATAATTTCTCACGTTTTACTTATTTCAGACATTAGTAGTATAGAGACATGCTTCGTAAATTTAGTGACAATACTGGTCTTGATTCTTGACAATCAAGTGATGAATGTTATTCATGTACTTCCTATCTTGATTTTCAGGTCATTTATGCATGTGATCAAACAGGAGACTGCGAAACGTCGTGCTGCTAACACAGTCTGGTATCCGTCGAAGAATCTTCGTTGCTTTTACTAACTTGTTGTCCGGATACGGGAAATCACTTGAACTTACCTATCAAGATTAATTCCTTGAGTTTGAAAGGGAGGAGACAGAATTGTAAGCATGTTTATACTATACACTAGAAATATTTACGGAGTTGATATCTTATTTCAAAGACAGTCTCATCAAGGCTCACTTAATTGCAGATGTCAATTACATTCATTTCCACAAGATGAAGAAGCGGAAAGTGTTGACTTTCAATTTCGTTCCTACGGACAAGAATATGTTACTGATGCTTCTGAGTTTTATACACGACATATGCGGAAGATTATTTCTCGGATGGACAACTTTCATGGTTACGGCGATCATTTACTTCTGAATAAAATAAACCATATTGTCATTGCCATTAGTAAAACGGGTTTCAATGATGGCTGTTGATAAATCAAAGACCAAATAAAGTATTTTTTCATGACAGTTGTGTTGTGCTAAACTTTCTGACTACACTCACAAATAAAACTTCGATGATCAAACTTTACTTTCACAAACGTGTGTCACGTCAAAACTATTTGACTACATTATCACTTTATCAACCTGTGCCGCAGAAAAAATTTTGTACAACATGATAAACTTTCTAACTGCACAAACGGAATAAACCTGTTCAATAATAAAACTGTTTGACTACACTTGCATTTCATGAAACATAATAAACTTTGCAACTACACTAACAAGAGCTTGTTCACTAGCGAAGAGAGAAATAAGCTTGTGGTTGCGTGTGGCGGAGTCAATGTCCCTTCCAATTCATTCCATTTCATCATTTATTCTTCCCCTCTGCATTCCATATCCGAAGATATGTGGCGGGCTTGGGACCGCTTTAGCTGTATTAGAAGGTTGGCCCTTAAGAGGGCCCATGGTGCGTTCTCGGGACTCACATGTGGAAAACGACTAGGTCTTTTTCAGTTGGCCTGCAATGAAGGAAATAAGAATTAGGAAGATGGCATAATGTTATGTTCCAGTCATAATACTTACGAAATTTGTGCGGCTTCCTATATTCAATGCGGATGTCCTCTCAATGTTCGATGTTGAGGTGATAACACCGAACATCCGCACTATTGAAACACTCCTGGGTGTCGTCCATTGTAATATTTGGATAAATGAGTGGACGTTCGGGGACAACACCCAGGACCGGAATGTGAATGGAAGTGATGGACTTCGACTCATCATTCTTCCTCGAACACGCCAACTCACGCTCAAGCTCACTCACTCGCTTCAACACCTCCTCCTTCAACTTACACTCCTTACTCCGCTCTCGCTCACTCACAACCAACTTTCTCTCCATCGCTTCCCTCAACTTTCTTTCAGCCACTTCACTTTTCTTCGCCTCCACACACTCTTTCAACTTCTTACTCAAACTGTCAGCACTCGCCTTCAATCGATCGAGCTCAACAGTCACCTCCTTCAACGCACTCTTTGCAGCATTGAACTGACCCCGCAACTTGTCACACTCATTCCTCACATTCCCATACACCAACGCATCATCCTTCGACAGCACCACTTTGCCCGGCACACTCGACTGACTCACTCTCACAACACACTTCGGCAATCGCTCAGGAGACGATTGTGCCAGCGGCTTAGTCGCTGGCAAAATCGTCTTCACTGCACTCTCTTCCTCACTGTCAACACGCCTCTTCACATCTACAGCCTCAAACTCACTCTCATCCTCACTCTCTACAACAATCCTTTTTCTTTTAGGTGCACTCACTTCATCATCCAAATCCACATCACTCAAACGCTCAACAGTCGGTTCAACACTCTTCGAAGGTTCGCGCGCCACCATACCTGCTCCAAACAGCATTTCCTTCTCTCCACACAACACTTTCTTCATCATGTCCTTCCCTATCACCCTATTTTCATACTTTAAGTGCGCCATGCTGAACTCATCGCACTGCTCATCACTCCTGACATTGCACCAAATACAATACCACACCCTCACTGCCACAACATGTCCCTCATTCTTCGACAAATGGAATCGAAGTCTCTCACCCCTAAACACATTTCCACAGCCGCACTTCGCCAACTGAAGCTTCTTGTTATTATCTTTTGTCATTTTGATAATCTCTGAAAGGAGATAGAATAGTTTGTGAGATTGAGATAATAGTAGTCATCTCATAGGAATAATATCATCTACATGAGAGGCCTAGCTTGCAACGTTTGATAGCAGATGTTGTCAGAACACTCACTGTTCATTAGGAAATAAAAGTTAAGTCTAGAGAAACCTAGCTTGCAACGTTTGATAGCAAACGTCAGAGCACTCACCGTTCGTCTTGCAACTTGAAACAGGAGTGACGACTAGAGAAAAGACGTGGTTTATATACCCAGTAAGCACAAAGCCATGATTCAGACCTTCCTTATTTGGCCATGCGTTTAACATGACAACAGCGGTTTTACCAACTATGGGCATCGGCAGTCACCGTGCTTTCAGTAACCAACTCAACTTTCAGTTTTGACGTCAATGCCTGCAGTAACCCTCTCATTTTAACCAAGTTACAATGACAAACTTGCCAACCATGAGTTACTGAGGCTAGACGAGATTTCACAAAGGCCTGATAGGAGAAGCCATAGCGACTTGATAGCAAGCGTTTAGATGTTAAAACATCCATTGACCATCATTTTTAAAATTCAACTAGTATGTCAATGAGAATAGACAAGCTAGGTTGATGAATCCGTTACAGGCATTCCTCAGAGGGATCTTATCCCGACTCCAAGGCCTCGGCCCTCAAATCCAACCTCCCGCGGACAGAGCGTGCGTCATATCACTGTGTTGGTATTCGGACCTCGATTTTGGCATGAAAACCGGTGGAGTTATTTACATCAGGAAGCAAGTCTCGAGGCGAAGCTCGCCTCTGACAACTTTATAAAGGTCTTCATTGAAATCAGAAGGTTTGAAAACCTCATAAAACATCAAAAAATTGCAAATTTAAATTTTTCAGCATTTAGTACTACTTCTGAAATTTTATAAGTAGTCTGTAAACAAAGGTCTGATCAATAGCTATCGAACCTTTTTTGAATCAAGTCAAAATAACTTGTAAAAGCAAAGTTACAAGCCTTTAAAGTTTTGGAGTCCTTTATGGCCTGGAGACTAAGGTCATCTCCTGGCTAACCTATAAGTCTGACGCCTTAGCTGATATCAGCAATGAAATTTTTTAAGTCTGATTTTGGAATTTCCGATGCTATCATCGGAGCTCCGGAGAGAGACGACCTACCTTTGACAATCTCTCTCGTCTTAATGAAATTTCTCATTCGGTTCCCAGCTTATGTAGTTTGTGGCGATCAGCTGATGACGTAATCTCAATCATCCAAAACTTTAAACACTTCTATCTCCGGTTCTAGGGATCCGATTGACTTCAAATTTTGACAGTCACAATTTCTCGCTCTCACCTTTCATTTGAGCCATCTCTCGACGATCACCAGAAGCCGAGTTGAAAAAAGAAGCCGTCGTTTTTTTCAAAGTATCCAAAATTTTTGAAAATACGCAAAAATTCGATTTTAAACAAGCTCTCATTTGGAAACGAAACCTTCCACAGATCTGAAAAGGTAGGATCCTAGAGAACAAAGTGCGGTGTTGCCACTAAAAGAAACCGGAGCTCTTCATTCACTTTCATTCCTGAGATAGTCGTCACCAAAATAGGCTACAATTTAACATTTTCACAAAAAATAAATCCAAAGTGTCGACCCATAGTGAAGAAAATTTCGAAAAAAAATTTTGTGCGAATTTCAACATCAAGCCTTGATAGAAGTTTGTTCCACATGATTCTGAGCAACTTTGGTGAAAACACCACTTTTGACAAAGTTCGACTCGAGGGGGGTGTTTTTTCATCGAAACTTCACCGACCCAACTTTTGACGAGAAACACGATGGGAGGGATCTCGGAGCTCAATTCTGACATTTTGGAAATTTTTTTTCACGAAAAAAATCCTGAGTGTCGACCCATAGTGAAGAAAATTTCGAAAAAATATTTTGTGCGAATTTCAGCACCAAACCTTGATAGGAGTTTGTTTCACATGAGCTATCGCACGACTTTCTACAACCACTCCCATCCAAGTTGGAAGTCTGACAGGGGGGACGGTTTCCTCCTCTCGGTCCGATCCCTTCCAGCACATCCTTGGCCACTTCCTTCCAGGGGGGTGAGTCAGCACGATGACTCAGCAGCGATGACTCATCGTTGCACATTTTGGCCTTCCGTCTGCAATGGGATCACTACTAATAATTTAAATGCTGTAAACATTTCATGATCGTGAATTGAACTGTAGAACCGCAGACAGAGAGCTATTTGACTACATTTCAGCTGAAATTTTCATGTTTCTGATCAGAAAGTCCTGGCTTCGTGTGGACTGTCGTAATTTATAACTATAATTGTATAATATCATTCAATACTTAATTCTTTAGTCATTTCATTCATAAAATTTCAAAACACAAAGTCCCTTTTGAAATGACTGATTCACAGTTCTGTTTCATAATCTGTATTTTTCAAAGACCGCTACCATTATTGGGGCTAAACATAGCGTCGCAAGCGGAAATTCAAGGCAAAATATGTCGAGACATAAATATTTGCGTGAATTATGATCTTCAGATGGATTTCTACTTATCCAATCTTAGGCAATGATTGAATTTTGTCGATTACATATCGTTAAATCGCAATTCTGAAGAGACCAAGCACATCCTCAACTGAGAAGTTTGAAAGTACCTTTTCCAAACTGGGCTGTGAAACGCATCAATATCACGAGAGCAGGTGGGAGGGGCACTTCTCCTTAAAGATTGCTGTTTTAAAGATACCGAACTGGAAAATTGTGATGGCAAGTTGCTTATGACTCTGAACACAAAAATATATTGAGAATAATAATTTGTGCTTGGAATGCAACTTGAGCACACGTTTATGAAATGTGCAAATCTTTTCAATCGACTGTGAGAAGCAATATACTGTTTCTTCTCATATACTTACTTGTTGAAAATTTCGATTTCCAGATAAACTATCTTTTAAATGATTGAATGCATCACAAACCAATTGAAGTCTGAGACTAAATACTCGCGAATGGCTCAGGCTAAATTATGATCTCCCCTCAACTAGATTTTGTGTTGAACAAGAACTTTTTATTTTTCCTCCATACTAATTAATTATATAACATCGTAGGCACTAGGATACATACATTTTATAACACTAGGCATCGTCAATATGATAGCCTTTCAGTCATGCAACAGATCCAATACTAATGCTTCACTCTTTTGAATTGCAGATGGAGCATTTGAGATGAAAAAGTGCTTTCTAATCAAGTCAGAAGACATTTTAACAGTCGATTTAGGCCAATTATGTACGTTCTGGGTAATCAAGAAATAATGAATAAATGAATATAGCGAAATAAATGAAATTAATTAAGAAATATGAAAAATGACTGCACAGGCTGCATTTCGCTGGTGGCTAATATAAGGTCAACTTCGCTTCTCTGATTAATCGGTTGCATTACACTGATTCGATTATTCAATTTTTTCTGAACGTTCTCATTCAGGCTCATGCATCGGCTTGAATTATGCGCCTAAACAGCGAATTCTATATCTAGCCATTTTTACAAAGCCAACTATTTCTGTGGTATTTCATATATAATTTGAAAATGCTCAAAGTATTCAGCTTTCGGTGCCGACATGTTTTTAATAGTTCTCTTGTAGAGATACGCAACTTCCCTTCTAAGAAGAGCTGATGAAATGATATTACATGAACAAAGGACCTACCTTTTTGCTAAAACCAATAAATCCAGACAATTTCAGTGAAAATGTTCGATGACAAACACCACATGCTGCGTTTATTCTTATACTATGTATTTGTATTACATTAATACAAATAATTGAATGACCTTTTCACTACGGTAAGGAAAATTGTGTCACACCTATTCAATCCGTGAGGCCACATCAACATATGCTATTTCTCTAGAGAGAGAATTTTAAGGGCAAAGCTGGCATGCCCTCCGCAGTGAAAAGGTCTATTGAAGAACAAGTGACAAATTAATTTTTGTG
The DNA here is from genome assembly GCA_907163375.1 of Prostheceraeus crozeri. Classification (NCBI taxonomy): domain Eukaryota; kingdom Metazoa; phylum Platyhelminthes; order Polycladida; family Euryleptidae; genus Prostheceraeus; species Prostheceraeus crozeri. Next base: position 12,848 of record CAJQUW010010997.1, read on the forward strand.
TCTGATGAAAAAGGCCAAAAATCAATCATTTTAGAATGAGGCCCCTGGATCTTCAGGAATTTCCCAGAATTATGGAGTTTTCATCAATATTAGTGACACTAGATAAGAAGGCGTGGCTGGATAGACGATGTCAAGAAGCGGAGAACATTGCCTCAAGAGATGAAAGGGAAGAAAGTTTACGAGCTGATCAAGGATATTAATCAGACGTGGCAGCCTAGCAAAAATGTATAAGAGATGAAGATGGAAGAATCCTGCAAACGACGGAGGATATCAATCGTCGTTGGACAGAATATTGTACTGAACTTTTCAAGGGAGTTGCGAACTCAGACACATCAGCAGTCCAAGAAATGGAACTAATTGCGCCTGCGACGATGGTGATCAAAGCATTGCTGGCGGAGGTAGAGGCAGCGATGAAGAGACTCAAGCATGGTAGGAGCCCAGGCCCTGACGTTAATCCAGCAGAGCTACTACATGCTGGTGGCGAGGATTTGGTGACTGACGTACACGCATTATGCAACCAACCATGGTACGAAAAGGTTATACCGGATGAATGGAAAGAATCCGTTACTATCATTCTGCCGAAGAAAGGGGACCGCACCGCTTGCTCCAATTATCTCACTCTCTCGCTGATCAACCACGTGTGTAAGATTTTTCTACCAGTGTTGTTGGAAAGACTGAAGGCGGTGGTAGTAGAGCCATTACTATCCGAAGAGCAGGCTCGATTCCGACGCGACAGAAGTACAGTGCAGCAGATTATCACGCTGCGGATACTGAGAGAAGCGCTGGGTAGAAAGAAGGACAAAGAGGCTTGACACTGTTTCATGTTTCATAGATTTTAGATAGGCGCTTGACAGCGTCAGGTAGGATATCATGTGGAAGGTCCTCAAGTCGAATGGAGTGTCATCAAAACTCAATAGAGTGATCCAAAGTGTGCACCAATGTGCAAAAGCAGCAATACGCATTTGCTGCATTTCAATACGTCATTTCTCTTGAAACGAAGAAGGAAGCTCTTCGCACCTGTGTGTTTATTGTGCTGCTATACGCCTGCGGAACATGGACTTTTCGCATGGAAAATTGGCGCAGGTTGCAGGCATTTGAGATGAGTTGCTACTGTCGCCTACTGAACATTAAATGGTCCAGTTTCACCAAAAATGGAGAGGTCCTGAGAAAGTTTTCGCCAAAACATCGATTGAAAAGCGTCATAATCACTAGGAAATTGGAGTTGTTCGGACATATTTGTCGAATGTCTGATAACCGGATGGTTAAGACAGCTATGCTGGATATAGTCGAAGGAGACAACAAGTGCGGTAAAACGCAGATGAGCCTCATGAACGCCATGAGGAGCGCAAATGACCGGATTCTGTGGAGAAAGATAATTCGTAAGGCCGCCAGTGACAACGGGCAACCAATGCCCAGCGAAATGAAATCAAGTAAGTCAAGTGACGCTAGTTGTGAATTTCATGCATGTGCGCTGTCTACACTGCTCGTGATTTCGGATTTTTCATCTCCTTGTATTATGATTGACAAATGCTATCGTTACTTATCAAGCATCTTCGAAATCAAATTTAGACTTGCCACTTATTCATACGAGCATAGATCCAACCTTTTCTAAAGCAGGTCAAACCCATTCATGATAATGATAGATTCTACTCCTTCCAATATCCCACTCTACATGCCAACTAAAACGATAGGATATCTTCATTACATGTAGAGAGAAAAATAAAATATACTTTTCATTTTGTATCTCTTCTATATAAAGTGCCGGGAGGAAAAATCAACTTTTCAGTCCCACGGAATGAGGAAGATAACTTTTCCTCCCGCAATTAGCCTGTGCAGGCCCTGTGTAGAAAAATCATAGAAGTCTTAGAAGTCTATAAACAAGTTGTGATTAGCCGGAGACTATCAAGATATCGATAAGTCCCCCTGGATTAGCTCATTCATAGATTTCGCGGTATAGACATCATAGAAGTCTATGCATCAGTATGTCATCAGTATCTATAAGTCACAAAATGAAAAGCTACATTCTTTCGAGAGGAAGTAAACATTTCCTCCCTTAACTATCTGTCCATCCCTCGCCGCGCTCGGGCTGTACAACATAGCTGCGGAGGAAAAGTTGATATTTCTTCTCTCATGAAAATAGCTAAAACGATTCCTGCGTGATTCATAATAAGTGTACACATTGTTGTGTTATCCAAAAGCTAACTGAGAAAACAAAACAGAAATTCACCGATCTTTTTATTCAGCGATGAACATGGTAGGTATACACTTAGCTTTGTTTGTTACACATTACCTTAGTTGGTTGTGAAGCAACATCTGTCTTTTAATAATTTATTAACATTGGATACATTGAGCCTCATTATGTATATTTTGAGTTTGTTTTACGCTTTATTCATGCATGTTTTACTTGACGACATGGGAAGCAAGCATGAAGTGTACACAGCATACACAGCATCATCAAATGAAACTTATAAGTAAAAATGTCAACATATTAGCACTTGCAGTGCAATACCTAATATACTGAAATTGTTGCATCAACGATAATTCCGACTTCTGTTATTGGAAACTTCCACGTAGTCATTTAACGTCCGCGATGTCTATTTTGACATTTCGGTCTAGAAAAATCTGCTGAAACAACTAACTTTCTCATAGGATATAACAATAAATATTCCATATCTGCCATACTGCGATGACTTGATTTCACCATGTTTCTTCACCGCTCACTTTACGGCATCATTCACGTTATATCATGAAAATATTTGGTCGTAATACTTGGGTGACGGATTAATAACTAATTAATACTAAGATGGATTAATAATGTCTGTGATTTTCAATTACTTCATAAAGATGTTAATCGGCATTTTTTCTCCATATTTAGCCAATAGTTGAAGAAGGGCTGTAACTAGCAAGTGAATTGATTTTTCATCTGATTACCTACTTAGAAGCATCAAGGTGACTGGCGTCTAGAGTTATAGAATAGAATAACGTTTATTTTTCGAATTTCCTCAATAATCAGAAGCGTGAGGAATGTACAACATTTGAAAGTAAAAACACTCTTCATTACACGACAAAAATAAAAAGTCAGCAACAACAAAAGTGATAAACAACAAGTTAGTTCACAAAGTTACTTTAAGCTGAAACCGCTGTTTGATAATATAGCCATCGATGCCATAAATGTTTTGGAGCATGCGACTGTCTGAGAAAATGGGACTTTGTATTCTTGTGAGCGGTTCATCACTGGGGTGTCTAAAGGCGCTGTTCTGGAGGTGTACTCGATCCTGTCGGAGTCCAGTATGTATATGATATCTACCTGATTCTAGGAGTTAATCAGTGATAATCTACGAGTCGGAGCGCAGCGAAGACGAGTAGATTTCATGGTTTAACTCCGTAAATCAGGTAGATATCTTATTTAAACCACTGATATCTACTAAGATTTCCAAAATGGTTTAGGGTTAGATGTCATTATGGTATTAAGATATTTAAACCGTTGATATCAACAACACATTGATGTAACATATCTACATTATAGCCATAAATTATTACACCACAGTAAAAGGTTTTTACTATTAAGATTTCCATGTTATAACACATATAAAGATTTCTATAGATGTAAGCTATGGATTTATGTGTCCGTGATTTAGTTCATGCATGAACATAGTCCTAGTTTGATTTGCTGTTTGAAAATCAAAAAGCAATATCAAAATAGTCCATGATCAAAAGTATCCAATATCATCTTTTACTTAATCAGTCTTACGGTAAAAAGAATTGAAAATGAGCAGTATAAGCAGATTTGCTACAACTACAGAGGAAGAAAGGAAAAAGAATTTGGAAGAAAGGATACCTTATAATACATTAAAGAAACAGAAGTGGGCACTGAGCATATTTAGAGAATGGCAACAATTCTGGAAATGTCGATTAGATGGAAGCTTAAAAGTCTATAAAGATATTGATGAAATGACCGCCTATGAATTAGACCAATGTCTTCGCGTTTTTTTATGTGAGGTTAGAAAAACGGATGGAACTAAATATCCTCCCAAAACACTGAAAGAGATGGTTGCAATGCTGCAACATTATTGTAATAATGTTATGGATAAAAATTGGTCAATATTCTGCGATAAAGACTTCAGTGAATCAAGAAAAGTGTTAGACGGTGAGATGAAGGCAAGTGCAAAGGAAGGCAACGTAAAGATAACCAAAAGAAGTGACATAATATCTTTCAACTCTGAAGAGAAATTATGGACTAACGGGCCTAACGGGCTGGGAACGAGTTCCCCTACACAGCTACAGAACACACTCATTTATGTTCTAAGCATTGAACTAGGGTTGCGTGCTGCTACGGAGCACAAACACTTAACTTTTGGGGATCAAAACGATCAATTGCGATTGATAGAAAAAGATGGCGTGGAGGTGCTTCAGTACAAAGAAAACACCTCTAAATCTCGTTTATTTGGGATCAAACAAGCCAGAATGGAGCCAAAAGTTGTACATGTGCTGCCAAACTTTGAAAGCCCGGAGAGATGTCCAGTGAAGATCTACAAAAAGTTCGTCCATTACAGAGAAAATGTCAAAGAAATAACGTCCTTTTATCTTACACCTATACAACAACCCAAAAATGAAACTTGGTTCAAAAAAACTCCATTAGGTATTCATCAAATTGAAAAAGTAGTCAAGAACCTAATGATGAGCATAAAAGCAAAAGGTAACTTTACAAACACAAGTACAAGAAGAACTGCAAAAACGCGAATAATAGCATCAGGATTACCAAATGAAGTAGCGAAAAAGCGTATTGGTCATGTATCAGAGGCAGATCTAAATTACATCGACATGGGATCGATGAACGAAAAGGTGACCCATGCATTGAGAAAAAGTGATGCTCAGGCACCTACATGTAGTCGTCAATGTCAACCAATGTCAACCAATAACCAATGCAATAATGAAAAAGAAGGAATTTCCACAGAAAATGTATCTTTTGGAGGAAATTTTCAAAACTGTTCTTTCAACATTTATATTCGTAAAGACTGATCACTATACTTGAAAATCACATATTTAGAATGATATTGTTATAGTTGATAGTAATACAATTACTTACATTACATTTGTTTTGCAGTACTGAGATTTCCCAGCAGTTCATAGATAGTGATTGCAGGAGGTTAAATGCAGGAGTTAAACGCTGATAACCTCCTACCGATTATACATTACAAAGATATAGACACCTACTGATGTCAGTGGTTTAAATATCCATATCTCCCAGACGGCTACTGTCTGTGATAACTACAATAAATGGCTGCCGCATATAAATTTACTGGAGAAATGTCAGAATAAAGCCTGGACTGTACTATATTCTTCTAAGTGCATGTTTCAAAATCAGCAAGAAGAATGACAAATATTATATGACATTGATATATTTTAATTGGTGGCGCCGCATATGCGAATTACATCCATGTTCTGAAGGTTCTGAAGGATTCTATATGGGAATCATCCATATCTCTGAAGGTCTCTATGAATATTACATCCATATTTCTGAAGGTCTTGACAATATATCGTGAGAACATGCTTAAGACATTCGCGGTCAAAATTTGATTATCTAATGTGCTTGATATGAAAATCAATTTCAAAAAAATTCTCCATGATGATGAACATCCCGTAGAATTGATCAAAGACTAGCAATAAAACTTGAACGCAAAAACAAAGAATTAATGTATTTTCTATTTCTTGAACTTCAGAAAAATTAGATAACCAGATTAAAGTGTTTTCCGTCGCGGTAAGATGCATTCTCAAAGCACAAGAAAGCGAAAACGCTAAGGAATGTACTCATAACAAACACGCAACAAGTCCAAATTAAATGAGTATTGTCCTGAATTCACTACAATAATAATTTGAGAAACAGCATCTTTTATTAAATCATTGGATCACTCCAGTGTTGTAAGTTTTACATCGGCATCATTGTCCTACATTTTTGTATGCTTTCTACATGTGCATAAACATCAACAAATCTAAATCAGTGATTACTGATTAGCTAAAACCTGAATTAAACAGCTACAGATAATCAGATAATTTCTCTTTCCTTGATAACATTAAATTTTATGATCCAGACTGCAATAATTTTCAAAATTTTCTAATCTGGTCATATTTGCTATGCAACTGGCACTATGCAGCCCAGCACCTTCTGCCTCACACACCATTCTCACATTTCAATTCCCATCCCTTACATCGTGAAAATTGATAAAAGTCTATTATGATAGAAAATGAATAACATTTGTGTCAAAGTACATCAGTCAACGAAATTATTCGAATAATTGTTCAATATGTAAAAAGTGGACTCAAAATGTACTTCTAGATCTTAATATCTAAATATTCTCCAAATTCATTGACATCCACCGTTATTCAGAAGAAGATTTCAGCAAAAGATTGACTGCTTAGAGTCCTGTCTACATTGGACTCTAGAACTTGTCGAGATATTTTTTAGATGCAAGACTGAGGCCATAGGGTGTAGGGTTTAACTAAATACTTTAAACAGAGGTTAAAGCAAAGTATAGCAAGCACATGCTTAATTGCTGTAAGCAAATCGCATAATCATCTTTTGATGAAATCCCTCAAAATTCAAGCGTTCCAGAGTGAGTTGAGACATTTTGTGATCATGCATTCATGTGCTTCATTATAAAAATTATAAATATTCATTCATTTACATATATATAAATGAGTTGCAGGATCGGCCGCGAATCCCCTGCTTTTTTGAAACGGAAAGAAGTTAAATATACTTCAATACATTTCCAAATTGAGCTCAATTCATGTGTCTTTTATTTTGATATACTTTAATTCATTTAGCGCTAAAAGTGTACGCATCTTAAAGAATGATTTGAAATAATAGACCATTCAAACATGCGGAGGTTCAGTATTATTCGAATGGTGGTCGTGATTTGTGGGTTAATTGTTGTGGCATTCTTTCTAATATTTGCAATTGCTATTTCTTTGTGCGACAACGCCTAATGAGGAAGAAAAGATAGCCCTGTATCAGAATGCAGTAATGTTGATGTTTTGAAATGCACCGTAGCTGATGCATTCAGGAATTCTGCATAAGAGAGCAATGTGATACTTTCATTGCTCACAACTTTATTACTGAGTTCATCATCAGGTTGATGTTATTCATACATGAATAGAAATGTCCCTATTATAGAAGTGCCACCATTTATTCATGCATATTATTATAATTTTGAAAAGCTTCAGATGATTTTAATTTTGCAGTGAGGGGGCACTGTGCCCCATCCTCCAACGTAAAATAGTGAATTAACTGAATATTTTCAGCCGCCTTTTGCCATTGCTCGTTCCGCTAGCTTGTATGACGTCAATGACAGCGGAAACCCATTGAGACTTGAATCCAAGAAAGCTCATTATCAAATGCAACGACACGCACACATCACCACTTCTTATGAAATTGAACATGACAGAGCCATCACGTCTGCAATTTATCTCAGTTGCATGTCTTTAACCATACCTTGATGAATTTCAGGGTTACCTGAAATGTCTTATTCTTCTCATTTTAAGAAGTATATATCATGTGGGAGCAGTGGCGGCTTTAGCGATCATGTCCTCTTCATGCTCAGAACAACAAAGTACTCGATCTCATTCTCCACACTAAATCAACCTTCTCTATCATGAGGAAGTTCATGCTTTCTATCAACAGACCGGACTCCATTGCAGCATTTTTCAAACTTTCACAACATTCAATTGCTATTCTCTGATCATACCACTATGATGTTAAGGTATTTAGGATTTATTAAGCAACTGACTTCTGAAAAATAACTATTCTATATTATATTTTTTATTATTAATTCTATATTCATTATAAATAAAAATAACTAATTCTGAAAATTACAGGGGAAAGCAAGTTAATTTGAGCATGCTTTATTCGTCATTGGCCAATACATCTCAAACTAATACTATAGCGGAAACAGTAAATGACGAGTTAAAAACTCCATCTCATGCCATAGACGAAAATAATAAAAATAATTATAAATACATTTATTGATGTAAAAGCCCCAATAATGGGAATCGTGGGACCATGATTCTACATAGGACACAAGATGTTTAACAAAGTAATAAACGAAGGTAACAAGAAAACAAGACACACAATTACAAATTAGATGATGACGGTGGGTTACATATTAAAACCACAGTTAACTAATGATGACATAACGTAAATAAACTATCTTCTCATGATGGAGTCTGTACATAGCGGTAAACGAAATTTTGGCAGTGAGTAAATTTTGGAAAGAGCAAATGGTGCAAGGGATGATGATGATCACATAACAAAGCTTGAAAAAGTTTCCAACCAATTATAGTCCGTCTATAGTCAAGTGGAATGAATGATGAACAGTCACATCTACTGGAGGCACAAATGAAGCGGTGGAGAAGCACCGATATTTGAAACAGAGGAGCGCAGTACTCCAGCATGTTCCTGATGCATGTCATATAAATCGAAATGATTTGAAGCACAAGTTGCACGTGTAGCTCCTTCTGAAGCTGTTCTCAACGGACTACCGGCAGCTGATTCGACTGGAAGCCATGCTGAATGTCGGTTTAGCAAGATGTCTCTTGTCTTAGCAAGTTCAGTGACATCGGCTGCATAGTGTGCTATAGGCTGCATGTCATGACTAAATGTCAGAGTAAATGTAAATAGGAAATGAGATTAAAATTTTTTAGTCAAATCGGTAACAATGTATCAAGTTACTTAATAACTATGCATTCTTTGAATGGTTCAAAAACTTTCCATGCATTGCTCTTTGAACATTTTGAATATCCGCTCGATGTCAAAAGTTTTATGAACATGACCACATAAAAGAGCATGGAGCTGCCACTGTATGAAAGTCATTTTACATAGGTCTGAATGAACCATAAATAGAGTGTTCTGAAAAATGAGTTGGCATTGAAATAAAAATTATTATATTAGATCAATTAGATCAATTTGCAACGCAAAATATGGAGTGGAAGAACTGGAAGACTTGAATAGACCAAATCAGTTGAGGGCGCTTACCTCGACGGAAGTCAGTTGGCAGAAGTAAGTCTTCAAAATCACAGTTGTCATAGCAATCATAATTGATGAATATTCTTCTCTATTATGACTGCCAGTGGAAGAGTGACAAGTAGCGCGGAATCAGTGTCCATGTACTAAGGATCTGAAGCCACATTGTAAGTGGCCATTGAATTTGTACAGCCATTTCTTTTTCCGAACGGATATTCTAAGGTTAGTCACAATTGCTCCACGGAAAATAAACTGCGCTTGTGGTGTTGACATTAAATGATAACCTTTAAGCGTAAAATTCGCTTTTCATCTTAGCAAAGATGGAAATTCTGGAAAAACTGGAAATTCTATTCTGAGATATTGAGGCTTGTGACTTCTTAGAGACATGCTTAAGTTTGCACTTACATCTCTGTTAAGATTTAGACAGATTTTTGAACTCAAACATTGTGGCTCCTAGGAGAATCTCCACGCTTCTATTTTTCCGAGGGAGAAATTAAGTAAATCTCTTTGCGCCTGTGCTACTGCTGTTTTGTGCACATGGAAGGCACTCTACTCATCTTAGATGTAGGCAGCATGATAACCAACTAATATTAGTGGATGCTTTAGGCCGTAGGTACACGGATAAGTCGCAAGTTATACGCTGCAAATCTTGAAAGATCACAGGTCGATTCTGGTTGATTCTGAAGTTAGCAGTAGGGTTGGCAGCAGATCCATATCTTTGAATTGATTTTTCGGAGCTTTTCGGTTACTGCTTCGTACGAGTACATGTATCTTATCAAATTCTACTCTTCATTTTATGCATCAAACGAGAACTTGAGGGTTGAGCAAATTCATTTAAAAATCCTACTGCGAAAGTTACTGCTAACTTCAGCGACTTACTTAAGTTGCAATCTATCGCTATCTGCATGTACAACATGTTCAAATGGCTAATGATTGACGGCTCATGACTTATGTGGCGATATCTAGAGACTTAACAGTCATGTGACAGTGTGGTCACGATATCAGTGATAGTCGTTTTTTTTGTTACAAGAATGTTCGCCTGTTTCTCAGTGTGGTTGTTTTCACCAGTGTGGTTGTTTCCAAGTTGTGGTTGTTTTCACTACAACTTATATTATGTGACTCTATGGGTGCATATGTACTCTCATGGCTTATATTACGAATCTGCACGAACAATGCATGCGAGAATGTTGATTAAATTGCTCAAAGTGCATATGCTTGCGACATTAGGAGACTTGCTAAATCTGAATCTGCTAACCTTCATAGACAGGGGTGAATAATGTTCATGATGAGAAATGGCCTGAAGACACTCCATGTCAAAAATTATGACTCTGCGCTTTGCACTTTCTTTTAATCAGAGAAAAAATTAAAAATGTCATGATTGCCAAAACATTAATCTGCGTCCCATTGGACTTACATTTGCTTTTCTTTGATCGCGTCTGACAAAAAGAGGAACCGGGTATAAACGGCAGATGCACACATTTGCAGCAAGCACAGGGTGTGCATTGTTCTATGAAAGTCTCATTTTCGACCTCGGTCCTTGCAAAAACTTGCTCTGGTTGCCGGACAATAGCACTTTTCGATGACGAGCAAGCGACTTGAAAAAGGATTGCCATATCGAGTAACTATCGACGAATATCCTGAACTTGAGATTGTTGCACACGGCGTAAAATAGTCATTTTGACAGGAAATATGAATATCTTATGAATATATTTCTGCGGCATATAGACGACACAATACTTCGATTTCGACGGGAATAAATTTGATAAAACGATAGAAGCATTCAAATCAATCAATAACCATAGCAAGTTTACTCTTGAAGCACATAAACCTAATTTTAAGATATCAAAATAAAGATAGATAATGTCAAAATAAAGTTTCTTGGCATCATAAAGAGTGCCATTCTAGCATAGCTGGGAGAAAAGATCATTTTCTTCCGAGATACACAGCCAAATAGTCACATGAAGACATAGACAGACTGCGTAAAAAATAGTGTGTGTACTATACCTGAACGCTCGAATGATTTAGAAATTAGGAAGGAGAATTTATCAGAGTTTCACCGGAATCAAAATCAGTAACACAAATGCAACAAAATTAGTATTACAAAATGGAGCGCAAAACAAGTGCAAAATAAAAATATAAAATAAAAGCAATAATCTAAGTAATGAAAATGACATTCAGTTTAAACTGTCGCACGTTAATGACCCGTGTAATTGCAAATTAAATAAACTTATTAATAAAATATGATTTACCGGTGCGCTTGATTAACGAGCATGGTGGTCATCAATCGGCCAGCTATCTAAAAGAAAGAAGAAAGAAAAATCATCCTCTAGTAACATTTATAGAAATTTTAAGAACGACAAACACTCGTGCCGAGACGCATGCAGTATACGTGCAACGTGCATAGAATATTATATAAGAAAAGCTGCCCGCATGCCAAAAGCAATAAGTTTCTATGAGCATAAGAAGGCCATTAACAATAAAAATGATAGTAGTGCTCTTTAAACCACCTGAGAGATAAGCATTTGGGGACAGGCGGCATCGGTAACCTTCACAAACTACGCAACACTCGAGACACAGCAATAGCCGAAGCAAAAACTATAACACAGCTTAAGCCGCAGATCAACAGGAAACACGAACTTCCAAAATATTGTCAACGGCTGCATCCCGTTAACTCGATTCCAATTCAAGTGATTCTTTGTTCCTGTTACATCATACAAATTACTGATACGAAAATTCTGCCTTTCACATTCAAGTGATATAACATTTCCATTCACTCGATTTTGGCCGAAATTTCTTATTTTGCCCTTTGCGGTTGGAGTTGACAAGCAATTTGATATATGATGTATTGAGGACATGGGAATCGACATTTAAATCATCTTGTCAACACACTTCTTGGGATAACTCACATCTTCGAATAAATACAGTACTTCACACTGCTACATCCCGTCTACTACCGTCGGCGCTGGACGCCGAATTCGTCTGAATTCACTCTTTAATTTAAATATTTTTCGACCAAAACTTAGAGGAGTTTTCAGCTCTACATTTGATGACAATATGGATGGATATTCATCTACATACCCACACATTTATTACATGAATTATAAATATATTTTGTATTTTGTGTGGGCCCTAATGCAATAAAGCGGTTTTGTTATCTCACTCATCTTTCAATTCATTGTAGACTTGAATGTTGTCATTGAATTTTTAAAAGTGATTATTTTCAGTGAGCACCCATGAACCAATACATAGTCAATGCATTCTATCTGTATTGAAAATGTAGTATACGGAGGATGATAGTAAAACTGTGATGCAATATTCAAGCACAGACATTTTCTCAGAGGAACGACATCATCAACTTCGAGAATTCCTTAAAACTAATTCCTGAGGAGACAGTACTTGAGGAGGTTTTGTTTGTTTGTTTGCATTTAATTTTGTATCACGTTCAGTAAGATATGTCTATTCTGAACTCTACTTATGCGTTTTCCATTTATAAAGACACGATTTCGAGAAAAAATTCAAAAAATTGATGAGAATGACGAAAATAAATTCAAGATGAAACTTCTTTAAAATCAGTTTGGCTCATAATAGTTACAAATTCAATGCATAATCCAAGCACAGGGTGCCCACTTAACATTAATCAGTTAATGAACGATTTTTTGAAGCAATTGAATGAGACAGTCGTAACTTACAAGTACAACTGTCTCCCATGCGCGCTCAACCCAAAACTGTATCTAAATGCATAATCAGAGATTTTGAATGGTAGAATGGTTATCTACCATCATAGGGAGTGAGTTCTGATAATGTCCATTTGGAGAAGCACTAAATAATAATATGTACAATCAGATGTTGAGTCACAAAAGATTGATGAAATACTGCTCCCGTACCCACTAGTGAATCAATTACAGTAAAAATTAGTGAAATCTGCTTCGGATATCATTTATTCTTTTATATAATTGACAAGTGCAACGCTCCGTTAAATCGATAATTTCCCTAATTCTGTGTTCTACAGAATATCAGGACAGACAAATAGCAATTAGGACAATTTCTCAATCGAAAACAAACGGACCAAATTAAAATAATCTGGTTGCTTCGAATATGAATATGAAACCACTTTCATAATAGGGTTCTTTATGTTTAACGAAACCTGCTTCGCCCGCTCGGCTAGAAGTTATCAGAAATTAACTGTTATTAAATTTAACCATGCAATCAATTAATTTTACCTGCAGCAGGAATCAATGAATTAATTGTAATTATTTGATGGGACAATCAATTAATTGCAAATATTAGATGATTGCAATCAATTAATTGCAACATTTATCATCACCGTTTGAATAGAGAAGGGAGGAATAAGAGAGGATATAACAGCGTAGATCTCAAGCAAAGTGCTGTGAAGCAGCTGCTGAAACATAGTGAAACGTTAATGAAATATGGATATTTTTCTGCTAAGCAGCTTCTTAATAATTGTGCGTGCTTTCATTGATTTAATTAATTTCGAGGCTGCTTTCATATAGCAGGGCCCCGCTTGGGTGAGTTTGAGCGTTCAGAAATAGGGACCGAAAAGCGAATCCTTACCCAAGTTCCTGCTGATGACCTCAGTTGTACATGTTTTCAATTAGGCAATCTGTTTTAGTTGTTCTTTCCTTTAACCTGTAGGGAACGCCACATTGGTCCTTTGGAGGGATCAAATTCTTTTCACTTATCGATATCGTCTACTTCATCTTCCACTCAATCAAAGCATTAAAATTCATTCTGACGCAATTGACATATGCAAGCATCTGAGCGACCAGACCTGCAGATTAAGTTCTTGTCAATATAAGCAATTACTTCACTGCTCAACACACAGTGTGGCAGACTGGTAGGATTTCTCGTGTAAGCTATTAATTTTTTCCTTCCGCTACTTATATTTACACAGGCCTTTTTTTCATTACCTGCCATTTGAATATTATCATCATTTACATTTATACTTTAATCTTATTCTTCACATTGGTTTTACTTACTGAATAGTGCGATCTGTGATTTAATTAATTATTAATTGTGTTTCGCCTAAGGTTGACCCTTGCTAATTTGATCATGATTGTGAATTTTTCACTCTGATATTTCAATTTGGCTTCTTGGGCCTGCATACTTTTCAAGTCGCATAATCTTATTATCAATTTGGATGAGTATACCCTTTACATGAAAAACAGAAAGCTCTGTACATTGTTCATTTGATGTAAATACTAATAAATTCTTTTACAGTCTTCAGATCACGCATCTTAGTTATGGTAATAATCTATTATTGAAACTGAGCTTTTGCGGCATGATACGCAGCTTACACTGTGTGCCATTGTATGAAAAGTAACTTATGATGCCTAGCGCTGTATTAAAGACAGCTAGTAATGTCTTGCGTTTCATGAAAGGTAGCCAAACTGGTTTGCGCTATGTAAAAGGTAACTTTCGCTACGTAGCACTGCATGAAAAGTAACAATCTTTTTTCACTTCATTGATTACAAGTCCAGATTTACCGTCGCATAGCTATAATATTTGACGAAATTTTTAATAAAATAAAGTAGAATTCAAGTGGATGGATGCGTTTCATTCAAAGTGTTTTCAACAACTTCCGCTTCGTGCCCCAAGCAATTATATAAATATCAATTTTATAGACGTGCACAAGGGGATCCGGGCCATAGCCATACCTTTTGTCTGGAAATCCGCAAATTTTCTGCAAGAATTTACATATATACTAAATTGAGTACTTTATAAATAATGTGACTGAGCATGCTAATGTTGCATGCTGATTTCCTTAGCAACAATTAGCAGGCGGGCCGATACGCTTGAGAAAAGCGCCAATTTGAATGTTACTGTTCAGTGCACTCAAGATTGTTCGGAATGCTATTATACGAGTATATCGATGATCAGTGTAAGTTTAAATCTTCGATTGCCTCGCATGTGATCTATTGCCTTTTTTGGTGAGACGGTTGACAACAGTGGAGATACAAACTAAAGAAATTTATTCGGTGAATGAATTATAGTTTACTATCATCTATTGTTCTTGTCATTGTTCAATAGAAATGCAAAAGTCATAGTTCTGACAATGCCAAAAGGCGTGCAGACAATCATTGTCCGCACGCTTTTTTTATTTTTCATAGATTCATCATGACTTCCATAGATTTCTATTGAACAATGTGATTATTATACTGGTTTCGCGTGCGGCAATGACCATAGATACTCATGCGCTAACGCGCATTCGTATCTCATGGTCATTGCCGCACTTCAAACCAGCATAACAATCATACATTGTTTCTTGCACAGATTTCTCAACATTCACTAGAGTGCGGGATCTAACACTTGGAGAAACGCTATGCTACACGGCGTGCGAGCTTTGACTCGCGTATACAAACTGTCAGTGTATGACTTTTGTAGAATTCTACAGTCCGTTTCATAAAAAGTGGATCATCCTAAAATTTGACTAAATAAAACATAAGTATGATACAGAAAGCATTTTTCATGTTACTTCATGTCCCTAATATATTTAAATGTCCTTATACATATGTATAATCTGATAAGCTATGATACAGTAACGGTTTTTAAGAAGCTAATATTTTGTGGCACTACCCTTATTGTCAATGACATTACCAATTCGTCTAGGCATTGATTCGATGATATCGTTGATTTTTGACTG
Organism: Prostheceraeus crozeri; assembly: GCA_907163375.1. Taxonomy (NCBI): domain Eukaryota; kingdom Metazoa; phylum Platyhelminthes; order Polycladida; family Euryleptidae; genus Prostheceraeus; species Prostheceraeus crozeri. The sequence goes on from CAJQUW010010997.1 coordinate 28,525, forward strand.
ATCTAACTTTCTCCACTCTCTTTTTAACAGTGACGTAAGTTGTGATACGCCATCTGTAGGTAGCAGTGAACGACGAACGTTACGTTTTAGAATACTCCATACATTTTCTATGGGATTCAGATCAGGAGAACGAGCTGGCCAAGATAATGTCCTAAGCCCTAATTGAGACTTGCATAAGTTGACTCTACTACTCCTGTGACACGTACGTAGCATTATTATCCATAAATAACCAAGTCGATGGATCACCAAGTTGATCTGTCATTTGGCCAATGTTCATTCGTAAAACATTCACATAGCGTTCAGAATTCATGGTTCCTTGCTGTATGTGAAGTTCAGAGCGGCCATTGGTCCAAATGCCAGCCCAAATCAGTAGAGTCGCACCACCTTGTACCCGGGGACGATGTAAATGTCTCGGAATTTCCTGATCAGATTTTATCCATAATCTCAATCGACCATCATTATCCTTCAGACGGACTGATGCCTCATCAGACCAGACAACCCGATCCCATTGATTTCGCCAGTGACAATGACTCATTGCCCATCTGAGACTTCTTTTTGTATGCTGATCTGATAATTCGATCTGACAGCTCTTACAGCCTCTTACAGCTCTTGAAATTCGACTCAATAAGTCTTGTACGAATAGTGGACTTAGAAACAGACGAGTCTAGTGCAGCCATTTCAGTTGACGAGAGACTTGGATCAACTTCAAAAAATCTCAAAATTAGGCGGTCTCTACGTTTGGATGTTTTGCGTGGACGGCCAGAGCCCTCTTTACGACAGAGTCGAAAATCATCATTATGCCATCGATGCACATTTGTGTAAGGGACATTTAGTAGCTTGCTTGTAGCTCGCAAAGAAAACCCTAGTTCTAGCAAGGCTGACACTTTGCCTTTTGTGAATGCGATCTCGTTATTGCTCATTTGTGCTTTGTATTGTTTTCAACCGGTAAGAGATAGATTTCTAGCTGAAAGCAATCAGGAGTGCTGCCAACACCACCGCAACGAAGTCAGGAAGCTATGGAACATGAAGTCCAGTTAATCACATGTAGCAGTTACATTATTGTTGATGAATAATGGTGCTATACTGGCTCTGATTGACCGATTTTCTTTATTTTTGTTTTGCTTGATAGCTTTTGGCTTGTAGAGCAACATATTACATAACAAAGGAAACAAATGTAATTTCATAAGAGTGAGGTATGATTTTGTGTAACATTGCTAAATGAAGATCAAATTATCTACTACTTTTTTATCTATAACAGGAAAACAACTCAATATTCATGCTTGAAATTTCCAACAATGATATTAGTAAGCACAACTGACATATCTTCCAAATTTCAGAGAAATTCGTTCAAGTTTGGCGGAGTTAGACAAAGTTGAAGTTAAGGTGATGTTTAAGGGTGATCGACTTTTTATGAAACAATCTGTATTTCACGTTTTAGCTTAAGGAACTAACATTAATTCTCTTACACACCTGGTAGATTTTAGATAGCGTAATCCCGCTGTGTTAGCTAGATCTGGCATTTTGATTGGAAACAGACCTGCCCTCTTATCATCTGAATGGGCAGACTGTTAAATAGGATCTTTTCAATATATAAGTGATAAACATAATTTTGAACAGAACGACTTACTCGCCAATTCATTACACATGAGGAGAGGAGAAGCGTTGTTTGTCCTTCTAGTAAGTATTTTGAAAATTTTTAGACATTATAGGATATAAAAATTTTCTTTTAAATCATATTTTGTACCTATTGAAAATTAACTAGTCATTAGCTTGTTTTTTTTTATTTTGTTACCTTGACGCAATTTGCTACGTTGAATTCTTCGTAAATTTTGCGATTTGCCTGCGAGTGGACCAAAACTATAAGTTAAATATATTGAATTGTGCTAACAGATCTGTTTGCAGAAAATACAAATAAAATTTTGATGCATCTTGTATTTGACTTCCAATACATTAATACTAGAACAGTAGGTTTGGACGAAACCTGACTAAATGTCTATTTAATCTAACATACTTCTTTTGCTGCATATTATTCTTGCTTAGTGTCAGGATTGGTTACATGTACTGTTGAGTTCCTACGAGCTAGGTATGACTGGAAGAGACACATGTAATTGGTAATGTGAATCTGAGACACCGGAGTCAGATCTCAATCATGTATGATGACAGCATCCTGCTATGTAAAAAATGTGACAATATGAACGTTTTCCCATCTTCCATGTGTTTGCCAGATTTCAATTGTAAGTTGGCCACTGTTGAAGCAAAGTTGAAATCCGGATCTGACCTGCAAAACCACTTTCAAATACAAATGGAGGGACCTCAGAACACAACGTGAGACACGCAGGGACTCCTTCCAACTCCCCGCTTTAACTCACTTTTTTGCCACAGTCCAGAAAGTTGTTTAGCTCACGATAATTTGAAATTCTAGTGTATGATTCCGTCTGATTTACTAAGCATTGAGAGAGATTTCCAATGGCCACTTTAATCCGAGTTGAGTTTTTGATCTAAAATAGTGAAGTCTCAATTTCCTGTAACTAGTTTTTTCTCATGCATGTTTTGAAGTCTTTGAAAAAGCTATAATATAGTTGGCGCGGTTATGTTGGTGAGGTTTGCTAAAGGTGCTTCCATAAATCACATCTCCAAGCCGGATTTGCCTACTTTTACAAGGAGTTCGTGCATGTACTTGTTGCTTTGTACGTGTTTAGGGTGTCCAGTTAAGGACGTCGGATTTGATTCAATTCCCTAGTCCACAACACTATTGATTTTTCATTGATTTATTGCCTACAATACCTAGAAAGGTACGTCATTTCATTTTGCATTGTCGGTTTACAAGGAAATTTATTGAAATATGTAAAAATTATTAAGTAGCATGTTTGGTATTGCATTCGCAAACAATTTTTTACCCACTGTCTGTATATTGACTCATGAAAAACAGCATCGTTTAAATGACCCCTCGGCAGTCTTGGCATTCGTGAAAATTCAGAACATAAATTTGGTCCACTACCACAAGCCTCCTGTTGATTATCATTTATATCCGCAGACTACGTTCACGACATCACCTTCAAGATGCGCTCACCAACCAACAATCTACAAAGCCTCCAGTACCGGACCAACTCACTCCTTACCTTCATCAATGGTCCACACATCCTCCGCGCTGCAAGTTGTCCCGCTCAACCGGGTACAATTTAACCGCCTCCGAACCGGTGCAGGGCGTTACCGGGCCACCCTAGAAGAATGGGGTATTGTCAACTCGGCGGAGTGCAGTTGCCGCACTGGTCAGCAAACCCCAAGCCACACCCTGCTCGACTGTTCGATCCTGAAACCACCCTGCAGCCTCAACGATTTGGAGAATCCTAAATTGTAGACATACTTAAAAAAGCTGGACTGTTGACTTCTCTGGATAAAGAATCCAGGGAAATCAAAAGTTCAGCTTTTTTAAGTACGTCTACAGCTTAGGGTTCTCCAGATCGTTGAGGCTGCAGGGTGGTTTATATATATACTGTAAATATATGAGCATTTCCACGCGAATGACAATTTTCTGCAAAAAAATAAAAATTAGACGACGGCATCTGTTCACTGAAATATTATCTTGATACCCAATATTTTACAACATTGAAGTTTGTTCATGAAATTAGATGGATGAATGACTCATTAAGCAGAAAAATTTTTAATCCCTATAAAATGCGATATATTCCTCTGGCGGCAAATGTGTCCATCACAACAGATGACTGTGATATATTTAGCATTCCTTTTGATGAGTGGACAGTAAAAATTAAGTGAGTGACTTTGTTGCACACGTAGCATCAACTAATTACGCCTCAATAATAGAAGAAGCTTCAAATTCAATAGCCCTACGATGTTCGGCACTGCCAATGAGAATCATATTAGGTCATGATTTTCATTCCGGATTTTAAAAGATTTGCACAATGTTGAAATCATGGCAAAGCACTTGGCTATGTGCGCAGAAAATTCAAGGTCTTTCGTGAAAGTGAAGTATCTTACTTGAGTCCATGGTTCCAGTTCCTTTTGAAGGCATCAGCTGTTGATATAGTCAGGCAAAGTTTCGACTGGAATTGTGGTTGGTGATTGGGTGGTTGTGGAGTATGCCTATATTGATGGGTGATATCCCAGAATAGTTACTTCTGTGGATTCAACAAAATGCCACACACTTTCGGTGCGGTATGTGAACAATGTCGGCTCCGATTTCCTTCTGCTGATGATATTGACAAGATAAATGATAGCCAAACTCCTTTCAAATTGATTGACTGAATGATACTGATTTGAGGACAAATTTTTCACCAAATCCCCAGTCAAAGTAAGTTCTTGAAGTCAAAGTTTTGCGTTGCAGAAGATCATCAACATCTTTATAGATGAGAAAACTGTTCTTGAGAAATTGATATTTTTTCGTCATAAGAGGACGATTGTTTTCCTGATCCTAATTTTCACATGCACGTTTAAATGACTCATAATGGCGGAAATTGATTTTTTTGTAATTGAAATGTATATTGTTGAAGTTTAGATTCAATAACTCATTACAACTCGGAGAAAAGTAAATGAGACCCAATTGTACTTAATTTGAGGTTGACTTTTGCATCATAAGAGGACGTTTGGTAAACACTGTTGTTAGGCCTACATAAACAGGCTTACAAAAAAATCAACCCCATGGATATCTACATGTTAATTCAACCTAGCTATGTAAAGGTCATATCATGGCTCATTCTAGTTAAGCAGGTCTCAACCAGGGCAATTGCCCGAAAGTGAGGCCTGCTATGAACTGATTTAGCCATGATATAACCGTTTTAAACCATGCCTGTTTGACATTGATTAACCAAGATATTCTTGATTTATAGATTTTGAATATATTGTATTGGCTATTTTTCATTATTTGATTGTAGTTGGAAAGAGCCAATATAGAATGATGGTGGTTTTATTTTATTTTTCTTTTTTTCTTACAATTAACATTGTAAGAAATAAGAAAAATAAAATAAAACCACCATCATTCTATATTGGCTCTTTCCAACTACAATCAAATTGATTTATAGAAATCCGAGTAAACAGATCCCGGGGAATGACAGAAATACGAGCAAGCAGATCCCGGTGAATGATAACAATCTGAGTAAACAGTCCCTCCCAGGCATAGAAGTAGATAACAGTACATACAGAACTTTCTATGGTATTGTTGATTTTTATGCTCTCAGGCGTTTACGTTCCATATCATTATCACATAGATAGTAAAATCACATAATAGAGTTAAACAGGCATGGTTTAAGCAGCAATAACTGTTCCAAAGCTATCAATTAATTCCTAGTTATAATCGATTTAAGGATGCAAAATACTTCAAACGTCATAAGACGACGCATGGAAATGTCTTTTACCAACTTGAATTATGAGAACGAAACAGCATTATCCAAACTAATATGGTCGCTAAATAACAACAACAAAAAATACGAAGTGAAATGGGAAATACTGGACCAAACGACACCATACAAATGTGGAACAAGACGATGTAATCTATGTCTCTTAGAGAAATACTACATCCTTACCTATAAAGAAAAAGACCTGCTGAACAAAAAAAGTGAATTGATATCAACATGTAGACATAGACGTAAATTCCTGTTATCAAGTGTGAAATGATATCTCAACATACACATTAAACATTACATCATAACTATACCGTCATCAAACATCACGGTTATTTTTTGTAATTCGTATCCTCTACCATCTTTTGAATAACTTATCCTTTTCTACGCTTTGAAGATTGTATTAACATGAAACTTTTAGTATACTCGAAGTTGCGTAATTAATTCTTTTAATTTATTATATATATATATATATATATATATATATATATTAAAGAAATAGTGCCCATAGTATTGAAAATTGAAATCAATCCGTGTTCAAGCGCACGACATGTTTCAGCTTTACAAAGCCATCCTCAGGTGAACAAAGATATGTACAGGATAAAATTCTCTTAAATATAAAATTCGTGGTTACATCGGATGGTATGATCACATTTCAACGCTAAAATCAAGGTCATTCACAGCAGTCAAAGATGCAATGAATAATGAAATAAAATCAATTCTATTTACAGTTCTACAAATTTAGGCATAGATTCATAGAGCTTTCCCGTTCATTCATCAGGCTATTGTTCGATTTCTTTAATAGAATAGATTCCAGATGTCTAGGGTACCTCGTCTGAGAAACGACCTTGAAATTATCTTTGTGAGGAGGATGAACATGCAAGCTAATTTCAGAAGGCGTTGGGTAGCCTTTCAAATGTTCATTCATCCTAGTAATGAAATGCCTGACCGAGCTGCCGATGTAGCACTTGTCACAGTGCTCACAAGAATACTTGTAGACAATGTTTGACTTGAGCTCGGCAGGCACTTTGTCTTTGTTAGCAAAGAACATACTGGTCTTGAGAGTCTGGAATACAGGTCGAATTTTCACGCTAGGAGAAATAATTTTGTTGATATCTTTTATATGTTTTCTTAAAGTATTTTCTCCTTCAGCAATGAAGGGAAAGCTCCAATTAATTGTACGGGTGTCACTTCTATCATTCTCAGTGTGGTTGGGAGTCCGGTTTTCATGTCTCGCCTCAACTTCTTTCTGAATACGAATTATCTCATTATTCGTGAAACCATTTTTTTGAAAAACACCAGTGATAGTACTTGCAGACTTGTGATAATTGCTGATATTAGAATTAATTTTCAAAGCGCGGCTGAAAAGTGATCTCATGGCAGCCAAGCGATATCGCTTTGGAGAGTATGCCGAATTTGGGGTATAAACACCGGTGTTGGTTTCTTTGAAGTGCCAGGTAGTGTCGAAGGCTTCATCATTTTTCGACACTACGGCATCCAAGAAAGTCAGACGACCATCGACTTCCTCTTCGTAGGTAAAGTCGATCTGAGGATGCAGTTCATTCAAAAAGGAATGAAAAGCAGAAATATCAGCATTCATCTCAAATATGCAAAAAATATCGTCCACATACCGTTTGTAAAACACTGGGCCAGAACCGACAAAATTTTTCAATTGTTTCTCAAGCATGTCCATGGTAAATGCAGCCATTGTTGGGGCGAGACATGAACCCATAGACATCCCATCCACTTGAACATACAATTCCTCATTGAAGGAGAAAAGGATGTTGGTAGATGCTAACTTCAGTAGCTCTCGCAAGGCCTGTTTTCCGATAGGGATTTCATCTTCCGAAATGGTGGACACAATATGCTCGATGGTATCATCGACAGGTATGCTGGTGAATAGACTTTTCACGTCAAAACTGACTATTTTACGACTTTTAGAAGCTTGACCTTTGATGAGATCAGTGAACTCGAAGGTGTCTTTCACCACAAACTCTTTTGGGAGAAGAGGCTTCAGAATTCTATCCAGCCATTTGGCTAGATTAGACGGATAAGCATCGATCATATTTAGAATAGGACGGTAAGGATGATCACTCCGATCTTTATGAATTTTAGGGAGACCGTAGAGTCTTGCCGGTTGGGAACCGACTGGCTTAATGATTTTGAAAATCGTATCGGAAATCAGGCCTTTACTTTTCAGTTGAGTGAGTTTTCGCACAAATCTATCCTCTTCGAGAATGAATGGACTCTTTCTTGAGCGAGCAGAGGGAGAATATTTTTGGAATTTGGATTGATCTTCAAGAAGCTTTTCCATCTTTGACACATAGGAGGTGCGTTTATCAATTACAACACCGTTCCCCTTGTCAAATTTGCTAACATATAGATGTTTACGAGAGGACACAGTCTGAAGAACTTTTATTTTAGAACGCCAGTACTTGGATATCTTATGGCGCGAAAAGTAAGATTTGAAAGTACTGCGAAACTTGTGTTTCAGAGTACTAATCTTTTCTTCATGAAGAGAAGAAAGAGGAATTTGGCTGAACATGGCTTCAGCTTCAGCTTTCTCTTTATCCAAAGAAATGGTTTCCCTTGGCCAAGCCATCGAAAAGCCAAGACTAAGAATTTCCATCTCTTCTTTGGTAAATTGATCGTCAGTCAGATTAATGACAGAGGAAAAGGACTCACTTTTGTCCTCGGAATCTTGATCAGAATCGGCTTTGCTCTTCAAGGAGATCAAAGTCGTCAGCTTTTTAGAGTGGATATTGCGAATATTTTTGTCTAATTTTCTCAGGTGATGATTCATAATCGCTCTATAAAGAATCCGTTCATCATCGGAAAGCTGCAATAAGAATTGCGTCAATTTTCCGTCTTTATCTTTAAAGTCTAACTTAGCTTTAACAATCTCTTTCTTTAGAGCAACTGTCTGAGTTTTTAGAATTAAAGACTTACAATCTCTCAGGTTTGTGGGTACAGAGAATTGGAGGAACTTTGGAATCACCTCAGCATCAATACATGACTGCAGAAAATCAATTCTGCGTGATGCGCGAAGATGCTTCTTCCCCAACGTGTTGAAATCCTCCAACTGCTTGTGATTGATTGATTCGAATGACTTCACCTGCCAGTATGCAATACTGCTAAGTGAGAGCGGACTTTTTCTGTGATCATGAACCATCACGGTTATGAATCATCACCTGAGAAAATTAGACAAAAATATTCGCAATATCCACTCTAAAAAGCTGACGACTTTGATCTCCTTGAAGAGCAAAGCCGATTCTGATCAAGATTCCGAGGACAAAAGTGAGTCCTTTTCCTCTGTCATTAATCTGACTGACGATCAATTTACCAAAGAAGAGATGGAAATTCTTAGTCTTGGCTTTTCGATGGCTTGGCCAAGGGAAACCATTTCTTTGGATAAAGAGAAAGCTGAAGCTGAAGCCATGTTCAGCCAAATTCCTCTTTCTTCTCTTCATGAAGAAAAGATTAGTACTCTGAAACACAAGTTTCGCAGTACTTTCAAATCTTACTTTTCGCGCCATAAGATATCCAAGTACTGGCGTTCTAAAATAAAAGTTCTTCAGACTGTGTCCTCTCGTAAACATCTATATGTTAGCAAATTTGACAAGGGGAACGGTGTTGTAATTGATAAACGCACCTCCTATGTGTCAAAGATGGAAAAGCTTCTTGAAGATCAATCCAAATTCCAAAAATATTCTCCCTCTGCTCGCTCAAGAAAGAGTCCATTCATTCTCGAAGAGGATAGATTTGTGCGAAAACTCACTCAACTGAAAAGTAAAGGCCTGATTTCCGATACGATTTTCAAAATCATTAAGCCAGTCGGTTCCCAACCGGCAAGACTCTACGGTCTCCCTAAAATTCATAAAGATCGGAGTGATCCTCCTTACCGTCCTATTCTAAATATGATCGATGCTTATCCGTCTAATCTAGCCAAATGGCTGGATAGAATTCTGAAGCCTCTTCTCCCAAAAGAGTTTGTGGTGAAAGACACCTTCGAGTTCACTGATCTCATCAAAGGTCAAGCTTCTAAAAGTCGTAAAATAGTCAGTTTTGACGTGAAAAGTCTATTCACCAGCATACCTGTCGATGATACCATCGAGCATATTGTGTCCACCATTTCGGAGGATGAAATCCCTATCGGAAAACAGGCCTTGCGAGAGCTACTGAAGTTAGCATCTACCAACATCCTTTTCTCCTTCAATGAGGAATTGTATGTTCAAGTGGATGGGATGTCTATGGGTTCATGTCTCGCCCCAACAATGGCTGCATTTACCATGGACATGCTTGAGAAACAATTGAAAAATTTTGTCGGTTCTGGCCCAGTGTTTTACAAACGGTATGTGGACGATATTTTTTGCATATTTGAGATGAATGCTGATATTTCTGCTTTTCATTCCTTTTTGAATGAACTGCATCCTCAGATCGACTTTACCTACGAAGAGGAAGTCGATGGTCGTCTGACTTTCTTGGATGCCGTAGTGTCGAAAAATGATGAAGCCTTCGACACTACCTGGCACTTCAAAGAAACCAACACCGGTGTTTATACCCCAAATTCGGCATACTCTCCAAAGCGATATCGCTTGGCTGCCATGAGATCACTTTTCAGCCGCGCTTTGAAAATTAATTCTAATATCAGCAATTATCACAAGTCTGCAAGTACTATCACTGGTGTTTTTCAAAAAAATGGTTTCACGAATAATGAGATAATTCGTATTTAGAAAGAAGTTGAGGCGAGACATGAAAACCGGACTCCCAACCACACTGAGAATGATAGAAGTGACACCCGTACAATTAATTGGAGCTTTCCCTTCATTGCTGAAGGAGAAAATACTTTAAGAAAACATATAAAAGATATCAACAAAATTATTTCTCCTAGCGTGAAAATTCGACCTGTATTCCAGACTCTCAAGACCAGTATGTTCTTTGCTAACAAAGACAAAGTGCCTGCCGAGCTCAAGTCAAACATTGTCTACAAGTATTCTTGTGAGCACTGTGACAAGTGCTACATCGGCAGCTCGGTCAGGCATTTCATTACTAGGATGAATGAACACTTGAAAGGCTACCCAACGCCTTCTGAAATTAGCTTGCATGTTCATCCTCCTCACAAAGATAATTTCAAGGTCGTTTCTCAGACGAGGTACCCTAGACATCTGGAATCTATTCTATTAAAGAAATCGAACAATAGCCTGATGAATGAACGGGAAAGCTCTATGAATCTATGCCTAAATTTGTAGAACTGTAAATAGAATTGATTTTATTTCATTATTCATTGCATCTTTGACTGCTGTGAATGACCTTGATTTTAGCGTTGAAATGTGATCATACCATCCGATGTAACCACGAATTTTATATTTAAGAGAATTTTATCCTGTACATATCTTTGTTCACCTGAGGATGGCTTTGTAAAGCTGAAACATGTCGTGCGCTTGAACACGGATTGCTTTCAATTTTCAATATATATATATATATATATATATATATATATATATATATATATATATATATAGATATATATATATATATATATATATATATACAGGGTGATTTTTAATTGACGCAAGATTTAAAATTGTTTTTATTTCTACTTAGTCGACATGAAAAATGAAGTATTATACATTTCTGAACACCTGAAACTGGGGAATTTATGAATATCAAAGCGGTTAAAGCATATCTATAATCTCCAATTTTTAAGAAATTTTTATATTTTATCTTTGAATTTCATTACCATTGAATTACTTCATTTCATTGAACTTCCTTTAATCACAACCATAGAAAAATTATTGATATTAGATATGAATAGAAAAGGGTAGCAAGTGAAAATCAGACGCATTCTATCATCAATCTGATCATACTTCTATTAATTCATTTTGCCTTTGAGATCTTGATGGTGATAATTTCATTGTCATGAACTGTCAATGAAAAGCATTTGCAAAGCGATCAGTAAACGATGGAGCTATGAAGCCTCGATGAACAGCGTTTACAGAGCTATCAAGTGTGGAATAAAGGCTTGCAACAGACGGCACTGTTGTCAAATGATCAAGATGTCTCTGTCTACTGAAACGAGAATTGAATTGATATTCCTGTAGGCCTACGCTCCAAATCATGAAAGTTGCCTTCAAACATTACGTGCATATAAGACCAAACACAAGTTGCATAGAGATCCATTCGCTGTCACTACGATTCAACGATTAGTGACTCGTTTCAAAGCTACCGGTTCTGTAAACGATTCTCCAGGAAAAGGACGTAAAAGTTTAAGAGAAGAGCGCGAAGAAGTGGAAAAGACTGTTGCTGAGATAACGAGTGGCCGCGAAATTCCTTGCTGTTCCACCTGTGAGATTTCGGAAGCGACTGGATTTTCTCAATCTAATGTGTGGACAGTTCTTCGCAAGCAGTTGAGATGGTATCCCTATCGCACACGTGTCCATCAAGAAATAACGGATGGCGATCAGGTCCATCGAATTGAATTCGCCAACTGGCTGCTTACGAATGAGGACCTTATCCAACGCATCCTGTGGAGCGACGAGGCAAATTTCACGCTTGATGGCAGCATTAATCGGCACAACTGTGTCATATGGAGCCCTAGCCCAGTCAATGTTTTGGTTTCGAAAGGGCTTCATCCTGAAAAAGTGACTGTCTGGTGTGGCATATCGTCAACATTCGTTTTGCAACCCTATTTCTTTGACTCCACAGTCACTGGAAACAATTACCTTGGAATGTTTGAGCAGCACATGTTGCCACAACTGGATGAGAAGGGAATCAAAAACTCCTATCTTCCAGCAAGATGGAGCACCGCCCCATTTTCATGGAGACGTGACTCAATTCTTAAAGGCACATTTCCCCAATGATCGAGTCATTGGAAGAGGGCATTCCATAAGATGGCCAGCAAGATCTCCGGATTTATCCCCTCTCGATTTTTGGTTTTGGGGGACATTAAAGGGTCGTGTCTTCCACCACAGTCGTCCTTCCACGATGAATCAGCTAATGCACAGAATAGCAGAAGAATGCAACAATTTTTCTTCAAGTGAAATACAAAGTGCCATTGCAAACCTCCTCCTACAACTGCACCTTGTTGTAGAAAGCGAAGGTGACGTGATTGAACATTTGTTGTAAAGTTTTCAATGATTTTATGTAATGGAATATAAAAATTTCTTAAAAATTGGAGATTATAGATATGCTTTAACCGCTTTGATATTCATAAATTCCCTAGTTTCAGGTGTTCAGAAATGTATAATACTTCATTTTTCATGTCGACTAAGTAGAAATAAAAACAATTTTAAATCTTGCGTCAATTAAAAATCACCCTGATATATATATATATATATGAAGAGTTCGATTTCAAAACGCGATATATCCATTTTTCGGATTTTTCAGAAACCGCGAAATTCTGCTGTGTCTTTTGAAATGACTTCACAGCCGTGCATTGAGTACGACAGTGTTGTATGTGGTGTTAGCTAATATCACGCTAAGTTTTATGCTGACCACAAGTGATTTAGCTGCATTACAATCGATTAAGGTAGAAGAAAACGCAAAATTTGGTCATGCAATTTTTTTCAAAACGCGATATATCCATTACTTACATTGTATTTTGATATTGTGTGGACCTTGATTATCTAATGATTAGATGTCATACATCAAGTATGGATCACTATCGACCTCAGAGATTGATTATTCTATCTTGTTGTTGCAAATAAAACTTGAATTGTGAATAAGAATAATAATAATAATATACCATAAGCCTACATAACGTCCGCATAACACAGGTTGAGACCAAGCCGCTGTAAATAATCTTGTAGTTTTTTTTTCGAAAACATATAAACGTGATGTACAATATAAATATGCTCTATAGAATGATCGAAATTCTTACATCATTAACAGCGTACGAATACGGTATTACAAAGTTTCATGCGTATAGTTGAGTTCTAAAACATGAGTGTGCCTACCCACGTAAATACAAAAGTTCACATGCGAGTGCACGAAAAATGCTCAGTTTCTCAAATCAACGATCTCAGATTTTCAAAATGCAACAACATGGCTACAACTCATCGTCACTATGAAAAGAATCATTTGACAAGGAAGTGCTTCCAAGGCAATCATAAAACGAGCGTACCTCGGTTCCAACTCCAAGGTCATGAAGAAGGCGATGCACATCACTTTTCTTCTCTTTGGACACGCAATTCTGCTTGCCCTTGCTTTTTGGCTTGTAAGTTCTCCAATCCTTATTCTTCTTCAAGACTCGGTGTCTTGTGAAGTTTCCATAGTAGGTGTCTTTTTGGCCCAACATGTCGCCTTCTATACGGAGAATTTTGGCGTTGCTGATTTTGAATGTTCGGTTGGTAGTGCAATAAGCCAATGACTCCTTTCGAAAATCAAAAGCATTCCAATCTTCCCCATAAATATGGACCATTCCATGGTTTTGGAGTATGGTAATATACTCCGATGGGAGGAGAACTGTTTTTTTCTGATTTCCTTTTCGATTCTCCTGAAGACCCTGTCCGCAGGCAGGAAACTGTGCCCACGAACAGGGAAGAAGAAATCGATGTCCAGTAGAGGAAATCTCTGCTTTCTCAAACTAAATAACATTGAAACCACGTTGATGTTTTTGTTTTGCCCGTAGCAAGAATCGGCAAATAGACGAAGTTTGCGGAATTCAGTCAGTTGATCAGCAACAATGTGAACAAAGAAGTGGTACAAAGCTGAAGCGATCATATTACTGTCTTTCGTATTTTCGTTCTCTCGCCAAACGAACAAATGAATATTTTCACGATTTTGGGCCATACCTTTGCCGAAATGGCGAACAATAGCGAAAACATACACATAAAGTTGCCTCGAATAATAGGCTTGGCCTATCGATGTATTGGGCAAAAACAAATTTTCCATCATATCAAAACAAATTGTGAATGAATCACAAACATCATTCAAAAGAGAGTAAAACTTGTTGGCCCTTCGCTGATGAAGAAGAAACCGAAAGGTTTCAGCTTCTCTTTCATCATTTGTCAAATCCAAACTTTTCAATCTAAATCGTGATTTGACACACACACTACATGTATCAGTCGCTGGATGACCGAAAGCAAGATTGAAGTCATACATGAAAACACTAGTACAAAGAATATGACACTTGACGATGATTTTGTTCTTCAAACATGCAATGCATTTTCATGACATTTATGTCCGATGGAAGGTATTTACGTCCTGGGGAACCTCGTCGACCATAATGACTCGTACGGCACTGAAAGGATTGGATGTGATTCCTGATTGTTTGCCGCACTGTTGCTTTCTCTTCCATGTTTCGTGCACCTCCACGATTTTCAGGTCGTGGGGCTCTGTTCGAGCTCCAATATTGTGCAATCCTGGCCAGCCGAACTTTCGAAACTCCTGAAAGCAAAAGCATACATACGTGAAATTCTTATACAGAAGCTACGCTTTGTAGTTTCGATGAAGCCGTTTATCAAACCGTTCTCGCAAAAGAACAACGAAGGCTGTCTAGAGACGTTTCACTAAAATGATATGAAATTAGGCTATAGGAATTTTCTGATTATCCTGTTGAAGAAACGAGAAAAAATTCAGCCCTCTAAGTAGCCTGCCAGTTCTACTAACAAAAGGAATCAGTATTGTTGTAGTTTTATAAAAAACATAATGCACTAATAAAGGTCTCATACCATTATGCAGCTACAGTGCGTCTATCATAAAACTAAATTTCATATCAAATAAAGGCTTCAAACTGAATTAAACTGAAGAGTTTAGGGATAATACTATTAAGTAGGCTACATTGTAGACAATACCTGAATCAACCCTACATAGCCATGAACCAGCCAGATACATGTACATTGTACACGTGCGCGCATGCTCCAAAAAACAGTTTTCACTGCACAGTGTACTCGTAAAAGAATCTGCAGTACTAGCTCATAACATCTTTAGAGCTCATAACATCCAATATAATCTACTAGCTCTACTATCATCTACAACATCAATAACAGGCCGTCAATCACGTGATCAACGACAATCATCTGATGCTGATATGCAGCATGCAATGAAGATTGCAGACAGCCTACTTGGATGCATATAAGCCTACATGCACAACTCGTACTTTCATAGCATACCCCACTACATTTATGTACGGTACCCTGATGAATCAATATTGTCAAAAATATCAAATGCATGCATGTAATACAGCACGATTGGGTTTAGTCTGTCTTCGGTATTGTGTATAGGGTCTATAGGCTACTACACGTAGGCCTATAGGCCTACATACGTACATGTATGTACATGATTGTATAATTGGATGGCTTACACGGGAATTTGTCATTAACTTCAAACGATATGGAATACACAGTTGCACTACCAAGTACGCTACTTACCAAGTATGCTCATGAATGTGGCTTTGCACAAACGAACTTTCTCGAGGCTTTGCTTGGTGACGAAGTATTCGATCGAAAGATTGCGACGATGACTTCTTGATTGATCAGACACGCGAATTCGACTTGATGCTTGTATATCCATACAGCTCAATAACTTGGCGTCTTGTTGCAATTTATCCGAGCTTTCGTAGAAAGAAGTCTTCAAATAATTCAAATCATCATCACTCAGGTCACAGGCTTCACAAAAATTGCCGTCGTGACTGCAGTTGATCGAAGGTACGTGATCACTTCCATTGTATCGAATAGTGTTTCCTTCAGATAGTGAGGTGTCATGTCGCCTTTTGCGTCCCCTCTCTGCTGGTACGACCGCTTCGTATCCGTCCATGATGATAAATGATTAGATGCAACCAAGTCTCGCCAATCCTACAGTACAAGCCTACAATGTGCATAGACGAGGTTGGGGTGACTCACTCAAGTCATAGACATCTTTTCTTCAAGTGCGTACAGCAGCTTCGTATCCATCCATGAGAAAGTGATATGAGGCGACGAGTCCACAAAAGGACAATAGACGAAGTTGTTTACACGCAGCTGATTCACTGCTACCATAGATATCTATGTGGCAGTCGCGAACGATTTGTATTATGAGAACGTATTCGGATTCACTCAATGAATAACAAAGAAATTCAACAAGGATGGATATATCGCGTTTTGAAAAGAATGGAAGGAGGGATATATCGCGCTTTGTGAAAACATGCGATTATTGAGTACGGATTCCGGAGAGCTGAAATCATTTCAGATTTTACGCTTTCAACAGAAGATAAAAAACACTCAGATGACTAGAAATCTAATCTCAACTCAATTTTCAAAAAAATGGATATATCGCGTTTTAAAATCGAACTCTTCATATATATATATATATATATATATATATATATATATATATATATATATATATATATACACTCAAGGAAAAAATAAAGTACCCGGTGTAAAAAGTTATGTTAACAGTGACAAATTTATCATTTCAGTCATTTTTTTCTACTCGTTGGTGTGAAATATGAACTTTAGAAGTTAAATCAATAGTCAAACCATTAGGCCTCAACCACACAGCGAGCTTTTCCAAGCGTTTTGCAGCAAATACAAAGTCATCATTGCAGCATTTGTAGACTTCCATAATCCACGCAAAGCAAACTAGAGCGATTGATAGCTTGTGGACATGCGGTTACTCGAGACGCTTGGGACGCTCGTGTTTGCTTTGCTTTCAGTGTAGCTGAGGCCTAATGCTATGATTCCATTCATTGTTCTTTCATGCATACCGAACTGTACTCTGTTCAATCCGCTAGCTACATACACCACAATCATTGACAGTATCGTAGCATTAGCAAATTAGTCATGGCGACACGTGGATGTGATTTGACTGAATTCCAGAGAGGTCAAATCTACGCCTTAAAGTTTCATGCGAATTTTTCAAGACCTAAAATTGCTGAGTGCCTCGAGATATCAGAGAACACAGTCAGAAAGTACCTACAGAGGCTATCAGCTGGTGGAGATGCTAAAGCAACCAATCGAGCTTCTTGTGGCCGTAGGAAAAGTACAACTGAAGAAGATGACGAGGAAATTTTAACTTTCTCTTCGAACCATCCTTTTTGCTCTGCCAGAGTAATTAAGCAAAACTTAAATCTAGAATGCACCAGAAGGACCGTAACAAATCGATTGCTGAGCGGTGGTTTCAAGGCATTTACACCAGCTAGAAAGACAGCCTTGACAGCAGATCATGAACATCGCAGATTGGAATGGGATACAGAAAAGTCATCGTGGACTTTGACGAGGTGGAAGAAAGTGGTGTTTTCTGACGAATCGAAATTCTGCTTGGGTCAGTCACGAGTACAGTATGTCCGTCGATCGATAGGAGATCGGTACACGGATCGCTACGTCTGCCGTACTCCGAACAGATCTGTCGCGCATGTAATGGTGTGGGGTGCATTCTCAAGTAATGGACATACGAGCCTGGTGAGAGTTCAAGAGAGATTGGATGCCCAAAAGTACATCGACATCCTTGAAGGTAATCTTCTTCCAGTATGGAATACAATCACTCAAGCAGGTGGCATCTTCCAGCAAGACAATGCACCGATACATTCGGCGAACCGGACGAAACTGTTCCTTCAACACAATGGAATCCCTACCTTAGACTGGCCTGCATTTAGTCCCGACATGAATCCCATCGAACACGTGTGGGCACAGATGGAACTGAAACTCCAAAGAGAATATGAGGACCCAGAAGACAGTGACCAACTCTTTGCTACGCTTGATGTCATTTGGAATGAACTGATGGATGATGTCAATTATCGAGCTTCTCTTATCAGTTCAATGCGTGATCGCGTAGAAGCAGTACTGGATGCTGAAGGTGATTTTACGAGATTTTGACTGTTTTCTATGTACTAGTACGCCTTTCGTGACTTTATACGCGCATTGATATTGTTTCTGTGATCGACTCTGAAGCACAAGTAGTGCATATTGTCTTGTTGTTTTCGAAATAGAGTTAAATGTCTAACCGGGTACTTTATTTTTTCCTTGAGTATATATATATATATATATATATATATATATATATATATATATATATATATATATGACAACATGAAGAATGATTAAGCAACACAACTCCTCTAAAGTGTTAAACAAATCCAATAATGGCCAAAAGAATGAATGTGACAAATGCCTCACAAAGTGCGTGGTGTGATAAAAAAAAGTACACAAGTACGGGTACCATAAAGCTTCTTTTGCCAATACAAATCATGAGAACGAAACAGCCTCATCAAAATTTATATGGTCGCTAAATGAAAAACGAAAATTATGAAATGAAATGGGAAATGATGGATCAAACCATACCATACCATACAAATGTGGAAAAAAAGAAGATGCAACCTCGGCCCTCTTGAAAAATATTACATCCTTTCAAGCAAAGAAAAGAAACTGTTAAGCAAAAAAAGCGAATTGATATCTACTTGCAGACACAAACGGAAATTCCGATTGCCAAGTGTGAAGTAACTTTTTAGCAGAACTATGCCATGAAATATCACGGTCATTTTGTAATTCATATTTTGACATCTTTTAAATTTCTACCTTTAGCCTTTTCTACCCTGTGATAATTGTATGAACTTTAAGTATAGTCGAAGTTGCGAAAATTATCCTTTTCATCATCGATGGCACTACGTAATCACACCTACATGTAAAAATACATGTTATAAAGAAAAACTAAGTTAATAAATATGTCAACACGACCGGTTTCTGCCTGAAGCAGGCTTCTCAAGGGCATGGAATGAAGATATATTACCTTCAAGGCTGATCATTGAAAGGTTATGGATCGTTACTGAACCTAAAATCTATGATATCAAAAATCCAAGATTTTGATTTGTAAAAACTCAAATCTATGATGATTTTCTACATAGCTAATGCAGCTGAGAACATTATGTCAAGCTTGAGATATCTACGTGTCTAAATTGTGAAACATAGGAATAACCTCAATACCATTTTTACTGGGAATGCGGAGATGGACGTTGAAGTGCTCCTACCTCAATGGTATCACATAGCAAATTAGACGGCCATAATTATGAAATTAAGGCTGTCTAACTTGGAATTGGTGATCTATAAACGACTTTCATAGAAAAATGACAGGTGAAATATCGGCTGACAAACCTACTTACTCAGTAACAATGGTATAACATGGCAGATTAGACGGCCTTAATCAAGCAAAGCGTTATGTATTATCAAATTTTTAATCTATATCAACATCGTTCATGCATCAATTTGTAGAACTGCGAATTCGCTAATACATGGCACGTGCAGCTTAAAGTACTCCTGCATTTGGGTACTTCACACATTTACGCAAGATTTGACCTACTAAACATATCCATACTTTATGTAGCACACTAAATGACACTAACGACAAGGCAATTTGGTATAGGCGCTAAACGCCTATACAGTATAGTCCCACAACGTTCACGCTTTTCCATGATTTACTAGGTCTACTCCCGGAGTCGGAGTTGGATTCTTGTCAAGAGCTGAAGTCCTCTCAAACCCCGTATTCGGAGTCGTATCAAATTGATAGGACTCTACGTCAATGTTTTCTACTCATTCACGCATCTTTCATAAAAACTGCATCACTGTCGATAGTATGCATGAGTATGTTGTCATTGCAATTGGCTTCGGATGCACTCAATCTAGCGAACTTCATAGTTACTGGCAAAACGGAAACATAACATCACTCTGATGTCAATTGCGCTTTGAACTTTTTACATAATCGTCAAATATAAGGTCGGATGCACACTAACGGAATTAAAAATAACACTACGTGTTTCTAATGGTCGTGAAGCAGATTTACTAGTTCTCATTGATGAATATGTATTTTTGTAGTGCGACTGTTTGTCATTGTCAAGAAGAAAAGAAACAGAATGTAATCAACTACACTGTTAAAAAAAGTCCTCGTACAAAATATTCTACTTTTTTTCTAAAGCGATTTTTATAGGTTCTAGCAATAGGTTGACGTTTCTTTTTGGTGCAATTGTAGCACATGCCCGAAACTTTCTCTCAGTCACTCGAATTTTCAAAAATACCTGCTTCCCTGCCTGGTGGGTCCTAATTAATATAAACGGTTTGTCCTTTTATAAGCTCGCTCCTGACTAGATATCTTACATCATCAAAAATTTGAAATATTGCTGCGATAGATAACGATCTGCGTTATCTGATGGTGCAGAAACATTGAAGAAAGATGAAGAAATGAGGTCAGCAGAGTTATTAGAAAATCAGTTACTTTTTGGGATTTTCAAGTTAAGAAACTGCAGATCTAAAACCATTGATCGATATCATTGCATTTGCATGTAAACATGGAAGCTACTGACAATGCACTATGACACTGTAGTCTACCATTGATGTCAATAGATATACTGGCAATGTCACTACAAAGAAATCTGTTGTTATTCTGAGCAGCATTAGATCCTAAATTGTCTTGTCGAATGACTGTGTATGGCTAGCATGTCGAGAGAAGGTTTGAATTGCCATGTCATCGACATGTGGGAAGCCTGCATGCAACTCGCTACCTGAGACAGAAGTAATTCGAGTGACAATTTCGGTGCAGGAACTATGGACAACTGTATTGACTAGCTGATTGACGCCGCCTCCCCACAGTCGCTGTTCACATCGTCGACAATGCACTCTCAGCTGGAAACAAAAAGACTTAATCAGACCTAAACGTGCTCCGTCACTAGCAGCTGCATACTGACTCACTGAATTTGGCCGCGTGCCGCGTCATTTATTGATATTGATATTTCATCATATTAGTACTAAACAAGCATTTTAGTGCTTCTGTGAATTACAGTTCAGTAATTCTAGTACTCTTGTGTTTAGTACTCAGATTCATACTTTTGTAAATAGGACTTTATGATATACAGTGTAGCACCTCCACCAGTCATATATGCATGCCGTTCGACATATCTACCCCGCTATGTCCCATGTGCACATCCAATCATAAGAAGTGCTGCGGCAATTAAACACAAATGCATTTGGATCAGTAAAATTATATTCATCTTCAAGAAAATGATTAAATACAGAATACATTGAATTACAGTTATGATCAAACAAGGGTAGGATATGTTCTTAGGGAAGAGGAAATATGCAGGCTTTATACAAGGACTAATACAAGGACTTATATATAACCCAAGGATGATCAATGATCTGAACTCCTACTCACTAGAAACCATGCTTCACGAACTCAGTTTAATATTCATGCCCAAATATGAAATTGATCATCAAAGACAACATCACTTCCAAGCAGTCTTGAAAATCGTTTTTCGAGTCCAAAAACAGAAACTGAGTCAATGGTTTGTGTGAAGGAATCAATGACACCGCAAATCGAACACGGAAACATTTTCCTGTCGTCTTAACATTCGCGACTGTATGTCAACCAAAATGAAAGAAGCAGTTGCTAACAAATACAATTCTATGAAAGAGATCGAAATCTTCAACTCAATGTAAAATTGCCAAGGCAGAATCCAAGGCTCAATAACCTTCCACTCCATGAACTTCACCATGCTGCTTTGAAGAAACTAAAGGCAAATCAAAAGTTCATAAACTGGGTTATAGAAGATAAGTTTTGTGTCATCTTAACTAATAAAGAAGATATTCTCGAGCGTTGGACTAAATCATATTAAGACATAATGTAAAAAGTCAACACTATTTCTGCAATAAATTTTCAAGATTCACTGAGGGATAACAGCAAGCCCATCCTAAGAAGCGAAATCACTTCAGTCATAGCAGTATAAAAAGTTGGAAGAATCATGGCATTGATAAGAAAAGTCTACCCAGAATTCCATGAAGAAGGTGATGACCCAATAGTTAATGCCTTATTACAGTTATTTAACGATACTTTCTCAACACATTGAGTGCTTCAGACGAAGACTTTGGTCTCAGACCGTTACAGAAGCTCTCATGGATATCGTTTGCGATAAAAATAACAGGCTAGACTGCAACAATTATCGTCCTATTAGAATTTTTAAGTCATACATGTACAAGTTGTTCATGAAAATTCTTGACGAGCGAGTCAAAAAGAGCATATATGCATGCCTACCAAAAACACAAGTTGCCTATCAACCAAGAAGATGAACTATCGAAAAAACCTTGCCTTACAGCAGTAAACCGACATTTAATGAAAACTTTTGACAGCATTATTGTAAACTCCCTTGCTCGTGGAGTCTTCTCGAAGCAACAAGCATGAATAAGAAATAAGCCTGCATCAAATTTCCAAAATCAATTAATAAAATTGAAAATTCTCAAAAATTGAAATTCTTGGACAAAATTAAAACGGCAACGAAAACCGAGAACTCTGGAGCGAATCACTTGCGCTGGTGCGCAATTTGTATGCCGCAGTCGAAGACTGCAGACATTAATAATGCAGAAATTTAACGATGTCTGAAGATCCAAGTTGATCAGCTGCCACCCTTAACCAGTCCCAACCACTCAAATTTGCAAGATTCAGTATCAGTTTGGATCAATTCATTTTACTATCAATTTTTATAGATGCAGAGTAATAGCTACTTGTAGTTTTAGATATGTGAATATTATGAATTATCGATTCGTATTACGCATACATCCGTGTTATACGCATGTAATACACGTGCTCTTATAATTCCACTTTTGATAAACAAGTGCTTCTACCAGAACATAGTGTATCATTCACGAATGGTAAACAGAGGAAGCTTGAATGCGTGATGACGGTTACATAAATTATTATTACATGCTATTACCACACATGGTGTGGTCTCTTTCTAGAGCGGAATATTGGATGCTTGTTGATTGCATGTCCTCGTACAGTTTATTATAGTTTTCACCCTCGAATGATGCGATTTCTGTCAAATGAATTGATTGAACTGAATAAATAATGTAGGTGATGGTCGCCCACAGGAGGTTTTTGCAGTTCAATGCTTTCATCATGAAAAAGTAAAGATGTTCACTCCTTCTCTATATATTGACCAAAAGTCGAAGTCAATTAAGACAAAAATTTACCGGTGCCGAACGTTTCGGGAATTTTCCATTCGTCAGCGGCGTAAAGTCAATCGGCAAAGTCCACCGATACCTGAGACTTTGCCGATTGACTTTACCACGCTGACGGGGGGAGAATTCCCGAAACGTTCGGCATCTGTAAACTTTTGTCTTAATTAACTTCGACTTTTTGTCAATATATAGAGAAGGAGTGAACATCTTTACTTTTTCATGATGAAAGCATTGAACAGAATAATAATTGATGACAAGAATCTGCTTCGATGGTTCTGTACAATGTTCAACAAGACGCATCAGATGTAGGATAAAGGCCTGTTCTCCCTCCCGAAATGTAATGACGACTGAACTTGGTCAATCGTGAGGGTGAGCAAACAGTGGCATATAGACTAGATAATTACTCATTGTCTAACAATTAAGCTCACATGGGCAAGTTCACATACTGAAATCAACAATCTAACAAGCTCGAATCGGGCGGAACACATGCGCCCAAAAATCAATGGCCTTATTAATTCAATAGTAAAGTTGATACAACTATTTATTTATATAAGATAAAGATTAGATAGACACTTAAATAAGATCTTGATGTAGGCCTATCTTTTAAAAGGCATTTACTGATAAATCTGAGCACCAAATGTAATTTCTACTGACATAGTCTGAAAGATTATGCTCTGAAGATTCTTTAGATGTAAATTGCTACTTTACTGCTATTTCTCATAGTACATGGCTCAAAATTTGAAATTTAAGAAGTAACTTCATTTTTTACGTTACTCATAGGCCTATTTATGAGTAATATTTAAGTAATATATTTTAAAACTCGTATAGATTTTTACCGACCACAATTTGAGTTAACGAACTTAAATATGGAAGAGTTTATAGAAGACCTGTAGTTATATCTAAATGCGCCAAACCTTTTCTGCAAGGGGTCATGAACGAAACTAATTTGTTCGATCTTCTGCTCCTTGCCTACAAAGGTTCGCAGCATATCTGAAGACGAATACTTCGTAGCACGATATTAGAACAGATATATCCTCACACTAACTCTTGGAATCTATTCATTATATTCGATCATGTTCAAAGCAACACTGTGAGATTCAGCTGTCCTGAATTCTGCCGAATTCTGTTTCAATCAACAAAATGAATGCGATGATCAACAAAATCATTGATATACATTATGATTGATGAATGATATTCATTCAAGACACTTCTCATATCAGTATTTTTCAGCCATGTTCGTGTCACTGTAGCTAAAAGGCCATGATCGACTTCTTTGTGAATTATGCTTTCATTGCCAAATTTTTGAAGAAAATTCGTGAACTAAATGTTTATCAATTTAGCCTTTAGTATCTTCTTGTTATGCATCGAAGAGACATGAATTAATTGTCACTACCAGGATATCTATCACTATATAGAGCAA
Organism: Prostheceraeus crozeri; assembly: GCA_907163375.1. Taxonomy (NCBI): domain Eukaryota; kingdom Metazoa; phylum Platyhelminthes; order Polycladida; family Euryleptidae; genus Prostheceraeus; species Prostheceraeus crozeri. The sequence goes on from CAJQUW010010997.1 coordinate 53,214, forward strand.
ATCTATAACTTCGAGATTTATCAAAAAATACATAGTTTGGTTTTATTTCAAAATACTGAAAGATATTCTGGTTAAATATATGTGCCTACTTGGCAAAATTCACAAGCTGATTACAAACCCAATGCTGCAAGCTGGATTATCGAATAATCACGAAGAATATAATTTAGCACTGCATCCACACTGTAGACCCGTAAATGCAGATTAGCACAGTTGAATACATATCCACAATGAATATCAGTAATTATTCACTGTCCACGGGGTGCGGGAGGGAGCATGGGTCATTGTTCATGAATTATCCATTAGCGGAGAGGGGGGGGGGTAAAAAAATTCCATTTTTTGTCCACGTGGATTATGGAGGATCCCTTATGTTTAGAAATCTGTTGCCAAACTGCACAGCTGACATCTATTTGTGCTGCAATGGCGCTGTATGTCTCTCCCAAAGCAGGTGATGAAGAACTCTGGAAGAGTTGGTAACCACGTCAATTTTATAGCTTACCTGCGCAACGGATGTGACGGACATTGGATTATCGCACATAAAGACAATCAATACATCGAATTCGATATTTCGACAGTCCATCACTTATTGAGCGGGTGAGAGTTGTTGAATTGCGGGTGTGCGTAAGAAGAAACCCCTTGATTGCGGGTGACTTGACAGGTATGATAATTGCATTATATTTGGAAGCTCTTGCTTATCCGCGGCACCAGTATGCATACACCATTCATGTATTTCATGTGTGCTTATCAAAATTTTTATAGAAGGCTCAGCATGCTTTCTGTAGGACTGTTATAATTTCCACATATTCTGAAATTCATGCTTTTAGGTATCAAGTCACAAGTTAAATTTACGTAGAGCTTTGTGTGACATAGAAGAGGGAAGATGGATGACGCCTTTTCTGTGTGACAGCGGCCTTATCCGATATAGGCTATGCGACAACAGATCAGAATGAATGGGAATCATTTTTTGTTTTTTGTTCGACGATACATTATCAGGGACATTTGAGGATACTTTGTAAAATTGACAAAAAATATCGATCATCATGATTAACTCTGTTTTAGCAAACATGCCATTGACAAACCCCAAAATATTTCTACCTGCAGGTCATTTTGCTTCTAAACATATGAGTCGTTTCAGAGACTTCTTCAAAAATCTTGAATACGCTTAGCAGGGATGAGGACTCATATTTGATTAGTTCAGCTTTATTTCGGTTATGATTTTCATGCAATATTGCAAAGAATTACGCTTTATCCTACAAATCGAACATGGATCATGATTTTGCACTTCTGACTGCGCAGTCCAACTCACAAAATCAATCGCTAATTTAGGAACTTCCTTTATGAAAGAATCAGATTTGATATTCTTGGCATGCATGCAATAGCTCATTTACTAATAGACCTGATCTCCTTTCTTTCTGATTATTTAAATGTGCAAAAGTACAACTTTTATGGAATTTGAAAATATATTTTCATGAACAAAATGAATAGAAATCAAAAGTATAGAAATAACATTAGAAAGATAAGAGTAAGCATCTATGTCTGCAAAACGGCCTCTTCTGTTAATACATGTTTGGTGGCGCTACCATAGTCGGTTGTGCGTTCATTACTACTGGATTTGGTTGCGACATCATCATCATCGAGTTTGGTTCGGGATTCATTACCATTGGAGTTGGTTGTCCGTTCATCATCATTGGATTTGATTGTCCATTCATTACCATTGCAGTTGGTTGCGCATTCATTACCATTGGAGTTGGTTGAGAGCTAACTACCATGTTAGGCTGTGAAGTCATCACCATTGAAGTTGGTTGGTTAGTGATTGGCTGGGACTCAGTCATTGGTATTTCCTTCTTAGAATTTTTCATCTTTTTTATCTCTCGGGCTACTTGACAAAGTGCAAATGGGGAAACTAGGCAACAACAATGTATACACACATCGGCAATAATTGATCCAGAAATCTTTTGCTGTTTTCGAACTTTATATCGAACATTACCATTCATGAAGCAAGATATGCATGTAAGTAGCTGGCAACCAAAGGGCTGAGCAGATTGACTGAGTGCAAAAGCAGCCATTATGCCGAAATGATCGCCTAAAGCTTCGGCATTCTTCGCACTTGTGTACCAAGGGATGCACCAAGTCTGAATACATACAGCTGTAATGTAAATAACAATACTGTTAGCAATGTCACCGGTATATCTAAACACAGTTCTTTAAGCTGAAACGTTCTAGTTTGAAACTTAATTCATCTTGTAATGTCGTGTAGGCCCCTTTTGTGGAGTAAATGAAATTTGAGAATTGTAGTGATGTTCGTATTATGCTCTGTTAGTGGCCTAAAAAAGTGTTACTTTACTAACTACTAAGCAATGACTGACATTGAATTTACATTAAAGGATTGCAGAAACAGTGCACGCTTGTATAGTGTGACTATAGGCCTACTCCCTACCCATGAATGTGATGCATTTCAGAAGTAATGGAAATGTTGATCATGAAGTAAATGTAAAATAGCATTTTATGAAATAACAAAGTGCATGATACTGAGATAATTCAGAACAAGTTTGTGATACAATAAATCCATCATCATTGCTATACAGCAGTATTTTACAGCTCATCCATTCTGTTGTTTTCAAAGTAACGCATTTTCCCAACTCTGCTTCGAGATTATTCCACAATATTTCATACGTCAGTCTCATTTCAACAAATTGACGTTCGGGAGCTGCTGTGCTACATGATTGCAGAATGATACTTTAGTTCTTCAGCAATTCCCGATGGGAGCGTCTCAAAACCTATTCTCACCGACCTCTACCAAGTTCAGGATGAACGTGGTGCCTTCGAAAAGTCAGAAAACTTCAAATTTTTTTAGACGAAAATTATTTTCATTAAAAAATCCCTTCACCAGATCGGCCTTTGGCGTACAGCACCTCACGGTCGATGATAGCGAACTGGCATATGGTTGCATGATATTTCGACTGTATTCTTGTGTGATTCAGAACCGGCGCCCATGTAGCACCCTGGAGAGGAATTCAACATGCTAGTGATGGAAAAACGTTCGAAGGAGGATTTTCAATGAACAAAATCGGCGGATTTCCTAGACAAAGAATTGAGACTGCCGACATAACAAGTAGGCTGTTTATTGAAATACGTTTACAACAGACGACGGTATCAGATTTGGCAACTCTGAAGAGTAATAGACGCAATATCATCGTGCGCGTCGATTTGAGATTGAAACTCAGTAACTTGCGACACCTCGAATTCAGGAAATGGGTGGCAATCATCAGGCTCAATGCGGTCATCATCCTCAGTCATTAGTTTACTGTTGTAATCTTTCTTGACAACATTTCCTAAATACATGCTTACATACTTCCTGATTAGTTATCTGAAATTGAACATATATGTTGATGCTATCTTTTGACTGCTTTTTAACCTTGAATACCAGCTTACTAGTTAGAGGGAGGAATTAAGAGCACTTTCAAACTTTATGAGGAATCTGAGCAAAAGGGCTAAGAACCATTGGCAAAACATTAATAAGTTGCAATAACTACTTTAATGAACTTTTCAGCGTGTTTTAAGCACTCAAAACAATTTGTTTAAAACACTACCCACCCTGATTTGCTGGCAAGTATTTTTGTGTTCAACATTTTACATAGTTATTTCTAGCAAAATTTTCTAAGAGCTTGCACAAATTATTTTGTTCCTGATTAGACAAATCAATTTTGAGTCAGACATTCTCTTTCATTTTTCACATGAAAATAACCAAGGAATGACATCGTAGTGACTTACAACTGAAAAACTGAAAAACATAGGGTTCCAGATTTCTTAATGGAGTTTAAGTTTGGCCCACGCGATCAAACTTCAAATTTCACAATTTTATCAAAGCATGGAGGAGTTTCTCAAAGTTGAATACTAAACTTAACCCAAAATTTCGAACAATATAGTGTTGGTGACGATATAGAGTGTTTATGACAAAATGTACGCCTCAACCGACAAGCATAAAGCTTTTCTGGCCGCACACTTCATTACTACGCGTTAGGCAGAAGCACATGACAGAATGAACTAACAACAAAATTAATTCATAAAAATAATGCAAGCAATCAATTTTAGATCACTATTTACTGTTAAATATTTCGTTGTTCCACATTTACTCTTGATCTTTGCTTCCAGCCTTGACAAGATCTTTTGAAATCTGGATTTGACAAGATTGGATTTTACAGGAGCTTTTGAAAATCTGAGCAATCTCTTGATCTGTAGCCCACATATTCATGAATGCGCTGAGGTGATCTGATCTGCCTTTCATCCGCGCTTCTTCAGGCGTCATTTGATCACCGGTCACAAACTCTATCGGATTGAATCAAGAGAACTCGTAGGGCATGGAAAGACTCATGTCCCTGGAATTCAAATATGGGTCTTACTTGCTGGTGTCGCAAGTTGCATTGCCTTGTTATAGGTATGCCTTTCCTAATTGGAAATCACTAGATGGATAGCTATAACAAGGCGGTGCACCTTACCATATCAGCCAGCGAAGTTAGACTTATTTGAACTCAAGAGGCATGGAGTCTTGGCATGCCCTCTCTTGATTGAAAACCGCTGCATAACATGTGGTCTGTAATAAAATGACGCATATAAGACCATAGAAATAAACTGTTTATTTGAAGTTCGCTAGAATGGAAATTGACTCAAGGTCGCGGCACATCCGAGGGAACTAAGTTGGGGCATGAAGAACCAATTAAAAGCTTCGATTTACTCATGTGACTGATTCTAACCCAATGATGCAGACGTTGGCAGGTGCATCTAAGTGAAAATGCGTGCGATTTATGTGCCTTTTATTGTGCATTGCATGAAGCTTAATTTCCATTCTAGAGGTTTTATTGTTGTCAATTTCTATGTATAAGACCCATATTTAAATTCCAGGGGCATGAGAGTCTTTCCATGGCCTACGAGTTCTCTTGATGCAAATCCGATAGAGAGCTTGTGGTCGGTGATCAAATGACGCCTGCAGAAGCGCGGATGCAAGAGCAGAGCAGATCAACTCAGCACATTCATGAATATGTGGGCCAGAGATCAAGAGATTGCTCAGATTTTCAAAAACTCTCGCAGCAAGCAGATGCTGCTGGCCTAAAATTTATTGTTTACTTTTGCTATGACTATGAATTCATTTTGTATAAGTTCATTCTGCCATGCTCTTCAGCCAGATGCATAGCAGCGAAGAAGGTTTCTTTGCATAATATTTTTGGTGGAGTGTACATTGTCGTCGAGTTTAGCTTGACAAATGAGGATTTATGCATCGAAGTTCAGGTTATGCACATCAATGAAATTTTTTTTTCTTGTAGTGCTTAAGTCCATGAGTAAAATTGCAGAATACCCATTATTCTTCGAATCCAATGCAGTGTAAAACTACAGTACCGACTCCATGCCGAGGGTATTGGGTACTCAACAGCAAATGCATCGCTTAGTCCAAACTAATAAAATGAAACATACTCGATTTCTTAACTTAGATACCTGCTGCATCTAACCTTAACATAAAAAGGTTGGCAAGCTTTTGCATGAAGTGTAGAGTAACTTAAGAGATTGCAATTCTATGACTCCGTAGAGTTCTTCAAATTCCGAAATTTATATATTCGATTTAGGGATTCCTTATTAATTTGCAACAATGCAGTACTTGGTGTAAGTAGAAGTAAAGTTTCAACTTAATTCGCGTGTGAAAATTGACTGAGTTTTGCCCTATATGAATTCCTTTCATAGGTATTAACACATTTACAATATTGCGCAAGAAGCATTTTTTACCCTAAACTGCTGACTTCACTTCTTTCTGCAGAAAGAGATCAGTAGATAGTATGCCAACAAAGACGACATCACCGAGTTTCCCAATTGCTAGTTGCAATACCTGTGGCGCTAGCCTGGGCACACATGACTCTAAATGGGAGCGAATGCTCAGTCTCTCGATCGCATTTCATCAACGCTCTGCTCTCAATAATTTGTAGGATTATGTGAAGCTATTATTCGTATTCAAATCCCAAAAACCTCGGATTCGGAAAATCCATCGGGATTGCAACCCATTTAGTATGAATAGACATGACCATAAAGTTTTGTCGACAATACGCTGCAATCTGCAGTAACTAATCTGAAAAATTATAAGGTAAAAACTTACTGACATCGTCGCAGCATGAAAACAATCCACTGCTCCAGTCCGACATTCTCCAGAAATTAAGAAAACTGTACCACTCACGTTTGCAAGCACTTCACTACAAAGAAGCCATCGAATAAAGTCAAAACAATTGTGATGTATATTCAGTATCCATAATACAGGTTGTCGGCTGCACTTCGGAGATTTCAGCTAGGAGTATTGCTCTAATCTATCACCAATGTAGTGAAATTGCGTGCTTCTTTCATAGATATCATCGATGACATTTCGGAGGACTGCGTTCTGGACTGCACTGACTGCAATACAAGCTTTCCTGGCTATCAACAATGCCACAACCACAACAATTACTGCACATTCAGTTCAACAACTACAAGGTCGCAATCGCCTTTGTTGAATTGATCATTTTAGAATTTCCTTGAATTCACGGTTATTGAATAGCAACTGACATCGTTGAATTGAATTTTCCTTCATTGTTCTGGCAAGCGCCGCTTGCGGTCATGGACATGGAGCATAGTAGTTAATCAGAGATTGATTCATTTGTTTGTGGGTTAGTCTAGAGCGGACATAATCATATCCTAGCCATTGCTTGCAATAGCAGTAAACAATAGAAATTCACAAAGAGATTCGTTTCTCTTTGGCTTGTTTGATTTGCCAGGCAGGCGCGTGGCCCACGAACTTCAACGGTCAGATTGCAGGCATGTTTCTCAAGTGAAAAGTACTAGTACTTATCTTTAAGTCAATTTTTCTCCGTGATAGATTCGTCTAATGGAAATATCATTCACACCGTTCGATTCACCACGGTCCAAATTTACTGACTGTGTGCGCCTTATGTGGTGTAATTCTTCTGATTCATTAGAATTCAGGCTTGGATTTGCACTACATTTAATGGAAAATTGATCTCATTGGCCCTCGAGACTAGTTCTACATGTAACCGTGACCTTCAGTACTGAGGAAGGTCATCTCCAGACACAAGCGATTTATCTCTGTGATAGTAATAATCGAATATTTATATTTAGATTACTCGGGAACGTACACACCTTAAAATCGATGGCAATTCGATGCGATGTCTTCCATGGTTCGCAAAGAAATTCTGACTGTTGGCAACAGCGAGCACAGTCCTGACCAGTTATGCTGTACATTGCGTTTTCTATTCGTGTCTCCACATATGCAGTCGTTGTTCTCCAAGATAGTTGCCGGCTACGTTGGCATATTTCGTTTTTCATTTCGAATCCTTGTGCTACTTCTTATGTAAAGTAGGGCTACCTTGATGAGATGTGTCTTTCATTTAACGAGCTATTTATTCATTGTCTCATCACAAAACACTAACCGCAGCTTACTATAGCAAAATTCAAATGATCGGTTTATCAGGGAATGGTAAAGTAGAATCATCATTACGTTCTTCTTCGTAGTTATCAGCTTGTAGCACCTCGAAATTTTCTGTGTGAAATCAATGAAAATCGTCCCCAAATTGCCTTGAAAGAGTTGATGGATGCAATTCTGCGACATTTTGACGCCCAGGTGACTGCACCGGCAAATACATAACTATTTACAAGGACTATTTATAATAACTCTGAAGAAAGTTGCTTTTGAGCCTGAAAGGATGAATACCCAAGACGTGAAATGTAATCAACGCGAATACGTATTAACCGCACCTCAACTAATGCGACAGGGTAGAACATTTGTTTGGATTGATGAAACGAATTTTAACTTGTTCCGTCAAGACCCAAGGTCCAAGGATGAACCTTGTTTTTTTGATAGTTTGTATAAAATCTAATGTACAAACTTTCTACAGCTATTCTAAAATGGAGATCATTTCACCTGAAAATTATTTTAGAATTGTCATAATTAAACGAGAGATTGCAATTGATGGAATATACTACATGGATGTAGCGCTTTTCAACTTATGACTTGCTAAATCCCTACTGTTTTCATTCATTCTAGTTATTAATGAACGATTCGCTTCACCTAGATAGAAATGGTCACAATCATCACAATTGATGCAATAAACACATGCACTACATTCTTTGTTAGGATTATCAGGCCTATATGTCAATACAGGTTTTAATTTGTGCCGGTAAGAAAGACCTACATTGCGTCGAAGGTTAGTAGGAGTCTGAGTTTTGAGAGAAGGAGCAAAGGGAATGGTTACAGACGAAGAATGCGAACAGGGGTCATAAAAAATTAATTGCAATTAATTGATTGCTTGATTTGTGTTGTAATGGGGAATGTATTTAATTTACTAATTTGCTTGAAATGCCGTCACCACTCACCATCCTAGGAAAAACGTCCCATTTTCAGTTATTTATTTAGATACTGAGTTTGCTCAACATGTCTTATTCACAGCTGATCGCTTTCAGGATACTAATCAGGAATTATTTTTAGTACAAGGTATTTAGCATCTCTATATCACAATGCATTTATGATAAAATTTAAAACTCTGTTTTGTGTTTTATTTTTAGACACATGCGATTATTCATTCACTTGCTTAGTAAATAAATGTCGCTTTAATTGTGATGCCTGAACTGGTATTTATGATAAAATTTATCAGTATTTAGATCCAATAGGAGAGTACAGGTATATTGGCCCGTATTTCCTGTAACGGGTCTACCTAAGTCACTCACTATCCATATTGATAATAAGCTGCTACCGGTAACTATGCAAAGCATGTAGGCCCATGTAACCTTATTCGCTAAATTGAAAGACGAGTGAGAAATTCAAAATCAAGAATAAGTTTATAAAAAAAGTGATGACGAATAATTGCGACTAATTGACTGGCGCAAATACATAGTTGCAATTGATTTACTCTCATCAACTTAATACAATCAATTGATTGCTTCCAGGTGCAGTTAACAGTGACTGACTGCTTGCCCAAAATATATTTCAGTTTTTTTGATAACTCCTGAATGCGAAGTAGGATCAGCTTTGGAAGTCGGATTATAAAAATAAGATTTTGCCTTCAGAAATGAGTGTTTAACACCATGTTTCTTTCTTTCTTTCTTTTTAGCCATTCAGGCCAGTGCTGGCCGATAGCCTCCCCAATCTATGCCATCTGATTCGGTCTTACGCTAGGCGCATCCAGGTTACTTCCTTGGTAGTCGCTTCGATATCATCCCTCCATCTTCGCCTCTGATGTCCACACTTTCTCTTGCCATGTCTCGGGGTCCATTCTGTGTATTTCTTAGCCCATCGGTCGTTTGACATTCTGGCTAGGTGTCCAGCTCACGACCACTTCAAGGAATGTATCTTGTGATGTCACAGACTGCTGTTTTCGCCCGTATGTTTTCGTTTCTCCATCTGTCTCTTCTCGTGATACCAAGTGTAGATCTTTCCATATTTCTTTGAGCTACGGCTAAGATATCAATCTGTTTCTTCGTGAAGGACCTGGTCTCCACACCATACGTCATGGCAGGCAGTATGATTCCATCCATAATTTTTCTTTTTAAGCAAAGAGGGATTTTCCTGTTTCGCAAAAACTGGTTGTATTGTCCGAACCTTTTCCTGAACACCATGTTTAGGGTATCCTAATTTTGATAAATTGTTTTTATCTGTTTCAGTATGCGAAGAGCTCGAAGAAACATGCCACTGGCCAGACTAATTTTAATGGAAATAGGATGAGAAAAAAGAATTGTACATAGTTGGCATGAATGGACTTACCATAAACCTTGAACTTAAGGCGAGGAACGAAACTATGATCAAGACATCGGAAAAGACATTAACGAGCTAGAATTCAACTCAAAAATAAAATTCAATGAAGGATGCCTGCCGGGAATTGATGTAGGCAATGAACGAATAGTGTTCGAAATCGGGGTCAACAACAGCTAAAATATCATCTACGTGGCCAGCATAAAAAAGGCAAAACAGTCCAGACAGAGTATCTATGAAATCAGACTCAGCGTGTTCAGGAAAATGATTACATAGTACGGTCGACAATGGATTTCCCATAGAAAACTAAAGGTCTGCTGATATAAATTCAATAAGGAGCTATTGCAGGGAATGTTCGTAAATAGTGGAACTGCATCAAAAGATAAGAAATGATCACAGTGAGAGCATGTCAGAGAGCGAAGCATGAACAATCACCAGCATTAATTAGCCTGCATTGCATCATCCTTTTAGTTGTGTCATGATACCACTTCATATTTCATTCCCATGACCATGGTTACTGAAAAACGAGTGAAGGCTCGGGATAGACTTATCTTCAAAAAAATTGTGGCTTTTATTTTGAACCCTTCAGAAGATCTTTAGAATCAGAGGGGATTGAATGTGTTTCCACCCACTAGCACTTCGTATCAGGGATGCGGAGTCGGAGTCCCGGAGTCCTATCATTTTTGCTGGAGTCGGAGTTCCGGAGTCCTATCAAACGATGGAACTCCGGACTCCGGCTTATAACTAGACCCGAAATATGATACAAGCAAATTACTTATCCTCGTGCATAGCTGTCACTGTCTTGATGTCAACTTTCTCCGTCAAACAAAAGTACAGAGACAGCAGTGCATGCAAAGCTTGTGATAGTTGAGGGAATGAACCGTGATAGTGGAAAAAGGATTGTCTTTTCACTCGGTGATTTAGTAGAGAAGACAAGCCTTCCTAGCCTCGATCACACCTACGGACCAAAGGCCACATCAGTGACAAAAATGAAATACTAGTTGGTTTGAGAGCATTATCTCTTACCCTCACGTTAATCATGTGTGATGGCTCCTCCAAAGCGCATATCAAAATCGAAAGTGTACTCATATTTTTTGAAGAAGCGGAGGGATTTTCCTGCCTGGTGGAGACTGGAGAAAAACCGTGTGAAGCACACATCAACAAGATGGGAGGAGCCGAAAAGCATGCATCCAACTTAAAGCGACATTTGATAAACTTTCATCGAAAATGATTGATAATTGATGCAGCAATGATCACTGAAGATAGGTTCAGGTAAGCCTATAGTAATCTATGATGTAGGTTACCAGTTTTTTTTCAAAAAACTAGGCTATATATACTTGCCACCCGGAGTTGGAGTCGGAGTCCTATCAAACCCCGGAGTCGGAGTCCTATCAAAATGATAGGACTCCGCATCCCTGCTTCGTATAATCAAGTGTACTGGCATAGCCTAAAAATAGTTGACCAAAAATATGAGCTGATATTTTTGAGTTGGAAATATTTTTATTTTTTAATTCTTATTTTTATTTCCAAGAAAAAATAAGAGCGAGAAATTGTATGAGACCATATACTAATACAAATGATGTACAGGAGCAAAACTCCACCTATAGCATACATTACAATTCCATGTTTCAACTTTAGGATGCAAGAGTAGTCATGGAGTAAGTGCTCAGTTGAAATCATAGTTTAAATAGATTATTTATGCAATATATACAGTGTCTCCTTTTGCTACTATCCTCGAGAAATATCTGGTGACATCGGTGCCACCTTCACTGTTGTAGTGCTGAATTCTCGTACTTCCTGTGCATCCTGCATTACTGCACATAGATAACACCAAAAATATACGCACATATCACGAAATAATGAACCGCTAATACCCTGACGTCGTCTGATTTTTTCACGAGTGATTGCACCTGTACAAACCTGAATTGGTGTCAAAAGTGCTGCCAAACCATATAGTAAGCAGCTGTCTCCGACCGCCGCAGCATTCTGACCAGCAACATAGCAGGGTACGAAGTAAGCAATAATGCATAGTCCTGAAAAACAGAATTCCATGTATTCAAAAAATGTCACAGCAAGCATTGTTATTGCAGGAATATCGCATATTCAGGAGTTACAATTATTCCGGGAGTTGTAACAGCCGTGGGACCTATCCAGAAAGTCAGAAGTGTGCTTACCATATTAACGATAATAATCTTAAATTTAATTTTCTAAAATACAAGTACTTCAAAGATTTTATTAAATTTGTCTAGATTTATTATACAGTACATACAAATTACCATCGAATTCGTTTATTCAAGTTTTAGAGAGAGAGGGTTATAGATCTGAGTAAAAATTAATGTTGCTTTGGCATGAATCAAGCAGAGCATTTTTGCTTTCTGACATTCTTTGATCTCTGCTTGCATCGCATTCGATCTCAGATGTTTACAGATAGTCTAAGTCCAAATCAACATAAAAAGCATCTGCACCTCGATCCATCAATGGAGCAACTCTAGCCGCTTCACTATTGAAACAAACGCCGAGAACAGTATTGGTATCGTTTTAAGCAAGCACTAAAGAAATAATCAAAACCAAGAAAGCTTGCTGCAAAAAACCTCACGTCATTGGCATAGTTATCCATGCAAAGCCAAAACTTTGGTTCAGTCGCTCAGCCTGCGTCAGGGAAAAGTTTTTCTCTCTCTTTGTCTGGAAGCAGACGGTACAACCGAAATTTTGATTTTGTATAGTAATGAACCGAAATGGACAATTTAAGGCTTTTAGATTTCTTCTATTTTGACTTCCTGAAACCATGCCTCAAGTATGCGATTGGCAACGGCTTGGCTATCTGATAGGGAGCACTTATGCTGCTGTTATCTGATTAATTACTGAGATGAACCATTTATAGAACCGTTGCTGAATTATAATGTAATTGAGGTGTGTTTGGATTATAGACAATGAACTTTCTTACATATAGTCTCCTGGATTACGTAATTGAAAATATTTGAATTCAGATTACAATTTTTTTCATGGCATTATGGGAAGATAGGGGCATACAAAATGCCTTCATTTGAAAACTTATGCGCGTTGAAGAATCTTTGTTGATGCTATTGAATTCTGCATTTAGTGAGACGGTTCACTACAATCTAATTATAGAAGGTCAACTTTCTTCAATGGGTTTGACTTCAAACTCGCGCATCTGATTCCAATATTGCAACTATCTTAGGGACTTAAACTGACGAAATTACGATGAATATGATAATTTGACATCATGTTCTTACCGCAATTGTCAAAGCATCCGCATAGTCCGTGTTTGTATTCATTTGACATTTTTTGAAGCAAATCGCGATGCTGCAATACTCGTGAACTTGAACACCAGGAGCCTCTGATCACTGTTTAAGTATGAACGTGGATGTGATAATGATAACCTAGAAATGACGGTCCCAAAACTGAATAAATAATCAATGACTATGTTATAATCATGCACCACTATTCATAGGGTGGCTGCTATTTCAACATTTTAATTCAATATGTCGGGTTACCGTAGAAATAGATGCAGTGTCTCCAAGTTGATTCAGACATGGATATTCAGACCAGGGACTCCAAGATATAGGATTCCTTGGAGTTCACATCATAAAGTGAAAAAACTACATCAGTGTGAAGACCACATCGTGTGCTTCGTCACTGTATAGTCCATATTGATAGCCATGAGAGAGGCTAAAAATTGTCTCTCCAGTGCCAAGCTGTGACTCAACACATTGATGCAGATCCTACGGTGATTATAATAAAGCATACAGAAGCTGTGTTTTCGCTGTACGTACAATTGAACGGATAAAGTGACATTTTCCTGACCAATACAATGTGGTGTGATCACAACGGCAAAGCTATTTGAAGTAATTTCTAAAAAAACCATAATCGCAAATCTGATGGATAAAATAGTTCAAGCATCAATTTTAAAATAGCCTTCATTAGTGAGCAAACGATGATCAGTTATTTGCAAAACCATACTCTTCTGATTTCTCGAAACTTCAACTTCTTTTTCTTAAATCATCTCGTTTTCACTTGAAAACTAATATTTCACACCTAAATAGGGCCTGAATCAAGGCCGTGAAAGACACGCTTCACATAAGACATTGCTGATACTACTACCACTAGGGCAACCCAAGTAATATAAAGTATTATAAAGTACGTGAAGTCATAAAATTTGAAATAGGTATTATGAAGTGATATTTTTTTAATTGAAGATGCTTTCTATGAAACATCGTCTTCTGCTTGTAAATATTATTTCTTTCATAATGAACGATCAACGCAATTCGCCGAGCAGCAAGTTAACGGAAATGTTTTGTACCTGCTATCCGACGCCGCGCCCTATACGATTGTTGCAGGGAAAGGTTAGAAGTTATTTTACCCAACTTGTTTCTTGCTAACTGTGTTGCACATCTTCTAGACAGCTGTGCTATGAAAATCAGAAATTTTCAATTCGTTGATCGGTTGACTCTATCTTTTGATTAAACTTAACTTTAGTAGTTTTAAAGCCGCTGCTATCAAGAGCAAAATATGAAGAAATCTATTTCACTACAGGTGATTGTTATTCCAAGGGCTAATTAGTTGAAAGCTGCGGAATATTAAATAGTTGAGGATTGACAAGCTTGGCAGAAACAGCATATTCCTTCAAAAATTATTATTGCCCGTAATGCTGAGGCTGTGGTAAATGAAAACGCCTAGAAAGAGGAATTATCAGCCATTGCAGCTTGCCAGTAAAGTATTGGTTGAGTATTAAATTTGCAGCATTGTGTCTACTTCAGAATCTTTGTAAATTGAACTCCAGATTGACGCCTGGATCAGATGTCATTAACAAAATTCGTGAATATTATTTATCCGCTTCAATAATCCTCGAATGTCTTAAGATGGATTATGTGCAAAACTGAGACAAGGTAAATCAGCATCTACTTCTGTAGAAATATCACTCTAGTTGAAGAAATGCTGAGAAAATGTTGTATTTTTGAGTGACAATTTTGGAACATACATTGTTGTTTTATCACATTCTACAAAATAATGAGAACAGCTGCGAGTTGGAAACTTAAATATAAAGTCTGTGAAGGAGCATGATATGTACATTTTCATTGCGCATTATAAGGTTATTAATTTCAGGACAATCAAGTCACAAATTTGTATTCTTTAAGTAATATCTGTGTTGCCCTAGTCATCACTAACCACAATTTTACGTACTTTGTACATTGAAAAAATCACACTGTCAAACGCTATTGGTCCATTAAATATTGTTACTACTCCACATTCAGTCAACGATGATCAGTTGGTTGCAATCCCACATTATTTTCAGAGACTTCTACTTTTTTTCTTAAATCATCTCACTTTCATTTGATAACTAATCTTTTTCTCCATCTACTATCAGAGAGAAATCGGCCGTTGTGCGCACTGATGAATTTCAACTTTCAGTCCAGGTGTTTACATAGGAGCTCATGCTCAGACGTTAAATCCATGGAAATCTGAGCTTTAGCAATCGATGCGACTCGATACGACTAAGCATGGATTTCAATATAGTAAATTAGAAGTGGAAGAATGTCAATTGCAAAATGAACTTCTCTATCGTCTGAGTTTTAAAAACGCCATTGTCTAGTCTCCTGAAGAGGAAAATATTGCAAAAGGCGGTTTTATATTTAGAACGCGAACTAACTGAACTAACTCTTTTTCCTTTTTGTGTAACTAAAACTGGATGACAAATGTAAATAGCAATGTCGATGTTTGCTAGTAAATGGCATGCATATTTATCTACTTGGTAGTATTACAAAATCACTCTGCGATTCAACTCGAATCACTAAAACTCTGAGTAGGTTATCCAAACCATAGAAGGCTGAAAATTCTTTGATTTTACTGAAATACAGGTAGGCATGCTCCTTTCAGAGCATCAAGACTGAATAAATACTAAAGGGATTATTTTATCATTTTCAACAAAGTGCATGTTTCCAAAATATTGAAATTAAGTATATATAGATGATTCATTGATTGGATTGGCATCATAGAATACATAAGCTTACTGAAATTACAGGACATTTTGAAGGTTTAAATTATTTTATGCATCCCTTGAAGTCGTTTGTCGCCTCTATATAATTGAAGAAATACAACAGCAAATTAAGAAAGTGATAACTTATTGTCTTTGGTGTCTTTTCTTTAAGGAGCTAGATTTCCATAGAAGCGTGGTGATTACCCAAAATCATATCACTGATCGAATGTTTGACCGTTGTAGAAATGTCTTCTTCCTTATAATGCTATATATAATGCTGCTGCGTGTTCTTCAATCATAATCTTTGCTCAGTTTCATTTGATGTTGCGTTTGCTTCTCATGCAGTCATGCGTTTGCTTCTAAACAGGCATAAGAAATCCAGAAGAGATTATCATGCAATCGCAAAATCCAATGGGGATTGAACAAATGTGTGAAAAATTATGCTATTCGATGAAAATGTGATCCAGTGCTTGGAACTGACACTTCGACAAAGTAATGCAAAGATTACTACTTTTGTGAAAGTTAAATGCTCGAATGCTGGATATCATCAACGAATTGAGGTATGAAATGCAGCAAATTCCGCAAATGATTGGAAATTTTCTTTCTTGACTGACTTCAATACATGCTTGTTGAGGTGATTAGAAACAGGGAAAGGTTTAACCGAAGAAATCGATACAAGTGTCCATCACATCGCTGCCGAACACTGTGGAAGCTTCCTAGCCCCATTTTAACTAGTCTATACACGTCATTGAGTAAATTCTAATCAGATCGTGTTGTTTATTAATCTCGAATCGGCGGTGTTCTTGATAATTTGATGAAAGGCATTGAAGTGATGAAGAAATAGTTGTTCTCCTACAATGTTTCTTTATTATTGCCGTGAATCTTTCTTCTGTCTGTTAAAGTATATGTCATGCGTCCAACTTGTTTCCTCACATTGAAAATTAGTAAAAAATGAATATTGAGCATACGCCTATCTTTTTTGAAAGCTCATTGATGTTCTGATATATCAACATTTTGGCTTCAAAATTCAGTAACGATGAAAAATTGCAGTTTAGAATGAAGTTTTTTAAATCAGACGATAGAGGGCTCAATCTCTATTTCGTCACGCAAAGAGAAAGAGCAATGATCGAGTATGCGCTAGCGCACGAGGTCATAGCGTCTTTCTCGTTTCTTTATTCAGTAAGCTTCATTTTATTTAGATCGAAAAACGCAACAATAGGTACACTCAGAGACAGTGAAAGATGGACATTGTCCTTTGGGTAAACTGCTTGTAAATATACTCTACAGATTCAATTTTTAAATTGAAATCAACACCTGTATAATTTAAAGCAGAACCCATCATTTTAAGACGATCATCAAAATATTTGTTGTAGTCCTGGGAAATCAGATTTGAAGTGGAAGCAAATATGGCAGAAGCGAATTGAAAGTTTTTGTTTCATTAGGAAAGCGCCTGACTTGCCATTCCTCCCCCGTTAAGCCAAATTCTGAAATGTACCTAGGTACAGTACCTACCACACTACTCATGAAAATCCTGTGTTGATTAATTGTGCTGATATAGATCGTGTAGCAGCACTTTTCAGACAGCTGCCCACATTCACAACTGCTACTGGTTAGCTGTGAGATCTAAAGTTCAGAAATATGTCACACCACATGAAAATTCATCAATTTCTGAAATGTACACGGTGCATACGTGATTATCGACTAAAAGCATTTCTGGTCCAAAAGTTTGAAGAGCAAAACAAACGTTAGTGTCCCTATTCGCCATTCCTCCCGGTTAGCCGCTTCAGCTATGTAACTGTCATGCTACTTACGAAAATCCTGCAAAGCCAAGAACGAGTGGAAAATGCATGTAGTTTAAGTCTCCCATGCTATTATCGTGAATACTAACTTTTGCACAATTCAGCATAAAGGTGATCAAATTCCAGAGCAATTTTATCTTCAGTCTGTCTGCAGTATGAAATAACGAGCAGGTGAAGTAGGATGGAAGGTTGATCATAGGATAATCCTCCGCGCATTCGAAACAATGTGTTTATGACCTGCAAAAGATCAGGCGAAATGTCTTCTTGCAGCACCGGTTTGCAAAAGCTAATAGAGTATATGATCGCAGTATAGTATAGACAATCTTAATAATTAACACCAGAGTTTGAACCGGGGCTTGGGCCTAACTCGCGCGGACCTGGACGGGTCTCTCTCTCTCTCTCTTTGACCTGGAATTTTGGAGCATGGACTTGAAATTTCATCAGATTATAAATGAAGTTGTGATCATTTTCCGATTTCGCTCTGATTTGGCTTTGTCAAATGGTGGTGTGTGACATCCTAAATCAATCTCTACCGGTGTGTCGCAGGAATCGGGGTGTCATGGATGACATCCACTTAAAAGAATTCGCGGCTGCACAGCTCATGATGAAGGAGATACGTCTATGTATGGCGCTTTTGTTTGCTAAATACTCTCATTCCCAGTTTGTAGCAAGACCACATTCTGAGTTACGCAACTTGCCTCGAGGAAATAAGTGGCCGCTTTATCAAACTGTGATAAGATATGAAAGCCATAGGTGGAGAAAGGAAAGAATCACTGTTTCAATGAGTCAGAAATTCCCATTAGTTTGTGCATGGATCGTGAAAGACAGACCAGATGTCATAAAGCTAGCTTTATTGCCCATTGCCTAAAAATTTCGGATCTGTGAAAGTATTAGTGTGACGGTCCATTAGTAAAAACGCGAAATCCGGCAAAACGATTACATGCTGTGAAGACTTCAAATAGAGAATTTTTATTGCTGTCTTATTCAATGATCCCTCGCTTCTCATTCTTCTAGTATGCAACTATCTCTAACTTCTTGATTGCTCCAGTCATCGACGAATTCACTACTTCAACAATTTCTTCGCAATGTATTATTTGGGACTGATGGCTAAAGAACCAAACTATAATTTTAAAAGAGATAAATTGACGTCTTGGTAAGTTTAAAACCTCAGTTATTTCTTCATCGCAGCTTCAAAAGTCTATGGAATCTGCCAAGAAGATAGCTTAGACAAAACAAATTGATTGCTAAAATTTCATAAGATTTATTTCGCGTTCTCTACAATTGCATAATCATTATGATGAATATGTCATAATGAATCATTATGACATGTGTCATAATCATCACAAAGGTTGACTATTTAGACAGCCAAC
This sequence comes from Prostheceraeus crozeri, assembly GCA_907163375.1. NCBI lineage: Eukaryota > Metazoa > Platyhelminthes > Polycladida > Euryleptidae > Prostheceraeus > Prostheceraeus crozeri. The sequence continues at coordinate 72,147 of CAJQUW010010997.1, forward strand.
ATTAATACACTACATGCATTTAATGATTTATAGCGGGCTGAAAATGTGTGTTAACGGGCTTGAGCGGGGCCTGACACTGAGAATTCAAAATTGGTACGGGCCGGGCTTGGGCCTCAAAAGTAGGTCCGCTTACAACTCTGATTAACATACAACGGAGATGTCAAGATTCACCACAATTGTCAGAAAAAGGTCAATTATTAGAGGTGTGCTATAAAGTCACGCAAGATTTAGAATTTCCATGAAATATAGGCATGATGATTCTATACCTAAATTAAGAAGTAGGCCTAGAAGATATTTCGATAATAATAATTGGAGTTCAGTGTGCATGTAGAATACATGAAATTTCGATATCGATGAATGTATTGCAAAAAACATCCTTTTAAATCGCGATATCAACGAATATTGGCGCTACACTAGGTGACATGCCACGCTCAATTACGTAGACTACGTGTAATTACACATGACCCTAAACATCCGTGGCTATGCGTGACATTGCTGCAACATCTGTCGGCAGTCCTGTTATATAGACTTAGCGTCTCATGTGTCTGCATGTATCAGAGGCTAAACAATGTGATAGGACTTCAATTTCATGCTCAGGGAAGACAGAACATGCTTAGCGGTTCATCCGTGGTTCAAGCGCAGACTACCGTAGGCGACGCGCAAACTATAAACGCTCGCCCACGCGTATTCATAAACATTCCCCATGTTTTAACAGCATCAGATCAAGTGATTTCTGACTCTTAGTGCATCGTGTATGTACGCGCGTAGAAGAATAGAATGTCTTTAACCACGGATGTTTGGCGTGTTCCGTTATTACGCGTGAATTACGTGTGACATGTCACCTAGTGTCAGAGCGCGACCGCCAACTCGTAATGAAAAGATGCCAAATTAAAAGAACACGCCCGCCAATTAAGTCAATTGATTAAAACCAGAACGAATCTATTAGGCCACAACGGGTATTTTTCGGAAATGTGGAACAAGATATTCGAAATGCACGTCCAATGCCACCTCCAAAGCTGTCAGACCACATCTGCTGGTCCAAGTATGATGGAATGCTTTGTCTTGTCATGCTTTGCTGCTTCAGGACTTTCTTCGCACGAGCCCAATAAGACTCAACATGATTTGTTGTGTGCAAGTGTGCATCCACTGAGATTCTTTGAATTTGGCATCTATTCATTACGAGTTGGCGGGCGTGTTCTTTAGGAGCGCACGAATATTAGAGAATCATATACATGCATTTCCAAATAGCTTTAATGGCTGTTCTTAGAAATTGACAACACGCTAATATTCTAGCAATGTGAGACGTTCCAGCTGAATAATCAAACCTTAAAATTTCCAATTCAGGTTACTAGAAAATTTTTTAGCCAAATTGCTATTCGCATACTTCCCGTAAAAGTCTCAAAAAATAGTTAAAATTCAAAAAGAAAATTTTTACTTTGAAATCGAAATCCACTTCTTAACGAAGCAAAACGAATAACGCAATAAACAAGCAAGATAGCAAACACTATGTACCGCTATATTCAAATCGCTATAGGTTGTCTTGAATGAAGACAATCGATGCCGAATGTTTTCAACTGCCTTTCGTAAATCAGGAGAATGGTTATAGTTGGAAACGTCTTGAGCAATTGTGTCCTTGAGAGCAATGATTGATTGTCTTTGAGCGCTAAGTGTAAAATCTTGAAATATGCCTTGATTGTTTGCATTATTCATTATGGTTAGAAAAGTCAAGTATTTGACGGTCTTAGGAAAATATCTCTTGAATTCATACAAGACTGGACTGTCCGTTAATCAGGAGCATACATAGACTGCACTATTTAATTGTTTATGACTGCCATAAACATGATCTATAGCATTATATAGAAACTAAGCATGCAGTATCTTCCTTACAGATTTGAGTTCAGTTGATGCACTTGCATTATAATGTTCATTTGCACATTTTTGAAGGCTCAAGCCCGAGAAACATTTTCATCTAAAATCTTAGCTCTTTTTTCCTTTCATGTTTGTGTGATTTTCTTGGATACAGTATTTATAGGCATCTCACTGCATGAGATTGATGCAAAGCATTTAATGAGGGAATGTCATAAGAGACTTCAAGGTAAGTAATGCACTGCCCCGTAGGCAGTCGATCATTTAGCCAATACTTGCCGGTTTTTCTATACATCCATGTATCTAGAAGAAATAGGGTATTCTATTAAGAAGTCTGTAAAATGTCTTAGCAGGCGCTGCATTCTTGGTAAAGATTCACGTAGTAGATATTGCATTCACACCAATAATTCACACAGCAGATACTACATGTAGCCAATAATTCACATAACAACCCCAGGCGGTATTGACGCATAGAATTCAAAAGCTCCACTCTCACGGGCATTTCATATAACAGATGTTACTGAAGCAACGGCGATGGACTTTTTCTTTACAATTGTCAAATATGATGGACATTGATGCAAAATATTTATGAACTGCATTGATGAAGAACACTTCAAAACGTGGGCACTTGCTTTTCAAATTCAAAAGTTCTAAGGGCAGCAAATTATATCTATACAAAACATCATTTCTGAAATCTGCCATTTATTAATTCATAAAACAAAAGAAATTGAGGTTTGCTTCAAGCTCTTCGCATGACCGGTGATGCAGGAACGCCACCGGTTCGTTTGGTTTTGAAATATCTTACTTCCTGGGCATCTTGTGTCAAAGCGCAACAATAACAACAAAAATAAATTAATAAATCACCAAGTATTGACCCTGCAATCCTCTGACGACTTCTGATTTTCTGACGTGTGAGGGCTCCTGTGATGAAATCCAGTGGAGGAAATAGTACTGCTAGTCCACACACACAACAGTTATCTCCAACAGCTTCCGCGTTTTTTCCAGCTGTGTAACATGGTAAACAAAATGTCAAGATGCATAACCCTGCAATTAGAAATTGAATACTGTTAGCTCGTGCAAAATCAAATTTAGCAAAAGTTCAGCAATTCAGCAATATTTTTATAAGGTTGTTAGTTGATGGCAGCTAACGGGAGGCTGTTTAATTTCATTATGAAGTTCGCTTCAGCTTGCTTCATTTCCCCAAACGGATGTCTGCTGCTAAAATAACTTTAATATTAAAAAATATGTACACATCCGAGCTTTTCCGAGCCGGCTCGCATTGTCAAGATTCGGCAAGATTGAGGGCACGTTCAACGTCTGGTTATTTCATGTTTTCGATTGAGTGCTGGTCTTTGTTCTTCCATATGATTGGCTTCTGAAAGTCTCGTCTCTATCGGTGATCTGCATCAGTCAATAATCTCTCAGGTCAAGGAAACTCAGGCCGTAGCCCGCTCCGGCATCTCAGTGCTAAATTTAATGCTTTCATTGATGACATTAAAAACCTGAGAAATAATCTCAAACTTAAGTTCTTCTCGTTCTACCGGAATGATCAGAATATCCTATGCACCTTTTTAGTCCGGCAGCCAGAACGAGTTTCTGCAGGCAATGAGGCTGAAAGTGAGACTTTCACAGAATTATGTACAACCTATGCCTACTACGAATCAGCACGTCTACCGCGTTCTAGTGAGTTCCTCTTCTTGTTAGACAAGATCAAAGAAAAAAACATGTGAATCCAATAGGACGCAGATTGCAGTTTTTGGCTCGAAATTTTTTATGTTCTCTGATTAAACGATAAGTACTAAGCCCAGAATCATCATTTTTGACATGGAATGTCTTCAAGTTATTCCTTTCATTTTCATGCACCCCTGTCTATAAAGCTAAGCACATTTAAGTCATTAAAGACGTTTAAGACATTTATTTAGCAAGCCTCTTAATGTCGGCAAACATAAACATTTTGCGCAACTTTATCCACATTCAACCACATTCTCGCATACATCGCCGATCAGAAGCTTCGTAATATCTTATGCACATCATAGGAAATGACCTGAAGACATTCCATGTCAAAAATTTATGACTCTGGCCTTAGTACTTTTCGTTTAATCAGAGAAAACAAAGAAAATTTCATTATAACCAAAACTGCAATCTGTGTCCAATTGGAATTACATGTGTTTTTCTTTGATCCTGTCTGACAAGAAGAGGAACTCACTAGAATGCGGTAGACGTGCCAATTCGTAGTAGGCATAGGGTGTACGTCATTCTGTGAAAGTCTCACTTTCGGCCTCGTTCCCCGCAGAAACTGGTTCTGGCTGCTGGACTATTTGTAAATATCGGGGTTAAAACCAAGCCGTTGCGACAGGTTATTTAAGGCTATGGATTGAACTTTTTTGCTCAATAATAATAATTGCAAACGCCGAATCAAAGTGCGCACCCATAGGGCAGCCCTTGATCTGCAGTTGGTTATGTTGCTGTATCTAATTTCGTAATTGTAACAGATAAACGTCAAACATCGACGCAGATCTTCAGCCATTATACCTTTGTTGTCTATCCTTGTATCCTATGCTGTCAGTTTGCATCGGCAAACTCCATGACAGTCTCTATAATAAGAGCCTCGTAATAACAATAATAATAAACTTTATTTATCCTCGGAGCATTTTATTGAGAATCATTTTACAAAATGGCCGAGCAACGCTCTCAAACAAAAAATATCAAGATAAGAAAATTAGTTGGTAATGAACAATGAAAAAGATGATGAAAGTTAACTCGTTACAAATTTAAAATAATGTCTTATTGTCTTATGGTAGCAGGTAGTTCATTGTATATGGATGGCGCACGGACGGAAAAACATGTACTTGCTAGCTTGGTTCGGCTAAAGGGAATACTGAGCTGATTTTTCTCGGTCGATCTTAAAGAGCGCACGGTACTGCGAAACGATAGCATGTCACTGATGTAAGATGGTGCCAATCCATTCAAAGCTTTATAGACCATGACCGATATATATATATATATATATATATATATATATATATATATATATATATATATATATACATATTTATATTTATATGCCGTAGCTAATAGGAACACTCGGGGATAAAGGCTGACAACGTCTAGAGACATGAAACTATGGTCATCTGTCAGACTCTCTCTTTTACATTCTTTCAGAGTTTCGATAAATTGACTCGCGTTGGCAATATTAGACGGAGCTAGTTTAGTTGAGTCAAAATCGTGCTCGCAAACCAGTCAACCTTCTCCGTTGCGGTACCTCTCACAGAAGCAATAGGTTTCAGCGGGTAACTGCTTTCGGTGGATTTGTGGTCTTTTATGAAAGTGTGGAACGAAGCTGTTTGGCACCCACAAGAAATAAGCTTTTCTACGTCTCCCGTGGGCAAATCTAAAGATGCTATGCTCCTTATCATTCTATCAGCCTGGGCTTCGATACTTTTCTGTTTGCTCTTATGTAGGAGTTTGTAAGTAGAAATATCTTGTAAAATACTTTCGTTCCGTTAAATAAAATCACTTTTGTTTTCAATGACCAATTTGTTGGTTTTATCGGACGGAACCGTAATGAGGTAATTAGACTCTTGACACTGGAATGGTTTCCCGGTATGACTTCGACCGCTTAGTAGCAGAAAATTCTTCCTCAACGACTTTGAATTCATTATGAAGCTCGCTTCAGTTTGTTTCGTCTTCCCAAAAGTATGTTTGCTCCTAAAACTGCTTTAATGTCAAACACGTCCGAGCATTCGCGAGCCGGCCGCATTGTTATTTTTATAAGGGATCTTGCTTTGTTGAATATCTCAGAAGGAATGATGATCAAATGACAGCTTTTTGACTTTTAGTTTTAATGCATTTGGACTGTTAAAAATTGATGAAAATGACCCAGGTCAAATATGAAAGCTGTTTTGAAGAGTACATTTCTTTAAATGACCAATTTCCTTCACTTTGCTTTTTAGATGAAGTAAAGAAAAACAAAAAAGGTTTCAAATTCTTACAATCATTTTCCTAGCAAAGATACGTAGACATCTCGAAGCACTGTGATTTCGATGTACAATTTCCTATCAAATTTAGTCGTGTTGGGATTATACTTCATATTTCATATGAAAATGTAAATTGCAGCTGTCTGTTTGACTTGAGCTTGTGATATTTCGCATGAGCATATGAAAATATACATGTACTTACAATTCTTGTCTCAAAATTGGCAGTCGTTTGCACCAATTCAAGTGCAATTCAGAAGTCTTTAGAGATTTTTTTTTCAAATTCAGAGAACTTTAGAGAATATAAATTACATTATTACATAATTTAATTAATATTTAATCATGATTACATAATCGATCATCATCAATTGGGTTCTCCTTTAGAAATAAAGTAGAAAATATATGAGACCAAGTTCAACAAAAAGTTGCGATTTGTGCAAAATTTTGAAGACCTATTTCGAAGTAGCTTCAAAATGTCTGCAACAGTGACATGATAAACTAATTGATGAATACATGAAGGATCGTGCGTCAAATGCATTGGACATAAGCTTTAAGAGGAAGATTGAGTCATTGGAAGATCGAAATCAGAGAAACGGCAATTCAACCTTCGTTCTGCCGATTCCAGGACACAAACTGGTTTTTACAGTAATGTCCACGTTGGAGAGTTGAGAGACAAATGAAGCAGATGTATATGGGATAATGAGGTTTACAGTCAGGAGATTTTGCTAGTGACCTAACTTGATGAAAATATAGCCAGGAAATGCCTACATGTAGATAAAAAATATAGATGTCAATCATTTGAGTTATGACATCAAGGGATTGATACCTTTAACGATACGTTCATGCTTTCTTCATTTGCTACGAAAACTTCGATATTGAATAGGCGATTTACATTAAGTCACTGATTGTTTGATGGCAAAAGCTGCAGCAATAACTGAACACCATCACTTACCGATATTGTCAAAACATCCACATAGTCCATGCTTGTACGTTGCATCCATTATTTCAAATAAGCAGAAGTCCAAAATAATCAATTAATGGGTAAGTAAACTTATCAGAAAACTATATGTTCCATTATGAAGCTTGATCGATGATGAGATCTGTTATGTCTTCAGGAGGATGTGTGTGTGTGTGTGTCATGACTGTTCATAATACATGTATACAAAACTTTATAGTGCATAGCTATGTTAATTCCCAGGACCACATTAGCTAGGACTTCTATTGACTTCTATACTAGCACGTGGACATGACACTCATTATAATATAGGAATAGTATCCACTTTTAGAGGACATAAATGCATAGATTCCGAGGGCGCGTTAGCGCACGAGGAATTATGCATTTATGCCCAATAAAAGTGGATATTATTGGTATTCTAACCCAATGAAGATGAAATCTATGCCGTTGCCTATAATCAATGATTCTGTGATATGTTTATAAATGAAAATCTATGTTAGATTTTTTTTCCATGTACGTACTGTATAATAACCAACAGATACAAAAATCAGAAAGTACCATTAAAGTCAAAGAGAAAGACAGATAAGTCAAACATGAGGTAAGTTTTTTTTGCAAGCAATAATTTTTTCATCAGTTTTTTGAAGCAGGCAAGAAACGCGTCAAAAGAGATCGGCAGACGTAACACTTAGGTGAAAATCATTCAAAACTTCCTCTATTTCATTCTTCTTAAATGGTACTCGACTCCCTCGAACACACAAGTGCACTGACCTAAGAATTTGGAATGAAAGGCGAGTTCTTAGCCATGTGATAACACTTTTGTAGTCTTCATTTTCTCTTGCAGCGATCTTCTCTGCCAGTATTCGTAAGAACATCTGCGCCTCAATTCCCATGCCCCCATTTGTCCCGAAAACCAGTGGTGTGAAATCTCCGAATTCAACGTCAAGTACTCTCCGTAGATAATTTCTTTTCTTCTCATTTTCATGCTCTCTAAAAACGGCTGCGGAGGATTTAGTTTGGTTGCTTTTGGAGTTGACATGCGTAATGCGTACATCAAAAAATGCTGTCACTCCTGTAGACCAAAAACCTCCAGCTTTGGTGTCCAGTCGTGCTTCATTACTAATGTTTGTTGTGCTGTTCGTGAAAGTTTCATTGTCGAGAGCCATTAACGATGGCTCGGTTTCTACGTTCTTACATACTTTGGAGATAAAACCGGTCAAAAGATCTCTCATTCCATTGTGTCTCTGTGACACGAAGCCACCTTTTTTGCAAGAGAGAGCGTGATTCGTTGAAAACGGTTGTCCACATGGGCAGTTTGATGGCAAATCACATAGATCCATGTTGTATCGTAAACGCAGCGCATCTCGAAATTCTTTTTTATTGAGAGCTAATCCATGTTCTTTCAGAGGAATCGCGTTAAGCCATGAGCTGGCACCTTTATCTCTTGTTTGCTTCACAGATGACAACAAGGAATTGGGTAGGGAAGAATCGATTCTCTTTACTTTCTCTTTTATTCTCTTCACCTTTCTTCGATAATACTCTTTTTTCTTGTCATCAGTATCTATTTCATTACATATAGATGTCTGTCTCACTATAGCTTCCACATGAGACTTAGTTAAAAAAAAGCTGCTTCATGTTGTGAAGTAGAATCATCACTTAGGGAAGGCATCCCAAGACCACCTTGACTGGTTGGTAGAGAAAACAGTTCTTTCATCAGTTCACTAAAGGGAACCTGTTGATCAAATAGTGTCGGGAGTAAAACGTCGAAGATGGTATCATCTAAAGGACTCAAATAATCGTCAAAAGATGGAATCGTTCGCAAGAAGTATGATAATTTGGATTTGAAGGCTTTTGTGAATGCAATGTAAGCTGCATATGGCTGTGATTTGGCGTATTCAGCTAGCACCTCCAATTCACTGACCCATTTTCTAACTTTTTCAGTGCAGTATTCATCTTTAAGTGACTGATTGCCAACTACGGCCCCAAGGTGGCGTTTGCCTTCAGTTGTGATATTGATGGAGTCTCCAAAAATTTGTGAGGCCTCATATGCAAGCTCCTTATTTTTGAGAATAAGCCAACTTTTGTCTGGGTTAACATGATAACCAAAACGCTTTCCTTCGTTTTCCAAACAGAAATACCATTTTTTGAGATTGATCAGACTACCGCCGGCACTTGAGTCATCGGCTAGCCATATTTGCTTGGAAAATGGGGCTTCATTGTGCAGAAGATCAATCAGTATCTTTGTGTTAATGGAGTACCATGGCATGGCTAGTGGGTCACCTTGAGTGGTGCCCTCACTGGAAGCAAGTTCAGCACCTCCACTGACGAATAGTCTGGATTCACCCCTATAAGCATTGATGATGTATAAAGATATAATAGGACATAAGATGCGTATATTGTGCAGAGCTGTGCGCCGGTTCATAGAATTGAAAGCATTTGTAGCATCAACTAAGATGGCACCATCTGACTGATCGTCATGAAATATCGAATTCATCGCAAAAATTGCGGCCTCCGATCCGACTGTATGTCCCGCGCATGTCTGTAAAGGTCCTGCTGCCTCTTTGATGTGATCTTTTGCAGACCAAACAATTGCTTTTCCGATTATTCTACGGAGTACTTCTCCCACACCAATTGGACGAATCCCTGGATTTTTGTCAATTGGTATTAGACGTGATGCAACATAGCCTTCCAGTAAAGCTGGATGGAAACTTGCTGTTAGAAGTTTCTTTGTCATGATTGAAATTTCATTCCTCAATTCTTTTCCTTGCATTGCAAAATTTTTGGACCACAAACTTCCGACGGTAAATATTGGCATCCATCCCCGAAGGACCGGCTCATTGCTGCGCGAAATATCAGCTGCTCGTCAATAGACTCAAATAGGTACTTCGGAATTTCATCAATAGGACCATGCAAGAGTGTGTTCTCTTCTATAATTGCTGAGCCAGGATGTTCCTCCTTCAGCGATTGTATAACATCATCGGTGAGCGGAAGAAAGCCAGATGCACTTTCATTATCCAAATATTTATGTTAGATAAAGGATATCTTCAAATATCTAATGAGTCGAGAGAAGTAGGGCCTAGATATTACTGCTAATGTGTATGCATGAATCTTCCCAAAATAGTGATATTTGCATCATTTCTATGTATAATTGGCATAGAATTTACGTGCCGGGCAATAATGCAGTTTTTTATCCAATGTAATTTCAATGGAAATTCAGCGGGCAATAATGCTAACTACTGCATTATTGCCCGTTGAATGATAGAGAAATCCATAGCAATTTCATCTTCATCGGGCTAGAATTCATCTTAGCGGAAGATTTCTACATTTTGCCGGATAATATTGCTCTTAGCTGCAATATTGTCCGGTTAATGCCATGCAATTCCTATGGAAGAAAAATTCCAGTATATGTCACCCCCCTCTTGTCATAAAACCACCCTCTTGTCATCGAGCGTGCTGGTCGGTTATCGGGTGTCTCTCCGGCAACAATTTTTCAGGTAGCAGTTCTATGGTTATTTGGCATCATTTTCGTTCAAATTTTCAACAGCTTGTGTGTTTTTGTGTCCTTGGCAAAGCTGCGTTATCGTCGTAATACCATTCTACTTGGATTGCCTACGATTCCTCTCCCAGTGTTTGAGATCGCGTCTCCAATGAGTTTTGTTCATTGGTCTCTTGAAACGGCTTTGTAAAGTTTTCGAGTCCGCATCGCGAGATTTCGCTATGAAGATCGATAGATTTGCAAACTTCCAAGTTTATGGTGTACCTCGGCGCTGCGATCGACAAGTGCCTTTACAGTGTAGTGGAGCTGTTATTGGTGTACCGTGCCCAACTACCGTGGATCAAATCTTGCTGCATCTAATTTTTGGTCTTTTGCAAATTGAAGTTAAATTCCTTCAGATCTAGTGTCTTATAATTTGGAATGCATAAAGCATCTGCAAAATTAGCATCTTCCCAATCAAATACTCCTCCCAAACGTGTCACAAGAGCAAACTCGAATCCAGATCTGACACTTGAGGCAGTGAAGGCATTGATTGAGTCTTCAACATCTGAAATCATCAATAGCCTAAAGAGTGAAATTCTTTCACTCAAAGATGCTGTGAACTCATTGTCTGTGAGAGTAAACGTCCTTGAGGCTGAGAGAACTTTTTACGCTTCGCAATTTCAAGAAACATTGAATGCTTCTTCTAAAACTCCCAACGCAGACTGCGAATCTATTATGGCGGAACTTGAGCAGAGACAGTTGCGACAGTGTAATGTTGTGATTACTGGGTTGGAGGAAGAGACTGGTAACGAGGATGAGTTAGATTCCGAGTTGGTTTCTGATTCCGCTAAATGCGACTCAATACTTGAATCTATTGGCTGCTCTGATATATCAATTATTAGTGTCTCGCGACTTGGTAAGAAGAAGTCGAATCCGCGTAAGCCTCGGCCATTAAGAATTGTTCTGAATAATGTCCACGAAAAGTTTGTTGTCTTGCGAAACGCTAGAAAATTGAAGGATTAATCGCAATTCCATCAAGTATATCTCAAGGCTGATCTGACTTTCCAGCAGAGAATAGTGCAATATCAACTACGTTCTGAACTAAAGGAAAAGCGTTCTACAGGGATTGATGCAGTGATCTATCGTGGCAGTGTTGTTGAGCGCAATAAAGTTTCGGCTTTTCAAAAACGTTTTTAGCGTCCTCTTCTCATGTAGAGACGCAAGCGAATGTTCAAATGACCGGAATGGCTGCCAAAGGCAACTTCTGTGATGGTAATAGCGATCCCCCTCAGTCTTCTGTTTGGGTGAATATAAAGTGTTATTTATGCAATGTCCGATCACTGAATAACAAGTTATCAAATTTAGAGACATTATTATCCTCTCAGTTGTATGATATTGTGATACTTACTGAAACATGGCTTAAGAATTCGACTCCTGATTCCTTACTATGTGGTGGTAATTCCTATGACGTACTCAGATGTGACAGATCAGATGGTTACGGAGGAGTCGCGGTTCTTTTTCATAGAAACTTGTGTGTATCGAAAGTTGATTTACCAATCTCAGAATTCTTCAATGTTATCTGTTTTGATGTCATTATTTCAAAGTCACTCTCTTACCGAATCCTCGCCATTTATAGTCCTCCTAAATCATCTATTGATTCTTCAATGAATTTGAAACGCATTATTGAGTTATGTGCTAGCAATGATCATCCATTGTTTCTATGTGGAGATTTTAACTATCCGAATATTGATTGGACTGTTCCACGAAATTTGGGTGACGCACCTCACGGAATATTTCTTACAACTGTCATGGAAAATGGATTGATCCAACTTGTAGACAAGGCAACTCGGTATTCGTCGTTTCTTGATCTGATTATTACTAATCACCCTTACTCAATTTCCATGCTGGACATGATTCCTCCTTTTTATGCTTCATGTGATCATGCTGCGGTTGAGTTCTTGATTCAGACACCAACTAACCCTTTCTTGAAGACAGCACTTGAAGTCAGGGTAGACTACAGGAAGGCAGATTTTACTAAAATGCGGAATTTTCTTGCTGATGTACCATGGTATAGCATTATTCCAAGCAATTGTCCTGTTACTCCTTCCCATGTCGACATCATGTGGTATGGATTTCTGGATATTATGCACAGTGCAATATAACAATTTGTTCCTATTAAACGGACTATCACTCGGTCACCGAAGCAGTCAAAACTTTTGAGATCACTTTTACAAAGCAAGAAATTTGGTATCGCAAGGATAAAGCTATCTATCAAAAAAGTTTCCGCGCAATATGATGCCGAGGTTCTAAAAGTCAGAGGAGATTTTGAGCATGACATTATTATGAATGGTAATATCAAAAAGTTCTATGCCTATGTGAACAAAAGGATGAAAAAATCCCATTCCATTCCATCTATCATGAATTCTAGTAATGAACTTATTTCTGAGAGCTCTTGTAAAGCAAAGATCATGAATGACTATTTTACGTCGATGTTTGAGCAAGATGATGGTAGTGCACCTATTTTTCATAGAAGAGTGGACCATGGCTTATCAATATGCTCAGTTGAGTTTCCAGTCAGTGAAGTCGTGTCTTGCTTACAGAACTTGCCTCCTAAGTTTTCTAGAACTCCAGATTCTTTACCCGCTTTTCTATTACGTCTAGTAGCAGCTCAGATTGCCCCTTTCCTCGCCAAATTATTTGAATTTTCCATGATAACTGGTCATCTTCCAGGTGAATGGCGAAAAGCGCTCGTTATCCCATTGAACAAAGGAAAAGGACGTGCTTCACTAACATCGAGTTATAGGCCTATTTCTTTGACATCCAACATTTGTAAAGTGATGGAGCGAATCATGGCGGCTAAGCTTGTGTCCTATTTGAAGTCGAATGACATATTTTTGCACCAACAGTTTGGATTCATCAGGGGAAGGTCTACATCTACTCAACTGATAACATCTATTCACGAATGGACTAACGCTTTGATGCGCAGAGAGAGGATTGACTGCATGTATATCGATCTTGCAAAGGCCTTTGACTCAGTAATTCATCGCAAGCTGGTGATCAAGCTTGAGGCCTATGGAATAAAATATGAACTACTTGCATGGATTCAAGCTTTTCTATCTAACCGTTCTCAATCAGTTATAATTGATTCTGCTACGTCAGAAAGTGCACCTGTGCTTAGTGGAGTCCCGCAGGGCTCAGTTCTTGGACCGATTATTTTTCTCCTATACGTATACGACTTAGACGATTGCTTTGAGGAAGATGTCATTTCTTATAAACTTTTTGCCGATGACCTCAAAATTTACTACTCTTGTCGGAGTTCTACCACCCCTATATTCCAAAATGCACTAAAGAAATTCGAAACCTGGTGTGAACAATGGCAACTCAAAGTCTCACCTGATAAATGTTCGGTGCTCCCACTCGGAAGAAATAATTATCCGGACACAATGTACAATTTGAATGGTCTGGCTATTCCTATTCAAGAATCTGTGACTGATCTAGGAATTTTGCTTACCCCAGATTTAAAGTTCAGTTCACATTGCAGAAGAATAGCCTCTTTAGCTTTTGCTAGAGCTTCATGCTTATTGAAAAGCTTTTCTTTTGCAGACAAGGATTCTTTGATTGTTGGTTATAAGACATTCGTTAGACCTATTCTTGAGCACAATTGTCAAGTATTCAATCCGTATCTAAGGCGCGATAGTCTTTGTTTAGAACGAGTACAGAGGTTTTTCACACGTCAAGTCTGCAAACGTTGTAAAATGTTCTATTCTGACCACAAGCATAGGCTCCGCTTATGCTGAATCTAGAGCCGCTTTGCCGCAGGCGCGTTGTTCATGACTTATGCCTATTTTTCAAAATTTGCAATGGTTTTGTTGACATTAGTATTGATGATTATTTAGTCTACCATCCACCAACGTATTGTAATCAAATAACCCATTTCAAGTTGAACCTCACACTTTCCCTCATACCCGTAATCTGTTGAATACATTCTTTTATCGTGTTTACAAAATTTGGAACTTTTTGCCAACTGAGTGCACCTCTGCTCCGTCCCTCAATTGCTTCAAAGAAAGACTGAAGAGTGTTAACCTCGACCGTTTTTATGAAGACGTAACAATGTGAATTTCATTTTTATAGGTAACGCTCGTCTATAAGTGCCTTTGCGGCCATGACCTGCGCTGATCTTGTTCTACTTCATTTACTTGTGTCTTTTTCATGAATAAAGAAATCTTATCTTATCTATTATGTCCGCTACCATAGATGTTTCAGCGATTCATTGATCACATTGAATAAAGCATTGCCATTGTAGGCTATAATGTAATTGCTTAAACGAATCGTAAAGCAACTCCATGACCAAAGAATGAGATCATTTGTGCTTACACGCTTCCATTGGTCCGCCATTTGAATCCACCCATCGCTATTGGTGTTGATGTAAAGCATGGATTCAATACATTCAAGTGCGTATATGAAACATTTATTTGGGCCATGTAATCATGTGACTTCACATGCAAAATTATACACGAACAGATTCGTCGGAAGATTTGTGTCTAAGTCATATGATGCCATTTGCTTTCAGAATGAGCGAGATTTTTATGCACATGCTTCGTCCTCTGATAAATTTCATGCATAATATAAAAAATCGCTTCAATGGTTGTTGAATCAATTACTTGAACTACATGATGTAAAGTCCAGGCTTGATAAAAATTCAGTTTCTCAAATCCTTCCATGAAGCTTAGTATTCCGGATGAAAATGTTAACAAATTGATCCTTTCATTTTCATTAGAAATGGAGTTAGTTACTATCCATTACTGAAATTCACATTATGAACAAATTAATTCTCCTTTCTTACTCTCCTTTCTTGCTTACCATTTTTTTAAATGCAGTTGATGAAACTTAAGAAAGTATAAACAAGCAAGCCGAATGAAGCATAACTCCTCCTATTCACTTTTAATTACCATTCTGTTCACGTTATAGAGTTGCGCTGCTTTCCCTACTTATGTTGACGAACCATTGCTAGATAGCCTACACAGCCTGTAGTATGGAAAGTTTTGATCAATGTGACATGAAATTTCTACCGCTAGGAATTTGAATTCTAATGTTCTATGTCATTTTCAACGTGGTGTTGTCATTTTCAACATAGTGTTGTCATTTATAACATAGTCCGAGCCATTACCTTGGATGAATTATAATAGGAATGTTGTCATAGTTTTATCGGACAAATAATGCAGATATCCTCGGACGCTAGCGCGCCCTCGGTAATCTGCATTATTGTCCTCTATGACAATGTTATATAACTATGACAATATTCCTATATTAGCAAGCTATGTCATTGTTAACACAGTTGGCCAACTCTTTAAATACATGTACATTTATTTAGTAGCATATCATCACTTCAAAATGTTGATCAAGTCTAGTTTGATTAGAATTTCAACTGACACGATTTCCATATATTGTGCTATTTGCTAAACCAATTGCTTCAGCAATAGAGTACATGGAAATGAGTGGTTGCGTGGAATTTTCCCAGCCAGATCAACACAAAATGATGCACATCGTCTGAGTTCGTTGCATTTTCTAAAATTTGTAATTTTCGTGAATATGCAGTATAATACTTCAGATTGATAATTCGTCTACTTGGAAATCCCATCCAAATTATCAATTTAGCGATTTACTGAAGTAGATTTACTGACCAATCTCTTGTTCTCATCTCCAGAACACACTTCATAAAGCTGTCTCAGTAGCCGTCACGTGGAAGGAGAGGCTTGCCTGCCCATCAGGATGCATTCATTTGTTTCTGGAAAGCTTTCTCTTTATTCCCAGTTTTTAAAATGGCAAACATGAGATTTTTCAAACTTTGACGGGGATGCAAATCTCCCTCTGGTGTCATTTTAGCCACTTGGCTAAAATGACTTACAAACTTACAAGTATTTGAAACTGCATGAGGCAAAAATTAGAGAAAGTCTCTTACATTTTCTGGATTTTGCAGTCAAGAAAATGATGAAGATTTTTTGCCAAGTGGGTGATGAATCAAATTGACCACGGAGAAAGATTTCTCATTAGCGCAAATTCACCGTGGTTTTTGTCTAAGTGAGCTTCCTGAGGAATATATACAATGGATTCAAGCGAGATTTCCATTTGCGATTATTTCTGTGGTGCAATCTTCTCAGACGAGAGGACAACCTTAATTTGGTCGATGCCATTAGAAATATTCCATCATGGAGGCTGATTTTGTCTTTTGCTTCACTTTTTTAAGTGTTTTCATGACATTAATATTGCCAATCTGAGTAAGACATCACGTAAGTCTTCGAGAAAAACTTATGTTCAGACAGATCTAAGATATGTTGCGGCATGCTTTGCGTCAATCATCAGAAGAGCTTCCGTAGAAAGGTCGTGTTGAGAAAATTTGTTTTGACAAATTTGTTATTCTTGCATCAATCTTAATGTTCTGCGTCATTTCTCGATGTGACTTTTTGAACTTATCAACAGGCTGTATGTCAACATCAGACTGTTGCCAGAGCATAACGAAGAATACAGGAACTTACTGGAGTTGTATTAGTACATGCTTTCATTACAACATATTGCATTAATTCATGATTAAGAACCGGCAAAGTTGGCCTACTGTGGCATACCAGATATTTCAGTATCCCGGCCAGGTGGTAGTAGGACCTTATATAGTTGTCCATGGTCCGAGGCATGTTTTCATAGTTATGCAACGAAGCATAATGTATATTCATGAACATTCCATGCAGTAATGTAGATATCCTCCTGTAGCAGATATATAGAGTTGAGGAAAATGTCTGCTGTTACAAATGAAATTGCTAGATGAAAGTTGTTGCTGACAGAATCTGCGAAATGAAGGCTTCGAATCTGTTCCAAAAACTAAGAGAGATTGTCGAGTGTCTTCATTTGGGCTCAAAACCTATGCAAAATTCATGCATCTTGTTTCAAAACAAATAATCATCATGGTACTATTTTTCTTTTACGTTTTCTATTATTTTTTCCAGTATTTAAGTCACATTATCTCAATGAAACAACCTCAAAAGCTGTTATTATATGTGAAGTAGAGCACCTGTAACATGGACAACATGCTATTCGCATTCATGTACCACTCCTCATATTTGCGTAGAAGTTCAAATTTTGAAAGTGTTCTCAATCTTCTATTCAGACATCACAGAATTTCACTCATCTTAACATGCCTAGTGTTTGAAACATCAAGGTTCTATCAGCACGTATATGTCTCACTCATCAATCAATCTCACTCACCAATTAAGGTTTAAAAACGTCGAATTTTAAAAGCAATTTAAAACGCATTTTTATAATAAGTGCCCTGTTAAAAACATACTTAAAATACTGCAAAAATCTCATGTTTCGAGGAGCGTTTTTGAGGTTTTTGGAACAGTGTACAAAACATGGTTATAAAACCATGTTTGATGATAACTTAATCCTAAAATCATTCTTGAATTGTTTAAAAACTGTTCTCTTTGTCCATTTGGCAATGGGCCTACAACTAATGTTCGCAATTGTCCCCATCACAACTCAATCGAAATTTGAGACGTGATCTTATGTAGCAAAATACAAATTAAAGTGCATATGAATATATTAAATAGCAAACATAATTGCATGGAAGAGTAATGTCGATTGCATCGTTGATATCAGTCGCATCAAGTGCGGAGAATTAATTAGAAATTAATGCTACATTTAGCCTATTCCAATTGGAAAAGCACAAAAGTGACTACATGCATCAAATTCATCTTAACACCTGCAAAGGACACTCATGAAAGTTAGTAACATGTTATCAAAGCCAATATTTATTAGCATGATTGTTTTGCACAAATAAATCTCACATCGCATTCATTGTTTGAAAAGATCTACAGAAAAATGTCATTAGAAGCATGAAACCACACTTTTTGAACCTAGAAAATGTTTTAAGAAGATGCTTTCAGATATAGGTTTACAGCAAGTCAAGTTTTCAATCTTATATGTTCCTGATTGGCGTTCTCGTTCTGTAGACAAGTCATACATGTACATGTATGTAACTATGATTTCGTGATTTCGTCTATCGATCCCATGAAATAATGTATGTAATGCTTGAAATAGATTCTATTTTCGGAGATTGAATGTTTGACCGTTAATATTGCTTTTATGCCTTGAAAACGATATCCGTCGTTACATCTCAACAGGTAGCTGTCGAGTGACTTTCCCAGTACCGCGTTATCGCTTCGGTGTCGATGTATCCTACTTCACATGTTCCTTTCGTTTAACTGCTGAACCCCGGCTAGAATATCGTCACGCGAAGAAATTACCGCAGATAACGGCGAGTTTAGGGAATCTTGCTATCCATCGATTGCTGCGACCTCTCCATTTTCTGATTCCCTTGACGAATTCTGTTCAGGCAAGCTGGATGTTGAACTTTAACTCGAAAATCGAGAAACTCCACTAATGCAATCATTTCAGACCATAAACGAATAGATTTTTTGGTCATTGAAATGGATGCTAACATCATGTTTCTGAGCAAAGCAAAAATGCAGCATGGATAACTCGAACTCGTAGAGAGCATTCCTGTTGTCCGTATTCTACGCAATTCGAGGTAAAAATCACCTCATTTAGATATGACAGATTAACACAATGTGGTCACTTCCAGCAACATGTATGTGGGTGACTTACATACTTCACTCAAGTTTTGCAAAACAATATAAATTACCCAAAATTATTATAGCTCACCCTTAATTCTAACACACTGACACATCTTGGACAATTATAATACAATTTTAGGTTGGAGGATCCCAAATTGCTGATGAAGCAAGGAAAACTTTGTTTTCATCAGATGATAGTTGCCGTGATCATGCGCAACGGTGTTGTGGCGAAAGCATCGGCTGTTGAAACAGATTTTTTTACTTCATCAGCAATTTGAGATTCTCCAAGCTAAACATGAATGATAATCTCAAACTCATCTGTCAAATTCCAATGCTGTACATGTGAAATACACACAGGGTGATTTTCACTGATCTACAGTACTTTGGAAATAGGGCATTTAATTTGACTCACCCTGTATAATACAGGGTGTCCATAAAGTCTGTACCTGGGTTTTTAACTCGCTGTCATTTTGAAACTGAATCTCCAAATTCAAATTTGATCCATCACATACAATGATGAGACCCATGAGCTTTGCTTGCAGCAATATTCAAGGTGAACTATCTTTGACTATCCAAGGTTATCTCGGAAAAACATTTTGAAGAACACCTTAAGTCAAAAGCTTCTGCAATTGACAATTATTTTCAAGCATAAACTATGCACCTTTGTGAAGCCATTCGTTGGTGCCAGCTATTTACAAATCCAATATATAAAACTGATGGAGCACTTTCTTATGAAAAAAGTAGTGTTCAAAACATTACCAACGATTAGCAATATTTGTTCTTAAAAAAGCGAGATTCAAGGACTGCTTGAAAATTTAGATATGTGGTTTCAAGAGTGATGTAGCAGAAACTTCTTTTCCTATGAATTGAAGAAGTTGGTTTTGTCGGTGTGTTCTTTCCCAATACACGACTAGACAAATAAAAAATCAGAGGATTAAATGGGGGTTTCTGACGGTCGGGAGAATAGCCATCCCTTCCAATCCATCTTGCGGGAAGGTTGTTGGCTAGGAATCATACAGAGCAAGTTTTTTCTCTATTGCTTTATGGAGTAGTGCTCCATAGAATCTCAGTCAACGACGTTGCTTTGCAAAGTGATGTTGAACTGTACTCTTGTAAGATTTCGTGAGTTTGAACTCTCTTTTTATACTCGTGAACTTTATCGTCTTCTACGCTAGGTCTCCCAGAGCAAGGTCAGTTTTGGAATGAACCTGTTTCTTTGAGCCTGGCGTAACTTAGTGTCATAGGCCTATGTTTGTATGTGGGAATATTTCTTGCCTCCCCATTTATCAATTTGCGTTCAACCAAGGTATCAGATGTCAGCTTCGCCCCAAGCATCATAATGTTGTATGCGCCCATCAGTAGCTAGCATACCGCCAGGTATTGAAACTTTTCCTGTAATTTGAATCATCGCATGCGAATATCTTATTTAAAATTTTTCTCAGCTTTTATTTAAATATGCAAATTTTTAAGTGCATCAATTTACACGAGCAGGTTTTGGAAACGCAAAACTTAAATTAGCAATCTAGGATATGCATTATGATAAAAAATAAGAGTGTCTTTTTTCGAGAAATTCATATGACTCGAATTGTGCCATGTAAGGTATTCAAATGTAACATCTGGCAGTTTGTGTTTCAAATGAATTGTGGCATCAAGCATTGTTGTAAACAAAACTTAAGGGTCTCATCACTATATACGAGGTCTGTCTAAAAAGTATCCGACCATGGTATCTAACTTTTAGTGCTATGAATTTGGAATGACGAAAAACTTCTCAAATATGTTTTTAAACTTGCTTTACTTGAATTCAAGGTCAAATGGCGATTTCTATTCTTCATATCCGATCACGAGGCATTTGAATCACGTGATAATTTTACTTTCGGCGAATTTCGATTTCTTCATTTCAATCAGTGATGGCAGAACGGTTAGAACAGCGCTACTGTATCAAATTTTGTCCAAAGTTGGGTGAAACTCAAGCGGAAAAAATTCGAAAAATACAACAGGCTTTTCTTGATGAATCCATGAGCATCACACAGATAAAAGAATGGTATAACAGGTTCAAGGAAGGTCGAACATCTACGGAGAGTGACTTCCGATCTGGCCGGCCATTGACGTGTCGCAATGAAGTTGTCATCAACAACGTCAATGAACTCATAATGGACGATCGCCGTTTGACAGTGCGGGAAATCGGTGACGAATTGAACATCAGCAAAGACTCTGCCCATGTCATTTTGACACAGGATTTGGGCATGCATCGAGTGGCTGCAAAATTTGTGCCAAGACTGCTTTCTGAAGAGCAGCGGTGTGTGCGCAAAGAAACCGCTGAAGATTTGCTCCCAACTTGTGATGCAATCCCTGACTAACTGGATACCATCATTACCGGCGATGAGACATGGGTATACGGTTATGACCCGGAGACCAAAGCACAATCGTCTTAGTGGAAACGCCCATCATCACCGAGACCGACGAAAGCACGCCAGGTGCGTAGCAATACGAAGGTCATGTTGACGGTCTTCTTCGACTGCAAGAGAATTGTGCATCACGAATTTGCACCAGAAAGTCAGACAGTGACGAAAGAAGACAACAGAGAAGTTCTACGACGTCTTCGAGAAGCAGTTTGACGCAGGAGGCGGGATTCGTGGGAGTCAAAAAATTGGCGTTTGCACCATGACAATGCACCGGCCCATTCCTCACAGTTGGTTGGAGATTTCTTGGCAAAGCATGGCATCCCTCTCGTTCACCAACCTCCTTACTCACCAGACTTGTCCCCCGCTGATTTCTGGTTGTTTCCGAAGGTAAAGAAACAACTGAAGGGCCATCGATTCCAGACTCGAGAGATTATCATGGACAATATGAGAGATCAACTGCGGGCCATCCCAGAAGAAGGATTTCGGGGGTGCCTTGAAAATTGGAGGGTTCGGTGGTCAAAGTGTGTTGACTCTGATGGGGCTTATTTTGAAGGACATTGATACTGTTTACTGTATATGTGTATTTTCGGCATTAAATTGTTATGAATGAAATATATAGCGAGTTCAAAATTAAGAAATAACTTTTATTTTCTTCTATAGTCGAAAAGATGAAGGTCGGATACTTTTTAGACAGACCTCGTATGTGATGAATCAAATTTGATTTTGAACATTTTCTATTGGAATGACAGTGAGTTAAAACCAGGTACAAACTTTATGGACACTGTGTATGTTGCAAAACAAAAATTGATTAATCACAACAGTAAGATTTTCGATGCGTTCTAGTTCTATCATGCATCTATACTATAGGCTGCATACGGACAAATGATCTGAATTGTCCTATTTCCAAAGGAAAAACAACGCAAAGTGTATGCGAGGCCTTTCGACCGGTTCTCTTTCAGGCATTACAACGTTGTGAAACAGAACGATTAAGATAAGAAATCATTAAATACAAGATAAGTTAAAGTTAATTACCAGGGTAAAGCTAAAACCGAAACATTTTCTTTTTGCGCATGCAAATTTGGCCGGAGGCGCTTGTTGTGCAATGCCTCAGCAATACCTTGGTGATTGTCTTTAATTTATCTTGTCTTTAATGATTTCTTATCTTAGTTTAAGCGTATCAGTGATTTATCATTTCCATAGTACAACACTTCAAATGCTAGTGTATGTGTTTCACAACGGTGTAATGCCTGAAAGAGAATCGGTCGAAGGGCCTCACATGCTCTTTACGATGTTTTTTCTTTACAAATGCTGCGAAGGGTCAAATTTCTTCCATGAATTGCCCTAACTTAAACTCAAAATTCTTATTGCAATAATTCAAGGAGTCATGCATAGTAATGCTGCATAATGTGCATACAGCATAACCAAGATAAGCAACATGTACAGTAATGATATATACTGCTTGCTGAACTCCACGCACGAGAAACTCTCTGATTAAAGTCAGTGATGAGAAGCAGTCCCTTCAATTTCCCACTCATCCAACTATGCTGACCATTTCTATCCGAGAATGTCGGTATATCTCTTAAATTTCCAATAGGTGCAACGATTAATTTGCATGTGGTTTCAATTCGTTCGACTTAACCGTGAAATCGCAGAAGGGTTCGATTAATGCTTGGAGATATTCATGCCAATTGGGAAATTAGAGCAAACTGTGCGAAATTCAATAATACATTTGTTCATGTTCAATATACAATGTAATTAAATTTATGCCTTTTGCTTGGAAATTCTCGAACTTTGTGATTTAACACAGAAATCCGAATTTTCACCTATATACATGTATGTACAGAGCTGATCATAAAAAAGGACCACAAATTTCGCTGAAATTCATATCTTCCGATCGTGTTACATCACATCAACGTGTCATGCTGATGCATCATTCGAGAGCTTGCATTTTCAGTTGCAAATGAGCTATGATAGACTTGTATCCGCTATTGTATTTGATGAGCACTGCTCAAATCGTGAAAATCGCTCAATTTACAAATTGCAACTTTTCAAAAAGAAGGCATGCGAGTGAGTATGATAATGAGTCAGGCATGGGGAGAACGAGCATTTTCTGAGCTCTCATTTGACATACCGGTCACCGAAATCGATGAACTGGGAAAAAGTCAGTGATGTCGTGAAATTATCCCAAAATCATGACTCCTTTGGCTGAAAATGTGATATTCTCACTATTTCATCAAAAATGTTCATGTTTGGTATCTTCAGAATCCTTGCGATGTAAAGAGTACGAATATTGCCGTTTCATTCAAATAAGCTCAATAGTTCCTTTTCAAACTTCTTCAATATTTTTTCTCATTACCGCTAAAGTACACAAGCACCATGTAAGGTGAATGAAGTTTCAAAACAAAACAACTTTGTTCTCTCACAGCAAATGCACAGAATGTTTACCTTGATAGTTTGTGTACTTTAGTGGAAATGAGAGAAAATGCTAAAGAAGCATGAAAAAGAACTATTGAGCTTATTCGGATACAACTTACATATTCGCACTTCTTGTATCGCAAAGATTCTGAAGATACCAAACATGAACATTTTTGATCAAAAAGTGAGAATATGACATTTTTCAGTCAAACGAGTCATGATTTTGTGATAACTTCACGATATCGCTAATTTTTTCCTAGTTCACCGACTTTGATGACCAATATATCAAAAGAGAGCTCAGAAGATAAGATGCTCGTTCTCCCCATGCCTGATTCGTTAACATGCGCACTCGCATGCTTTCTTTTTGAACGAAAGATATTTGAAAAATTGAAAAAATTGAAATTTGTAAATTGAGCAGACTTGCAATTTTCATGTTTTGAGCGGTGCTAATAAATACAATAACGGATTCAAGTCTGTCATAGCTCACTTTGACGCTGAGAATGCAAGCTCTCGATGTGATGTGATGTACCACGATTGGTAGATATGAAAATCGATTGAATTTCAACGAAATTTTTATTGGTCCATTTTTTATCTTCTCGTTTAGGATCTTTATATCCAATGAAGGATTTTTTAGTGAAGCATGCTATAGTTGAATTTGTTGATTTTTGCCTTCAAGAATCACTGGTATTTTGTAGATTATTGTATCAAATTTTGATGTATTTATAGAGAAATGAAAATAATATTGAATCTCTACGGGGTACCGGTATCCAAATGGAAACAGCCACTCTCTCTATGGTATCGGATTTCCATACTTTGAAGCATGGATCAGAGAAGATTAGAATAGGCTATATAGAGGATACTCTCACTCGATTAAAACCTACGCTAAAATAGTAAGCATAAGTTTTAGCACACGGGGTCTATTAATGAAGGTGTTGAGTACTAATTTGATCTAGTCCTACTTAATTGATTCCACTTACATGTAGAATGTGTCATGGCTTTGGTGAACTGGTTAATCCACAGAGTGAATGTTCATTTAGGAAACTGTAATAAGTATGGTCTGATAGTACGAACTGTGCTAGTTTCAACATCCTTGGTCATTAGATGCGCCAAAGTCTTCTAAATAAAGGCAGTAGTAGTTATAGACATGATACTCAATTCAATCGAAACAGATGCAGGACATCTTCATACACATAAAAAATAACAACATGCATGCGACATTATATACAACATACATTCATGCAGTGTAAAAGAGCGCAGTCACTTCATGCCTTCTCAATCACACCCTTTGCCGCGATCTTGACAGTTTGCCGCCGTATAAAACTGTCATCGCCCTCTCCTTCCATATTCTCCAATCTTCCGTCTGTACTTGATGGTCTCTCTTGATGCGCTCCTGCAGTTTCAAGTAAGTTTTCCTTAAGTTCTCAAATGAGGAGGAAAATACACAAAAGTGCTGTTTAAATGCGTCATCTGCTCGCGACACCATATCACGGGTGTGATAGCCACGACTGCAACTGGTGCTATAAAATCAATCCAATACGATATAAATAGAAAAATTAACTGCTGAGTTGCATCTTCAGTTGAAAAATGGGAACAAACCTGAATAGCTGCATTTTCATCCAATATCAGGAATCATCAGCATGGTTATATATACTTTACATGTCAATATCGACACAACTCCCTTGCTAATTGCAAATCTTATACGATGTCTACCAAGTAAACTACCTCATGGGTGTAGTAACATGCGTTTTTATTCAAATAATTTTCTCATTCCTGAGTGAAGTCTGAAAATCATTTAGATCATTTGACTCTGAATGAAATTTAGTTTGTCATTCAGCAGCTGATTATCTGTAAAGCTATGAATAAATGTGATATTTAATATATTATACTGCATTAGATATCCAAAATTTGAATCAAAACCACTAATTTCAAGCAAGAAGTTATGAAAATTAAGTTTTACATTTGCATACCTCACATCCTACATTCCATCATGTATCAATTTATACGAGTATATACAACGGATCTGCAAAGTCACTGAGATATGACTTCTCATCATGTGTTTTATGATTTTCTCCAAGAATGACTTTCCATGCCTTCATTGATTTCCACAAGAAAGAATTTTAGTGATTTTCAGTTGACAACAACAAACCACGAGTATTTCTATTCTTATCTGTTCTACCTACTTGAGATAAGATTTTGAAGAATATAACACGCAGTGAGTTGCTTGAAACCTCTAATATAGACAACCACCCTCTGCTAGAATGTCATCTTTCTAAATCCATTATTTTGTTATTATAAGTGGCCCACTAAAACATTTGACAGCATTTTTTGTTCATTACAATCGCTTATTCGATGCACATTCACACAAACACCTTCATGCATAACGAAGCAACGCGTTTGGATTCTGTTTTGTGATGTGTCCACCATCTTCTCTTTTCCTTTACATATTTTGATCTGTCAAGAAGCAATTACACGATTGTTTTCTTTCAAGACTACTTGTTTTCTTTCAAACTCAAGTTTACTTAACATTCTGCTTATAATATAGATCTACTTTTTGATCTTTTAATGCTTGATACTTAATAACTTTGTTTAATAGTAACCGAGAAAATGAGTAATCAACATTAGGTGACAACGATTAATCATAATCGTAGTTATTAAGGGTTGAATCATAGAGTAGGTATATTAGGTAGAGTGGTAGCTTCGCATTTATTAAATCCACAATGTGTATACACTTTCGATTTTATTAAATGAACTCGAGGGGGATATAGTTGGTAAATGTTACCAAATGTGAGATATGCAAATTTTTGCAGTTTTGAAGACATCGCCACGGAATTGAATGATCATGATATTAATGCAGAAGGAACTATAGTATTTTACAGATCCTCAGTGTCATGACAGCCTTGGAGATTTAATGTTTGTTAAATTATCAATTCGATAGGTACTTATTATGCTCAACCTCAAGAGGATTTTCTTAAGCGTGATCATATCACAGGCAATGGCACTTGCAGAGCAAAATAACTTAATCAAAGACAATGATTTCAATTGACTTTGAAAGATGCAAATGGGTCCACATCACTTTTCAGATTCAAGAAATGAAACATGAAAATTTATGAATCATAAAATCATGCCGGTGAAAAATGGATCAAAAACTTGTAATTTCAGCCAAGAAAGCATGAATAATATCGCGACTTTTTCATGAAGACTTCCATTATAACACGGATAATGAAATTCTCCTGATAATCAGCTCAGTTTCCGCTTAGTTGGGATGCAATATTCATTCCTTTTGACATTCAACTTGTTTCACATTACGCATAAAGAGGACGTCATCTCGGTAGTACATAAATTTCCAAATTTTTGACTTTTTCAAAACTTCTTAAATCATTTTTTGGACCACGGGAACGTAATCTCATAAAACTGAATCTTTTGATACAAAAATTTTCACGGTATACAGATACTTTTTTGAGTCGACACTCTACCTATGTATCCCTACTCTATGGGTCGAATATTTAATTTCCGAATAATATCAGAATATTATTGTTAGTAAAATATCAGCAGCGCTCGTCATGAAATATCTGTCTCAGCTGACAAGTTTCCCTAATCTCTACATGTTTCTAACCGACAATGACGAGCTCGTCATGGAGCAATTGTTATTGCGAAAACAGGGCAGATAGGACAATGAAAGGAATGATGAACACTGTCATCGTCAGTTGCGTAGTGCTGGAAATACAAACCCGGTGATTAGCAAGTCGAGCACAGCGCCTTATATATTATCGACTCAATGTGAATAACGATGTGATGTAGGAAGGCCACTATTAATCAATGCATCATCCGAAATGCAAGTTAAAGCTTAAATATGCAGAATATAAGCGAATTCTTATAAAATATTAACTTTTTGGTACGAAGATGCCCATAAAATGTCACCTCAGCAGAGATGTTGGTAAATGACCGCCATTTATGAAGCCATTGCGCGATTTTTCGAGCAATCCTGAAAGTTCCATAGTGGGACGAAACGAAAAGGCTGCTGCTGCCAAAGAATATTTTGTCTAAGTTGTCCATGTAAAAGACATCACAGAACAATTTGACGCGTTGGTATGTATGTGTTCGTAGTCTTATAAATTGGCTAAAATAAACAGTATCTTCGAATTATTAACTTGACATTTAATTAACTAACAATGCAATGATTGAATATTGAAATATGCTTTCACCAATTGATGTTTCGAGAAATTATGTAAGGAATCACCGGAAACTTTCCTGTTGCAGTATTGGAAGACATTTAATTCATTCTACTTATGACATATATATCACTATCTTACAGAAATGCATTACTTTAAATCACGCATGCATTTATTGCATGTATGCAAGATGTTCCAATACAGCGGTACTTTCAGATGTTTTACGTAATGATACTTTAGTCATCATGAACAAAAGTGAATTTAAGAGCTCATTCAACATGACATAAACTCCATGAAATTCTCAAGCCGCGTTCTACAGCGTTGACAATGTAATCTCGAGCTGTCTTGATGATAAGATAAGGTTGACATCGGAATATACACATAGTCAGGAAGAATTCATTCTCGCATAACTTTGAGCAATTATGCCTGCACAGTACCGTCATTGTTTGCATATTTCGCTCATTCCAATACGTGATCATCTTTGAATTTTAGCATGCTAAGAGTAATCAAATGATGAGTACATCGTGCCTGCAAATAATGATATATTTATTTTATATGTGCTGTTTTTAAGAAGATCAGATGCCACAATCGTGTCTGGCATATGTAATCACAGTGTTACTAAGATTCTTTTTTCTATTATTGAAGTCATTTTAAGATGAATTAAATTTAATAATGATCTTGTATATTACTAAAAGATTATGTCAAAATCAATGGACGCACACTTGAATAGCCCTACATTATGAAATACCAATATACTAATATGCAATTATATAGAATAATATTTTGCTGACCAGGATGCTTCAGCTTAAACAGAAAATCTGACATTTACAATTATCATAGTCAAGTGAGTCTATGATATGTTGTAATGAAAAGAAACAAGTTTTGAATTTAAGATCCATCACACGTCCATCTACCAATTCATACGTATTTGCTGCTCTTCGGGTCCAGGGAAAACTGGAATATTATTTTATAATTGAAAATGAGTATATTTTAATTTCACTTTTCAAAGCTGCTCAGGTGTGCGTCAATGATTTCGACTGGACCGCTTAGTATAAGATCATTAATTAATTCAAATAATCATTAAATATTTCTTTGAGAAATGTGATAGTTGTTCATCGTTATGTGATGCCAAGAAATAAAATGTCACGAGGGATTTGAATCACTGTCGATTATACATGCATTTAAAGACCAGATTGATGTCATTCACTGCGGGGCGCCATTAATTGATCAGCTCATTATCAGACATCGAGTGATAAATAGCACGCACGATTAGACTACAGATACTGCGTAGTGAGGTGTGACACAAAAAGGAAGCTGATCAAATCAGCAACGATCAGCAGCTTGCTTACGACACGGATTCCGATGCAGATAGATAGGCCACTACATGTAATATTTTAGATGCAGATTTTTAGAGAGATTCCAATTTCACCTGTAGGTAATAGGTGTAATGCTGTAGAATTGTTAGTCATAAAGCTTAGCAGAAATGCAAGAGAATGGCTTGTTTTGCACTCAGGGTGTTTAACTAGTCCTGTAATTCCTAGGCAAGTTGAATTTCAATTTAAGTTATTTAGGTCCAAAAAAACCTTTGCGTTCTACAGCACATTTAAATGAGACATTTCAAAAATTCGCTGAACCGGTCAATTTGTTAGATGCATTTTAACCACACTGTTCACTATCACTACTTCCCCAATCGTCCGAAGTATGAATGCGCCAAAATCATCGATATGTGTGGAAACAAGAGTGTCAAGCACTATGCCAACATCTAGAAATACATTCGTCTCGCTATACACTCACATGATATATTTAGGTTTTGCGACAAATTTTACCTGATGACGTCATATATCCTACTCTTTATCGTGTATATTGATAAATAAGGAATAATGTCTATCACGCAAACTCATTTATGCATGAAAGCCTGCTTCCCACCCATGCAAAACGCTGTATACACCTGAATGGGGAATTCTATGCCTTGTTGCATCGTCAATGATGACAACACTATGCATACGTGCATTCTCTTGTAGAATTTGAATAATAGATGTAAAAGATTTAAATGATTGCGTTTATAGCGTTGTCTGATGCTTATAGAGCAGGGTTAGAGCCGGTTACCGGCCCGGATCTACCTGAATACACGTACATTCTAAAGTACCGCCGACCTGCTGATATTGAAGAATCTGCTTAGTCAATCAAAAGAACTGTAGATGTAATATTATTTAAAGGTTCTCTATAATGCAAACCCTGCTTTGTATCAAATAAAGTTTTCAGAAAGGTGTATTTTGTTTAATGAATTTTATGATAATTGGGTATTCCGTGGACCGTCTACAAATATCATTCCACAATTTAAACAATTCCATTATATGCGTAGTTTATATAACATTTGAAGCTTGGGACATGCAGTGAATAATTGCCAGATAGTCCTATTACTTGAACATTTGACAATGGGTATAATGGAAAACTGCTTGATAATTTCACAGCTTCTCTATCTACATTCTATGTAGTTGTTTCTCATAACGGATATCCTGAGAGAAGCAATTGGTTCAATACGTCCTTCATCATGGTGAAAGTTATTCGTGTTTCAAAAGAATGTCAGAATATTCATTTCAGAATTTGTTTGGATGACACGTCATTTCGAAATGATCAGTAGCATAATTACATCATTTCCAAAGAAGACAGATGAAAGCGATCAATTTCTATCGTCTACCCTTTCGCGTTCGCTTCCACTGACAACACGTTTGAATGAGAGACAGTCTTTTGCCGAAACACGCGCACATCTATAACACTGAGATACATGCAAGCAATTAAACGACTTTAAAGCAGTTATCTTTACGGTTCATGTCTATGTTAAATGAAAAATATTGCATGCTCAGCCTCACAATTACTGGTGCAAAAATTACGGACATTCATTAATACACAAGGTAGCAAAATAGTCGATAGCAAAGTAAGTGGTCAATAGCTTCATTTGCTTCACCATCAGAAAAATGCCGATTTAGTATACAGTTCATGGATCACGGCATCAGCAAGCAATGAGACATGCAACGAGACATCATTCAATTACAAGATGTTTGTTTACTGTCAGTGTCTCTTTTGAGGAGTTCTGACGCTCCGGACTCTCAAGGCAAAAGGTTTACATGTGCAGTAAATTCTATTGCAGGCGTAGTCTGTTGTTTAATCTACAAGCCTTTGTCAGTCCGGCTCGGATTTGGCACAAGCTATCTTAAAAATTAATTGAGTCCAATTAGCTTCTATCATTTAGTTTGACCATTCATTGACTACAAATAAGTTTAATATTTAAGATTACGGATTTTCTTTTTCTGAATATCCTGCATTGAATTTTGAATATGTACCTTTTAAATGCTTAACCATTCTTCGTTGAAACTCAAGGGACTTGGACTATTCAAAAAAGAATTTCATGAAATTATGTTGCATTTAAGAACCGACATATAATATTAGAAAACATGATACTACTGAATTTGAAAAAGTAGCAAATATTACATGGTTTTTTTCTGGAGCACAAGGATCTTCAGCTGAAAATAATTTTGAAAAAGTCACCCAATAAATTGAACAAAACAGCATCAGCATTAAAGCCAACTTTACTCTAGCTATCTGGATTACTTTGCCAGGCGCTTAATGTAAAGTAAAATACTCCAGTTGAATTAAAATATCGCGACATAATGCAATCCTGCGCAGTAAGTATGGTAATTTATCAAAATCCAAGTCTTCTGCAATTGTATGTGAATTCAAAGGACTCATTATCCATAGCATCACGGCGAAAGCTCAGACAGAAGTGATAAAATGGCATTTTCCCATTTGCTAGTTTCCAACAATATCACCATTCAAGCGAACTGCCTCGTGTGGTTATCGTACTCATCCCTTTTCTAATGCATGTTGCTGTTATTGAGCATTATGCATTCATAATAGGAATGTATTCATCGCATACTGTGAATGTCACTGGAGTGCATGTTTGGTAAATGAAGTAATTGCTTTATACAAGTGTGTATATCATTGAAAAATTGGGAATGTGATCATGTTTTCAGGTTAGAGACTCCCACAACTTTTTAGATCGATCAATTTAAAACACAATTTATTTGCGCGAGATCTTTCGACTTACGACGTAGGCCATTCTCAAATGACTGATTTATTCACAGAAGTAAACACAGCACGATGCACATAAACACAGACACACATGACGTTAAATAATCAATACTGAGAAAATCAATTAACAATGCCGATGATGATTGGGTATGAATAGCGCGGCAACGAATAAAGAAGTGCAAATCTGGTTACTATGAACAATGGTAACATTCAAGATATGTGCGAAAACTGATGACAATCACATCGAAGACAGGCACACAAAAACATGTAAAAACGACAATAAAACTAAAGATAATGATATGCATAAGAGAGCGAGCAAGTAAGCAAGCTTAAAATAAACTCAGATGCAAAAATGGCAAATTCCTGAAATTTTAATGTTTTTTGGAGTGATTATTGTCTTTTGCACTTTGTGGTCAAGATATAGGTCTATTGTCACTGTTCAACACACCATTCGAATGGTCTTCGTCTGCTCTAATCAAAGATGTCTTACATTTTCAGTTTCATGCAGGACTTTTGACATAGAAAATCATTTGAAATTCAAAAACACCTCATTTTTCCATGTCCATACGAAAAAAACATTTTTTTGGATTGCTGTGCAACAAAGAAGTACAGTATATATTTAAGTGGACTTTGGCTCAAGGATTTCCTGACACCCTTGAATCAAAGAAATATCAAGAGTTGAGAAATCAAACTCGTTTCCGTCATCGCATCGAAGCCTCCTAATTTGGATTGACTGCATCAATTCAAACGAAACTTTACATGTAGAATGCTTCACTGGTCTTAATTGATAATCAAAAGTCGCTTAACTAATGCTCATCAATACTGCATCATTTTTTCTTGAGAATTACATATTTTCTCTAAAAAAGTGACAACAATTCGTCATCACATCCACGGCTACATATTGTGATCTCCCAACCAGAAAAAATACTTAATGGATCAATATTTTCATGATAAATAGCCAGCCCTAAGACTTCCATAATGGCATAATTGAATTTGTCGTTCTGCCTTTTGACTTTGCTCTATGCTTCAAAAATGGCACAAACTGTCATTATATCGACGCCGTCGATATTATGATTTTCAGTGTCTACGTGATGATGGAAACTTAAGTCGTCTTTTAATCTACACCGCTTGACATGATATCCTTGAAAGATACTTGATGTACCAACGACGCCTAGTGTAAGGGGCCTATTGCTCTGTGCTTCTACACCTACACCTTGCAGAAAGTTCCTGTGCATCAATCGATCGAAGGGTTTAAGCTTCCCTCTTTTTATCTTTCAATCAGCCAGTCGCTCCTTTCAAAAGAGATAGTGACAAAAGAAGGAATCACATTATTGATCACAATCTCCGGCACTGATTCCAAGGAGTTTTTACAGATAATCTGAATGAGGCATTAGTCTTAGAATGGCAATCTGAATGAGGCATCAGAGTCTGAGAATGGCATAACAAGATGAGGATGGCCAAAAGCACAGGAGATCAGCAACTGTCATGGCAGCTGATATTGATGATTAAACTATACGAGTATCTTATACTGTGGCATTCGACTTTTTAAGTCGGCTACCTAATTCATTTTTATACAATATATGTAACTGACATATAAAGGTCGATATTCTTTAAAAAGTCACACATGGCTCCAAGTCTAGACCATAGGAATCTCTTCAAGCATGCAAGTAGGCCTAGACCTAGATACAGTAAATTTTATCAAATCTCCATTGAAATTTAATAAAGAACCCAACACAAGTCATAATAATTCCAATGCTCTGCGAATACCTTTTTCATGCTGCACTCAAATGCTATAGACCTACTGTTAGATTTTGTCAATCATTTCAGCAGCGTTTTGATACTGTGAATTAAATTTCTTTAAATATTCAATATGTGGCTTCTTTTTGCATTATCTAGGTTGACGGAGGGAAACCACGGTTCCAGCTATTTGGTCACCGGCTGCACATTTCGACCGTTACTTCGGTGCTGTTCGCGCGTGGATCATATGCCATTGCTATGGTGCCTATCACAAAGGATCACGATGATGTTATCGCAAAATAGCAGAGCAGCATAGTAGGCATATCTTGAATGGCAATGTGAAGCATGACAGTGAGCCTGAGCTTGCGCATTGTACATTATAGCACATTTTGCTGATGAATAGAATTTATGAATATTTGTTTCCTTTGCGTGTCTGTTAGGCCTGCATGTACATGGCACTTGCGCATGTCTTCCGTGTCTGTCTTTGGAGAGACCTAGACCTTTCATGGAAGCAGAAGTTTCATCAAGCACACCGAAATTCAGGTTTTTATTGCACTATACATTCATTATCAAGCAAAAATGCATGTATGAATGCCAGCATAAATCTACGTAAGGGATGCGACTAGTGAAGACAGTTGTGTACCCTCAATTTCACATTCATTTTATCATTGTTAATTATCTCATGTAGGTTTTTTCTAGGCCTACTATAATTCATGATGCTATAATGTGAATAATCATAAGAGAATAACCATAAAATATGCAAGTTAATACATTAATGCTGTTTTCAGCTATTAACTATTGTTATAGAATCGGTATGTGATAGCTGGAAGCAGTTCTGAAATTCGAATTTAGAATCGTGTCTATTGAAGGGTATTTAGACCTATTGCACCTCAGGTCTAGATTGTCAGCTTCCTGAATTCATCATGAATACTGTAAGATGTTAAATTGTGAGTACATGTCCTCAGCATGACTATTGAAATAAAAAAGTAAATAAATGCATAAAAGGATACATATTAACTTTCGGTCATCACATTGATGCCCTCATATCAGAAACTCGGCTACAGATCTCCTATAAGTAATTAGACTGTGATTTATCACACATAATGTATCTTACATGAACCAAATACAACTATCAGGAGAAAGAGAAATCAAATTTTTGAGAATTTTTTGAGTGGACAAAAAAGGGGACCACTTTTGCTGGATTTTACAACATATTTGTTCAAGTGAATAAATTAAAACCAAAAATTAAATATATAAATAAAGTAAATAACCAACTGGGTGTGGTTTACTCTTTCGAGTCTTCAGATTGCAAATGGCGATATGCTAGTGAAACACAAAGACATGTTGAAGAAAGGACAAAAGAGCACAAGCGTGCGGTTCGTAACGTCGACGTTGACAGGTCAGAAGTTGCAAAACACGTGCACGAGCTCCACCACCGAGTTGATTTTGACGGTTTGCAGGTAATCGATCGTGAGGAAAACTCGCGGAAGAGGATCACCAAGGAAGCTCTGTGGACTAGACGCCCCGGCAGCCAGAACCCAACAAAGTGTGATATCGGTGCCAGCTGGGAAAAAGTATTTTAGGTTTTCTTTTTCTTCTTCTGTTTTTTCTTTTGCTCTTTATGATGCAAATTACCCGTTACTTGTCAGTATTACCTTAGTATTCTATTGTGTTTTGCTTCAGTATCATACATTTACATTTTCTAACTTGCATTTATTGCCTGTTTACTTTGATTACTTAATCTATTACCTTTCCTTTTATATACTTTTTACTGCGTTTTATCGTTGTTATTATTGCACTTATTTTATTTATTTGTTTATTTAATTTTTGGTTTATATTTATTCACTTGAATAAATATTTGCATCTGCGCTTATTTTGAACTTACGTGCTCGCTCGCTTATGCATATCATTATCTTTAGTTTTATTGTCATTTTTACATGTTTTTGTGTGCCTGTCTTCGGTGTGATTCTCATCAGTTTTCGCACATGTCTTAAATGCTACCATTGTTCATAGTAACCAGATTTGCACTTCTTTATTCGTTGCCGCGCTATTCATACCCAATCATCATCGGCATTGTTAATTGATTTTCTCAATATTGATTATTTAGCGTCATGTGTGTCTGTGTTTATGTGCATCGTGCTGTGTTTACTTCTGTGAATAAATCAGTCACTTGAGAATGATCTCACGCAAATAGATTGTGACTTAAATTGATCGATCTAAATTGGTGTGAGATGCTCTAACCTGAAAACATGTATGTATAGCTCTAAAGAGGTCTAAGTCATTGAAAGTTGAATGTTCTGCTGTTTATTAGCCCTATTAGCACGCAAGTTGAGATCCTACATTACGCTTGAACGGCGGTGACGTCGACCTGTTGCTCTGTGGAAATGGCCATCCTGCAAACACTGTGAATGTGAATTCTGAGATAAATAGCTGAATGTGAATTTCGAATGATGCGTTTGTGAATGGAAAACTTTTACTTGGATGATATTGTGATGATCGTTGTAAATGTGAGTATTTTCTTTATCCCTGCGAATGCTTAGAGATTTTGTTAAATGTCTAATGCAAAGGTAGAAAATATTCACAGATAGATTTAAACCATCCAAATTCGAAATTTCTTGGCAGCCGTAGACGCTGCGTTTGAAAAGTCCAAGGCAAATTATCCTATCTGAGATGTGAATCAACAAGCTCATGGATTGCACAACAGGCCATTCTCCGCTCATTTGTCCAGATCGAGTTGTACCATGAGATTTAATTACTTAAACTTTTCATTCATATTGTGTCCATTTGGCAACATTTCGCAGCAATTTTATTTCTTTTATAACTAAAACATAAAGGAGATAAATGCAATTCTAATGTCATCATTCCCAACCTCGTACGATGCCAAAAACGCCCGCAAGATGCATTTGAACATAGAATTTCTTTCAAAAAAATTTAGTGCTGAAAATAATTTAGGACTGAAAGAACTTGCGAAGCATATGTGGCAGCAAGTTAAATCGGTATCACTCATAAAGTTTTATATTTTGTTTTGAAGTTTTTGAGATCTGTGTTCATATTGCGAAAATACAAAGTTCTGATTATTGAGCAATACCAAACGAACCGTTTAATTGTGACATTATTTCATAAATCTATTTTGACTTGCTTAGCGTATTGAATTTTTCATATTAAGTTGTCAACTTTATGTACATACAAATCTGTGCTTGATGTTTACAGAGAGATCTCAATGGCGGTCATTGACACTTGTTAATTCGATAAGCTATGTGTAAAAGCTAGCATTTGAATTGAGTATGATGTATCTCTAATGAATGCGAACATACGGAGAATTGGTTGTTTAAACAAAGTGAAATAAAATACAAATTTCTGCCTGACTTTGATTGTACAGAGAGAGGATTCATCGGTCACGCGAAATTAACACCGATGCAAATTTACAAATTGTGTACATTCAAGATGATAACGACTGCATCGGTCGCTCGTCACCTCAACCCGCCCCTCGTGAATTGTCCACGACGCAACGAAGCGGTTACAAATAGCTCTGATGAAATAGCATTAGTCTAGAATATAGAAATATTGAAGTGGAACGGAATTGTTCTATTTAAATACTGAAATGCTTGATAATCTGAGACAAATTACGAGGTGTATATTTCGTTGAAGAGTGTAGTGCTGAATCTTGACAAGACATTTGCAATCTCTGCCGACCAGTTCACGCTTCCCAAAACAGAAAAATGCTATGGACTGACGTTATGGATGCGTTGGACGGTGAACAAGAACGATCTGCAGCGATTTACCGTTCCAAAGTGCTGGAAGAGGTGTCCGAAAAGACAACTGAATTAAGGAAAACTTCAAGACAGAAGCATTCGCCCCCAATAAAACGTTTTTCTTGTGAAAATGGACAACCGGTGATGACAACAGAAAGATATTTACTGACAACGACATCAACTTGTATTCGTCCAAGAACAGCTAGACCTCTATCTGATGCCACCGCTACAACAATGTGTGAGATTCTAGGACCAGAGAAATGCAGTCATTGTCGATTGCTAGAGGAAAGAAAGCACTATCAAGCAGAGGACATTGACATAAAAGTAAGTTTCTGACTTTTGCACAGTTGAAGATGGATATCACAACTATGTAAAGTTGGGGTATAACAGTAGAATTTTAAACACTCATTATTACTGGTAGAGTTTAAAACATCCTTTCAATGTTTTATAACATACGTTAAGCCAAACGCTTAATTTTTGTGCTCTTTGCTCTTAACATTTTGCATCAAGCAAAAATACCTTGACCGAGCATTACAAAAGAAACATAAAATCTGAGAATAGGCCAAGTGTTTATTTCGAAAGAAAATATAAAACGTCTACACATTAAACTAACTAAATAAATGTTAAGCTCCGATAAGTATTTCATTGATCACCGGTCAATATAATCATGGAGTATAAAAAGATGATGACTTCATCGCATGAACTAAGTACAAATTTCAAAATGATATTGATAAATGCAATATGTATCATTTTGAAATTTCTACTTAGTTCATATTCATGCTATGAACTCATCATCTTTCTATACTCCTCGATGATGTTGACCGGTGGTCAATGAAATGCGTAATTATTTGAACAACTAGTACGTGCAATCATTCTTTGCATGGACAGGGACATCTATGATTAATACAAAATAGATCATTTTGATCTGAGATGTACCGCAGGTAGGCATGGACTCCTAGTCATCTTTGTTGTTGATTGAAATTTTTTTTAACAATAACAAAGGTCCAGCCCAAGCTATCACATTTATGCCCATTTTCGTCAAGCTTCGTCATTTATGCTAATGATGCCGATACTTCAGTTGTGGAATTCTGTAATATTTTGCGGATGCACAACCGTCAAATCGACAGCAGCTGGCCGACACAAGTTCCACATAGGAATTAAAATGTCAGCTGGTCATGTCTTTGAATCGGCGTACTGAGAACACTAATCCGGTACTGTCAAGTGACAGCGAATTTGAGGCATCAGACAATACAAAAGATCACGTTAATACTATTTGTTCTCAAGAAACTTCTGTAGATAATTATGATATAATGAAGATCAAAGAAACAATAGTGACCCGGAAATCACTTAAAGAGGCATTTTAAAGAATGAATTTAATCAAATCATGTATTTATCAAATGAAAAAATGAAAAGAACGCTGATATTCATTACCGAAAACGGTGCAAACTCTTGGCTCACTGCTTTACCAATGAAGTCGATGGGTTATTCAATGAACAAGACTGAATTTCTTAGCGCCCTCCGTCAAAAATACAACTGGCAAATACCGGACATCCCCTCACATTGTGGTTGTGCATGGAGTGAAGAATGATTCGAACCATTTATTTAATTGTAAAATTG
The DNA here is from genome assembly GCA_907163375.1 of Prostheceraeus crozeri. Lineage (NCBI taxonomy): Eukaryota > Metazoa > Platyhelminthes > Polycladida > Euryleptidae > Prostheceraeus > Prostheceraeus crozeri. The sequence continues at coordinate 111,222 of CAJQUW010010997.1, forward strand.
GAGGTTTCATAAATTTACAACACAACATAAAGGGATCAGGAGGCAAATTTTTTGAGAGAAGTAGCAAAAGATGTTGTTATTGAGCCAATGATAATCCCTATTGAATCAAATATTTTGAATCAGACAAACAGGAAATAGAGAAGATCAAGCAATGTTAGACATGACAGCACGAGGTGTATGGGGAGCATGGAGAAGAGATTTTGATGTTCGGGTCACAAACCCATTTTCTCCATCAAAAGCAAATGAAACAGTGAAACAAATATACGAACGAAACAAAAAAGAAAAGAAGCGTATTTATGAAGAGCGAATAATAAACATTGAAATGGGACATTTTTCTCATCTAATTTTCACTACTACTGGTGGCGCTGGTCCGACTGCTTGACTACTCCACAAAAGACTCGCGAATTTGCTTTCACAAAAATATGGTGAAAAGTATTCTGAAATAATGGGGCATATTCGCACAAAAACATATTTCACTATGATCCGCAGTGTAGGAATATCTCTGAGAGGATTTCGTCGGAATAAGAACATTGATGTTCCTCTCTCAGATATTCCCTTCAACATCACCCCACAAATGCGCGAATATGAGCATTTCTAATTGCCGCTAATTCTAATTGTGGATCAGATTCGATCAAAGACATTGCATCATAGTCAATCTATTTGCCAAGTTGGTTCCGGAAGTTGTTGACAGGATTTTCATGAAGAGAATTTTAAGTGAGATGGTGGCATTGTTTCATGTGAAATAGCCTACTATTCCATGAGTTAATATACTGTATCAATTTGTAGCAGTCATTATCAACCATTTTCCAATTTTTTGATACTGGAATGCGAATTAAAAATTCGTTCACAGAGTCATAATTGAAAGTGGTCGGTGTGCTGTGTGTAAGAACATCTGAAGAATTCAGACATCAAAATTGTGATCATTGGATAATTTATATTTCAAGCGGCTAAGAAACCTGGCGCTTTTCTGGAATAAACACATTGAAAGTTTCTTTACCGACAATCATTTCTCAGATAACTGAAATGTCACTGAAACTTTTCAATTAATCATTAAATGGCTTTTGTGATATAGTGCGATGATATTTTGGAAGCTGATTTTCGAACGCAAGTAGAGATTTTGAAAATTGTTCAAACAGTGACCAGGGGAACCCTTTAAAGTAAAATTAATACTCTAAGATTTCTTGGCCTCTGATTTCAAGCTGGAGCAATGTATGTTCTGTAAATCGACATTGCAAGTTGCATATGTGACTGATAATACTCTTGATAGATTATAGGAGCGATATTTCAAAATGATGAACGTACAGAACGTTTTAAAGGATTTTCTTCTTTGTCATCCTGTCGCCGCAGTATTTTGTAAATTCATTATTGCTTTTGCGTACATGATCTTTGGACAAGGGGCAACCATCCAGATCACAGATTGGCTTGATACATATAAATGTCAATCAGAAAACATGGAAACCAGCTCGTTTAATTTGAGGTTTTGCCCCAACTAAGTTCCCCCGGCGTGTGCCATAATTTTCATGCAATTTCCATTCTAGGACTTTCTATGGTATTGTTACTTTCTATGAGTGTATAGACTTCTGCAACATGGACTGCCAGTTACAGATTTCCATGACTACATGATGTCATAGACACCTAAAACGAAGAAAGATGACTTCTGATGACTTCTATGACTTCATTGAGACTCAATGCTCATTCAGCCGATATTTTTATCTGACCGATCTTTTATAAGCATTTTTTCATTTATATTTTCTGGCTTTCAATAGGGTAAGGTTAATGGACTATTTTTTGTATAGGGAAACAGGCTGTTCAGTGTTCTTTTGTATGATAGGGTTTTAGATATTGAAATATATTATTAAGAAGAATTATTTAGAAGTCTATGGACTAGACAAGGACCTTGATATTTTTAATCTATAAGATTCCATCAGGCAATGATCATCGATATCTTGCATCCATCAATCAAATTGAATGCAATCATTATAGTAATTTGACAGGTAGTAAATTTGGTCTCTCGTAGAATACTTGTATTCGCTTTGTTCACAGTCTTGACTGCAAAGTTAATTAACTACAATCTTAAAATATGGATAGAGAATGTGGATTGGTTAATGAGAATAATGCTAATGATGGTAATGATGACATGACTAATGAATACGCACATGGAATATGTGGATGCTTTAGTAATCCTGGTAAGCTATACCCTTTTTTATTTTGTTTCTAATAAAATATTAATAAAATGATAATTATTATTTTGTTTTAAATAATAACTCCATAACTCTGGAGTCGTTTCTGAGAAAATTATTTTCTCATTTCACTAAACAATACCTTTTTACAAATTTTAGAAAATACTGCAAACTAACATAGGCCTAGTCCCTTAATGAAATACTTGCGATAATAAAAAAAGTTAGTATAGCCATAAGAAAAACAAAATCGCTGCGAGACATATGTACGTCGCTTGTATTCGGTCCTAAACGTTTTCAGCTATACATGCAATGCTATGTAAGCATGTGCTTTCTGTACAGAAGTGTGTGTTAAAGAAATGTGCAGTGGCCATTGAGATACTGATAATGACAAAATAGTGCGATGCGAAATTTTAAAGTTCGCCTAGGATCCCTTTCTTCCGCAATGACAAAGCAAAAGATGTGTAAAAGACAAATACGCGTAATTCACTCAATTTCTTGCCTCCGGCTTTGTCATAGATGTTATGCAATTGATGGTCAGGAACAAGAGGCTGTTACTAATGGTCATGGTGAAAAATTCACTTTCTCTCCTTTATATTTATTGACCCATGGTAAGTTAAAATAAGTAGTATACTTCTGTACAGGGAATTGTTCACCATGACCAATAGATGCTATGATGTCATCTTAATTTAGTTTGTGACGTCATCTTTGGGTTTGTTTTTCTGTTTTTTTATTCTGGAAGGATGGGATCCTAGGCCAACTATTGTTTTCTATACATAGCTCCGTATGTAGCTTCGTATCACAGGCCTATTGCTCCTCTTACTTCTCAGTTCTCATTATGCCTGATCAGTGTACATAATGCATCATGAGAGTATTATGCTCTCATCAATGCTTGAAGATTTTTATGAATTATTTTCTGTAAAACGTTTAGATATCTCAATCATTCGTTCAAAGGCATACGTGCAGCTTAGGGCGGACAGTAATGATACGTGGGTTATTCACTGAATACTCATCCGAGTTTTTTCAAAATTATTGTAATATGGCTTACATAGTTTGTGCAACTAAAACAAAAAATCTGATGTCTTGGGCTGTCTAAGTCAACTCAGATCTTAGTCTGATGAACAGGTTGACCACAGTCAGCTAAAGGTTAAAGTCTCTGGTCCAGACTCCTTTTCATTTTCACAAACGCGCTACAACCGTCAATTCAAGTCAAGCTATTGTTCGACAGCAGATCAAGGTTGACAGCTTTCTCGCAGGGAAAGCAACAAAATAATGATCGAATACACAATGTTATGCAGAGCGCTCCTTTGTCAGAGCCGAAAGCTAAGAAAGAGCTGTGTTGTCGTGAAGTCGGTGAGAGTCACAGACTAAGGATTATGGAAAGATTTGCTTCTTTCATCAACACGTGAGGCCGGTAAACAAATCATGACAGTGCCTATCGCAAGTAGATACTTGGTTGGACCTGAGATTCGTCGATACTATTCATTGTAAAAGCGATCGCTCATGAGATAATAGGCGCGCATTTATGCCATTTCCATCTACAGAGCTAATCATAAAAAACGCACCACCTAATTTTTTCTAAATTCAATCGATTTGCATACCTTGTATTCTCAGCTTTAAAGTGAGATGTGATAGACTGGTGTCCGTTGCTGCATTTGCTTGCAGTGCTCAAAATATTAAAATCGCTCAGCTTACAAATCGCAATTTTTTAGTAAGAAGACATGTGAGTATGATAATGAATCAGGCACAGGGAGGTCGAGCATTTTCTGAACTCTCTTTTGACATGCTGGTCACGAAAATCGGTGAGCTAGGAAAAAGTCAGTGATATCGTGAAGTTATCACAAATTCATGACTCTTTTGGCTGAAAATGCTATATTCTCACTATTTCATCAAAAATGTTCATGCTTGGCATCTTTATCCTTGCGATGTAAGGAGTGCGAATATTTAAGTTTTATTCAAATAAGCTCAAGAGCTTTTTTCCGCAAAAGTTCACAAACAACATGAAAGGTGAGCGAGGGTTCAAAGCAAAACAATTAGCGAAGGCATGTCCTTGTTCTCTCACAGTGACATCCGATTGTTTACCCTCATTGTTTGCGTACTTGCGGAAATAAGAAAAAATGTTGAAGTTTGAAAAAGAACTATTGAGCTTATTCGAATAAAACTTAAATATTCGCACTCCTTACATCGCAAGGATTCTGAAGATGCCAAATATGAACATTTTTGATGAAACAGCGAGATTATAACATTTTCAGCCAAAGGAGTCATCGTCAGAGAAGGAGACGACTGTTTAATTGTGATCCATCTCGAAAACATGGAAGAAGAAGAAATAATTGATATAGAACAAAATGCTGGCTAACAATACGGTTCGCAGCTAGCAGTTGACAGACTCGCCGATGCCCTTGCAAGAATCGATGTAAGAAAATGTGACTATAGGTTTAGAAGAAGTAATTCTGCAATTCTTGCTGCTTTATAAAGTTTCTTAGTCCCTGCACCTGTAGAAGGAACGATTGTATTTTACAGATTCTCAGTGTCATGACAGTATTGGAGATTTGATGTTTGTTAAATTACCAATTTCATAAGTTGCTGCTACTTTCTTGCTCAACCTCAAGAGTATTTTCTTAAACGTGATCATGTCACAGGCAATGCCCTGGCAGAGCAAAATCACATAATCAAAAAATGGAATGATTTCAATTAACTTTGAAAGATGCAACTGGGTCCACATTACTATTCAGATTCAAGAAATAAAACGAAAATTTAGTGAATCATAAAATCATGCCGGTGAAAATTGAATTAAAAACGAAATTTCAGCCAAGAAAGCAAAATAGGATCTCAACTTTTTCACAAAAACTTCCATTATAGTGCGGTTCATGAAATTCCCTGGACAATCAGTTTAATTTCCCCTTAGTAAGGATGTTTATTAGCAAATATCCATTCCTTCTGATATCCAGCTTGTTTCATACTACTTACAAAGGGAGTCTCTGTGTCGGCAGCATGTAAATTTGCTTTTTTTTAGCTTTTTAAAAACTGCTCAAATAATGTTTTGGACCGCAGGAACGTGATCTCCGCAAAAAAAACTGAATCTTTTGATATAAACATTTTCACTGCATGCGAGTCGACACTCTACCTACATACTGTATATTTACTCTATGGGCCTGTCTATATGGAAATTAGATACTCGTAGTTAATCTGCATGTAATTGCGATGAGTGAACGGCTTCGTTTACCTGGAACAATCAACCTACACAGAATGAAAGGCTTAGCCAAAAAAGCGTTTGATTTTGTTGTTTCAGCGATCTGATTTATGCATTTTTATCGTTATTTCTTGGTGTGTGCACTCGTGTCAGCGAGTGTCTTCTTCAAATAAGCTGCATAGCCACATGTGGATAAACAATGACGATGACTAGTTCTCTATCGAATATGAAGTTCATTCGAGCAGTGGGTCCTGAGCTAAACGCAAGAACTCAAATTACCCATATTAGTCCGCTGGCCACTTTAGCACCGCCTCCCCTAGCCCCTAACTCATGTATACGATCGAACACGCATCCTTTCAAGCATCGCGCTCGTTCATAGGCTGATATATATGCAATTGGACATTAAACTATTATCCCAAAAAAACGGCCCGCTCATCATTAGAGACCGGGCTTATAATTGGAAAACTGTGGAATTTGTTACATACTTCAATTAGATCCTTAATAGAAAAGACATTAACTACATGTAATAAAGATGATTGCAATTCAAAATAATAGCATTATTGTAATGCAATTCACTATAACAACACCATTTATATATAAAATACATATTCACAATTCTAGCTCCATTTGCAATTGAGTTTTGACCAGTCATATAGTCAGATTACAAATAGATGTATTATGAATGATTGCTGATCACATTTTTCCTTTCGCTCCATATTTTCAGGTTTATGTTTTCTATCATTATGTTTTCCTTGCTACGTACATGGTAAAAATGCTGAAGCTGTGGATTCAGATTGCGTTTTATGCGCATTAGTCTTCATGTCCGGCTTCTTTTTCATAGGCGGACCTATTATCCGCGGAAAAATTAGAGAGCATCAAAAAATTGGTGGATCTTGCTTTAAGGACTTTTTATACTATGCATGTTGTCCATGCTGTTCAGTAGTTCAAGACGCACAGGAGGTAAAAGAATTTGCAGGTTGACAACACTTCTTCTAAACTGACAATGGATCGTAATGAGAGCCAAGAAAATATCATCTTGAGCGATATGATGTTTGTTTATTTGCCGAGTCAACCAAATTTTATGTTGCATTATCGCACTCAGTAGCTCCTATCTGTTCTGCATGAATTAACAAAATTTGATTAATTTTTGGAATAAACTCTTCTCATTTTCAAATTTGATCATTTAGTGATTATGGGTCATAGCTGTGCTCATTTCAGGAAATCAATCAGTTTGTGCAAAATAATGAAGCAAGCCTCCCATCCGAGAGCACGAGGTTTCTGATTGCAAGGAAATTCAGAACAAAAAATCGCTAAGGACCGCCACAGGATGCACACGCGACACAAATACTTACTAACACATAAACGACGAAACACTTGTCCTCCCCATTGCTGAACACTTATTAAACAAAGCAAAACGTCAATACCACTCTCTTCATCTCCTCATACAACAACCACCACCATTCAGACAACAAAAGTCCACAATGTTCACTACAGGGAAGTAGGCTACACCTCACCGCCACTCGTAGTCATCCAACGTAGGCACGTATACGTGGCACAACTCCGCACCAACAAATCACCCTTCTTCAAAGAATCATAAATCCCTTTTTCCACTCTTCACCTCTTTGTAGCCACTGTAAATTACTACCACACAATACAAAACAACTCTCCTCTCGCACACACTTGCACACAACGCTCACACCATGGGACTTGTGGGGTGCCTCTGTCAGGTGTGCGGTGCCAATTCGCCAGCGGGAGCGCGAGACTGGCCGGCCCAACACCTAACAGCCCCTGGATCCCCTTCCAATAGTAGGCAAGGAGTGGGTTGACGCCACTTATACGACATTTGAATCAGTGAGAAGTCAGCTTGAGGTCATAGAAGCACACCTGCGGTGGAACTGATTCAACGGGTCGCCGCATCAAGCATCATAATGGTGACTCAGTCAGTGACCAGGTATTTCCTTTTTTGGTCTTAATGCTCCTTGTAGTCACTAGTCATAAAGGATATTTGTAGCTAAATTACGTAGCTAAATTCTCTGCTATATATCTAAACTTGTAAATAGTAGGTGATTGGTAAGAACAACAAAAAAAATTTCATCGGGGAAATAAAAAAGGTTGTAAACAGTGGCGTCATCTCCGTGCCTGCGAGGCCTTCGCCGCATACCCAAAAATAATCTTTTACGTTCATAAAACTTAAGTGCAAATAGTTTTGATTTTTTGTGTTTGAGAGCATCTTTACGTTTACACCTTTACACACACTTTACAGTTTCAAGTCACTACTCTCAAATACGCTCCGAGCGCCAGCGCTCAGCTGTTACCTGCAGGGATCTTCAAGCAATCACACAATGCGCTGGGATGATGTCTTCACAGCAAATCACAGAGATTTGTGTTTTTGTGTGATAAGTGGAGCGTGTGCGCTTAGCTCGATCGTCTTCTCCCGATAGAAACGAAGAAACAATTACATTTCAACAATGTAAGAAAAGATCTATTTATAAATTCTTAGATTCAGATAGAGAGAGCATTGACGCAAATTTTCCCTATTCGTAGCTTCGCCAAATTTTGGAGAAGATGATGACGCGTTGAATCGTCGTGTCTGCGTTCATCAATGGCTGAATGTCAGATCGGAAGGTTAGAAGCCGCAGAAAGGAGATAGCGATGAAGTGATTCAGTCAGAGATGATTATTTCCTGAACAGTGGTTATTTCCTACACCGGCCAGTCGCCTGACGGATTATGCAGAAAACTCTAGCCATCGTACACGAAGTTTATGGCATTGAAATAAAAACTAAACCACTCTCAAGGGATAGAATATGAGGAGGAGCACAAAAAACATTTTAGCAGCCCTAAATTTGAAACATATACATGTGAGAAATCAACATCACATTTTCATTGTCATTTGACGTTTAAAATCTTGGGAAAACAAGAGTCGCGTTGACGAACAGTCAGCTTAGGATTGCATGCTTGTGAGGCCGTTCAGAAAAAGAGGCTGTCACATAGGACTCATGTGAATCACAATTCACATGCAGAATAGTCAACATTGGGTAGTCTAAGGACTCAGTGTACCTTTCATCTAAATATCAGTATGTATTTCTCACATCATTTCATTTCATTCTGTAGTCATGGATGCCAGCATGATTTGAATGTTCATGTACTTGTACAAGTGTTTGAAAATTCACTGAAATTAAGATAGTGTCAAATTAATTTTTTATGCAGTTCATGCTGTCTGCTGCAGAAATTTAGGAATCCGCTTTGGAGAGAAGGCCTACGGTCTGGGAGCACGCGACGCCACTGGTTGTAAAAGAATATAGATAGAATTACCACGTGTCGGCATGGCTGCGAATGAGGCGCCATGACTACTCAAAGCCAATGAATAAATCCCAAGACAATCAACGAGTTTGATGGATGACAAAATAGTTGTTACGCTTTCTTTTATTCAATTACCGTCATTATAAACCGTTCACTACCAAATACATCGGAAAGATGGATACCAAAATATATTTTGGTGTGTTGTTTTTAATTAGCCAATCACAGAGGGAGCTGTTCTCATCACTACACACGAAAACATATGAGAGGAGGTCAATATTCGCCTGAAATACATATATGAAACATATATATTCGCCTGAAATACTGTAAATATACGAGAATCTCGCATCAATTTTTCGCTTCAAATTGTATGTGAATTTAGCATTAATTTGTATGCAATTTTCGTATCCAGCGATTTACAGTATAACCTAATAACCGCTTCTTCCTCTCGCAATAAAGATAGAGACAATGTCTGGTTATTCATGGTTCTGGTTCTGCTAGAAATAAAACACTTGTCGGTGAAGTTCTATAAATCGATTAAAATGTATCTCGAAATCAGTTAAAATGTACTGCTTTTCAACGAAAATTTAGTCATGTTTTATTTCAGCTTTAGCGTAGTTAGATTGCAAAATGGCAAGTAATTATTGTTAAAATTTGCATAGAATTCTACAGACCAATGCGGTGAGTGGTTGCAGGCGACCTGCTGAACTTCGCATTACAATTGAGAATTATCTTAAAAGTACATATTTTCTGAAAGAACAATTTCTTTCTGCGGTCGCTGGAACTCCTAGGAAGGTTACACGTGGTGATTGTTCATTTAATTGTGAAGACACTATAACTTTTGTGATGCTAATGTATTTGTAGCGTTATGGTCACCATTTATTATTCAGAAAATATACCAGTAATTAAACTGACAACTCAATTATAGGAAAATGAAGGTTCCCAGTCACTGGCGATGCCCACCCGGCTAAGTCGTTGAAGCATGTTAACTGTCGAGAGCGACAGGGTCGGCCCATTTATACCACACCGTTAGGCAAATCGGAGGAAAAGGTTTGATGAACCAATGATAGGAAGACGATTGCATATCAGCCTGTTTCAAGTCGAATGACTTTCAAGTAAAGTTTGAAAAGCCGTGTTATGAAGCCTTGTTTTGCAATTGTTTTTCACTTGATCAACCTTTTATATGGGTCGACAACTTCAAAAGCTGTTTTGATGTATGAATATAGCACGAATTTCGATTACATGCTATTCATGTTTGTCAAAATCGGAAACAAAAATCAGGATTTCAAAACATGCCGAGTTTTCGAATCCCACACAATAGAGCAAGTCATTACTTAGCAAACTCTGCAATTTTCCAAAGTCATGATCTGAATTCCTTGAATCTGATGGGATAATGGCAATCGAAGCATTTTGAAGGAGTTTACAGGAATCTTCAAGCGACACACGAAATTTTTCCTATCCGGTAAGGCTTGCAGTGTTCGACAATGATCACTGATGACTTAGGTACCGCTATCTTGTCATTATATCTCTTAAAGTAGATGGACGGAAGCAATCTTTAGAAAAAAACGTACAAAATGTCACCTAAGTCTAGCAATTGTAATGACCTTATAAATCTACTAACTTGAACAAAGCCATTAAACATTCCATGAAACAACTTTTAGAGTTGAATTTCTTAGGTCTATTTGTGAAGCATGATAAAACAACGTCTTTATAAAAGTTTTCTTTAAAGTTTTGATAATTTCCATTCAAATTGAGAGTATGGGGCCACAATATTCTATTACGACTGAAATTATAGCTCCTATTAACTTAAAGGAGTATTATTCATTATGTATATATTATATATATTATATGTATTATTAACATTAACATTATATATTATATTATAATTATGTACAATAATTAATATATAATATATACATACAAGTACTGCAAGTAGGCTGCATGCACCTACGATGAAGATCAAATATTTAGTTTTGATTCATCCGAATTTTTGAATCAAAAATAGTTTTGATTCCTCCGGTCTTTATCAATTATTTTTCATCGGATATTTGCCGTTTCTTCTATCAGTCTTGAAAAAATGACAGTTATGCGCTAAAATCAAACCGCTAGATTTGAAACGTTTTCAAAACATAAGCAAATCTAATAAAAAGATGTCCTCAGACTTAAACGATTTAAGCACAGAAATTCGTTGGCAATCATAGTCTACCGTAGTTTTACCCTACAAGTGCTCGTCAATAAAGTTCGGAATTTTCCAAACTGCATGTATCTTAAAGTATCTTGAACTGGCACTCTAAAATCTTTATGATTATCAGCCACACTGCAATGACAGGATAAATAGGATTCCTCGGTCATTCCAGCTATTCTATGTTAGCTCTCAGCCATAGTGACCAGTCCTTGTTCGGAGAAAAGCGCAGCGTCTACTGCTGCCAAGGAATTTGTTCAAGTCTGAGGATGTCTTCTTATTCTATGCCCAGGCGAACTGGCACTCTGCAATCTTTATGATTAGCAAGCTTGCATGTATAGTCTAGAGAGTACAACTGTTATCGGGCTATGTTCATGATGTGCATGTTAAATGCAAATCAGCAGTGTTGGGCATCGTTTCAAAGAAAGTTAGTTCCGTTAACTTTGTTCCGTTAATAAAAAACCAAAACAAATTCCGCTAGCCGTGTGGAGTTAACTCCCATAGAGATTTACTGTTGCATGGGAATGAAAAATCGGGTCACTCGGCAATTCTGTCTAGGTATACATGTACATGATCATATGTACGAACTTTTATTTCAAACGTTGAACGAGAGAACAGAAACACTGTTTTTGCCTCATCAAGCAAAGTTCATTGAGAAGTCACGTTGTAAAAAATCGCGCGATTGATTCCGTCGCACGATTAATCGAGCGGGATCGATTAACTACGCCCGCCACCCCGCCATTGAAAGCTACATGAGGCCCCGTCCATCTCCCCTGATCATTATTCTTCCTTAATTCAATATTTTTCGTGTGAAAGTACTTAAAATTTAGTGTTGTGCAATTCTGGAAAAGAATGCGATGCATTTATAAGCATATTAGAACGACTGTTATAGCTTCATTACACCATATTAAAAAGACATAGCGAAAGTTGAGACTACATCACTTTTCATTGAAATTACAGTTATTCAACTACTGTGCAAATTCAATAATAAAACCGTGTCCTGAATGGTCCAATGATTCCAAGTCTTACAATTTTTTACAGGGTTTACAAGGATAATAAAGATTATTAGCAAGGGTTAACCTCAGACGAAACACGCTTGCATATCAGAAATACGCAACAAATCGAAACATGCAGCAAGTAAAAGCCACCACGAAAATAGGAATAATACACAAAGTATATAGATACTAATAATATTCAAGTACCTGTAGTAGGTGTCCTGTGCAATTATTAGCAATCAGAAAAAGCCTTCTTTTCAATAATTGAGAAATTCTACTCGTCTGTCACACTTGAACTGCATTGATTGCGATACTTGCTTATGTTATAATAACTAAATATGCATGTCTGGTCGCTCAGGTGCTTTAAGTTACATGAAATACATGACGTAGCTGCATATTATATGATTAATCGGATAGCCGGCTAATTTTTGATCAGTTAACCGGTTGAGAATGTTCAAACTTCAAATGCTCTCATCCCTGGTTCCATGTCTTCACATCTCTTTTTAACAAATACATGTAATAGTTTGCTTTTCATAATTCAGAGCATAAACAATCTATAAAGAGTAGTGTGTGTCATTCTCGAGTATTAGTTGATCATTTGATCTGAGTGCTCGAGTACTCAAATGATATGAATCCATATCTATATTTAGATAATACTAATGCAATTGTATTCAATACTATGCGAGACTATTGTGGGTATATGCCTATTATAGAGTTTTATCTAATACTATGATAGTATACTACTCTAGACCGATGTATTATCAAATATTCATTCTCTGATGCAGTAATATGCACATGGTACTAAATTATATCTAAAAAATACTATTTCAAAATATAGTTTTTCAGTATCGTTCATCACATTTATCCTGATGGACCAATTATCATTTGTATATGTAGTATAGGATAGTCCTACCATTTCATGTATTTTCAATTCAATATCCATTACATTATGAAATCATTATTAGATGTATCTGTCAGTGTCACACTTCATGCATCTGTCCATGTCCTACCGCTGCCTGGGACATCTGCTAATAGAAGACGCATGCATATGAACTTGATCCGGGATTCAAGCGCATTGGGAACGCTAAACAATGAGATTGCGGTATGAATAGTGTTGTGTGAAAGTGCGCTATTCGATCCCCATCCGCAATATCCTTGCGAGTATATATATATATATATATATATATATATATATATATATATATATATATATATATATATATATAAAATATATATATATATATACAATTATATCCGCAATATAATGCGAGTAATCCGCTAAATGTCACTTTGAACTCTGCTCTTGGTGTGTTATTCTATCGATACTAACCTGTAATGGACATTTTTTATGTATAGGACAAAATTAAAAATTAAAGAAAATCTCGTTTTCACTTACAGAAAATTGGTAGATTATGTAAATTCAATTAAATTGTTATTTGTAAGTTTTAATGACGAGTCATCGAGTGCTGAAATGTTTACTCAGGCAATTCCGTGCAGGTGAGTATTTGAGTATTCGAGAACTCGTGCCGAACACTAAAGCGGAGTAGCATTGGGAGCCTGTAGGCCGATGTACAAACGTTACTTCATTAAAAAACAGAAACTTAGCGCACATATATAGCCATAAATGAGCTCGAAACTTGTCATTCAAGATGGATATTGCATGCACAGTGGCATTATAATGGTCACTTCGGATGAGTTAAGAACACTGCGGAGCAGACATACGCATTTTCCACATTTCAATTTAATCCATATGCGTTGTTATTCTGTGAACTGATGTCCATCAATGCTCATTTTCATTTTTAACAATATGCAACAATTAAAATGAAAATAAAGAGGTTTAAACATAAAAACGGTTTATAAATAAAATTGACTGATCATGATGACAACACGGCGGTTGGCGGTTGGCGTTGAGCAACACAATTATTAAGACACTCTGAATTAAGCACTGATGGTTACTTTAAAAGTAAATGGAAAGAAGAACATGTATCTAATGATTTGCAAATATTTGTTGTTCTTTCCAGAAGTTCCTTCATTGAAAGTATGGTCTTTTCTTCCACCAGGAAGTGAAATCATTTAAACAATTACTTATAGCTCAATTTAACAGTGGTGGGCGTTCCGATAAATGAAGCGATAAAGCGATAATATCGGACTGGCCGAAAATTTATCGCTTATCGTTTATCGCAAAGAATCGCAAAATTTATCGTTTATCGTTATCGCTTTAAATTTTCCTGCGATAACGATAAAGCGATAATTTTTTTAAAAAACAAAAATTTCTTTGGCTCATTAGACAAACATTCTACGATTTGAATTAACTGCTCGAATGTGACTCTTAAAAGCGTCAATTGGAATTGCATCGGGTATTACTAAGCTCTATTAAGGGGATCACACCTTGACACCACACAGTGCTTGATAGTTCACAACTCTTGCATGTAGAATATCAATGAGCGATCCCGTTCCGATTCCTCGTTGAGGTCATCTACGATTTAAAGCGTTAGATGAAGGTAAGTTGAACAGCGAGTTGGTACATTTCTACTGAATTAGTACTCGTTAATAAAAGCATGAGATTGTTTCATTTTCACTCATCGCAGTATGTGCCTCGACTTCTGATCCAGCGTGTGTGCGCGTGCATTCACACAAAGCCTTTCGCATCGATTAGCTTCGAAATAGTCGTCATCCATGGACAGCAAGACGTCGACCTCACTGAGGTAAGTTGTCGAATAAGATGTAAAGAGGATTGGCCCCTGACAGCCGTATTTGAACGTTTCAATGAGAATCATCTTTTCTTCGCGTCTAGATGGCAGTCGGTGTCAGTCGGTATTGCTCATCAAGTGATAAAGTGCATTTGTCTTCTACCATCGAACGTTCAATCAGCTCATCATGCAACGTTTTTATAATCTATTAATCATACTATGTATGCGCATATTCATGAGAAACTACCAACATTCATTTAACACAGTGTTTTCCAAAATCGTACCTTTTTAGACTGCAAGCAGTCGAGTAGTGTTTTTAAATCCTCATCGTCTATAAGAGTAGAAAAATACGTCGTATATGCATAAAAAAGGAAAATATAGTTCCTATATTTACCTTTTGTGTAGGCCAGGCCCATACTCTGTGGTAAACAACTAGGACAACTAGTCGCACAATTTTTTAAATCTCTTGTTAATGATTATCAATTTGGATTGACCAATGACCCTTCTCATTTCCAATGAGATGATTGTTTTATTTTAGCAATTCTGATTGACCATTCTCATTTCTAATGAGATGAACGCCGGGGAATTGGTCTCCCTGATAGGGGAACGAACCCCTGCTCAAATTTGGGAGGATTCAAAGATGGTTAACACGGAGGCTGAGGGCGCCAAATGAGTATCTCGCATCCGGGCGCAAGAAACTCACGCTACGCCACTGTAGCTCAGTCAATGTCAGTCACATCATAAGGCTAGCGCAGGCTGAACAATATAAAGCGACGATGACATACTTGTAGATAACTATCTTTCATAGTTTCTAGAGTAGACTGATATTGTAGCCTACATTGTACGTAGGCATTGCACGTACATATGCCTACATGTAGATCACTTGGCACTTGGCCTACCCTACGTTTATAGACATTTATTTCCAGCCGTGTAGATATACGTATGTATCGTAAGGTTATACAACAATATGATTTCCTTAACTTTCGAATTGCGGTGCCGTGGACATATTAATTCCCTTCAGTATTTTAGCAACTGTAATGAGCACTACATTAATTTTTTTCAATTTTTTAGCAACTTTAATAAACACTACACGCTCTATTATGCTGCAGTATACCGCATTAGCTTGTCGATAAATCGACGTACCCACTGGATGTGGTTGATGGAATAGCCCAATTGATATCTATTGTTTACGTTGCAAATACATTAATTATTAAATTTTTATTTCATCTTACGCATGTACTTTAAAATTATGTGCAATGTAGGCATACCGTAGCATAGTTAGGGTGCAATTTAATAATTACCGGTAGGGCTAATTGGTATTTGTAAGAGCGACGCCGCTAGAACTTCATCAGCCAAGGACGCAGAACAAGAAGAACATTGAATTGTTGTTTAGTCTATTGATATGATTATTGATTAGGCTGGCAAAATTATCGAAGCTATATAGGTCTTATCCAGTAGCTAGCTAGGTACAATGATGAGTGTATTGTCCCTCGATGTTCATACGTTACGAGTGAGGTCCCACAGATAGCTACATTATAATTTTGGACTTTGCTTGTCAGGCTTGGACATGAGTTGGGAGTTGCAAATTGCTACATGCTATTTACGTCTAAGAGACAAGTGCAATCCGATCGTCATCCTTTACCATGGTGGTATAATGAGACTATGGGCCACACTAAGTAGGCTACATGTAAATACTTATTTATAGATAGCGTTTTTTGAGCGCGCACTTTTCAAAAGCTGATAAAGTCGACGATCATCATTTTTTTCATTGTCTGCCAACATGTTTACCATCATCCTGCAGAGTCTAGTAAAATACATACACATACATGTGCTTATAAGACGCTGTATCAATGAAACTACATGTATATATGCGTTATATTTAGCTGTCTTGTAAATTTCGGGATCGCAAGAATTTTAAGGTTATATCATTGCAGCTACATCTGCTGTATACAAGCATGTGTATTATTTATTTTGTCATAGCCGAGGATATATCAAAATAAAATCACTGATTTTTTTGTTTCAGTTTCAGCGTCAATAGGACTGCAATATGTCACGCAAGAGGACTACATGTATGGAGGACTTCTTCCGTGTTGAGAACAGGAGTAGTGGTGTGACTCAAGAGAAGAAGCGGAACATTTCCGAAAGTTTGGGATCTGCAGACGTTCCCCCCGTCTCCCACTCGAATTCCCTCATGTCCCTGGGTAGTGAGTTAGAGGCCGACAGCCGCTCAGGTAGTCAAGCCATTGACTCGACCAGCCACACCTTGTGATTGCGCCTGGATGTGGTATTTCCAGCCCCCTCATCTATTTCTTAAACAATATTCACTTTACCAACAGATGGAACTCTCTGTATGACGCGTGCAGCGTGCTGCTACAGTGCGTCATGAACGACGACGCTCGCCTGGAGGCCGTCAATGAAGTTCTACGGAACGAGGGGGGCGCCAACCGGAGCAGGAAGTCCTTTAGCGGCTTCGACGACCAGGACAGACAGGTAAAGTACCAAAGTAGTCTGATGCAGATTTCATTTTAGCTGAGATGAGCCTACATGTAGATAATAATGTTTTTGTTTTTGCTTTTGGTTTACAAGTTTTAGTGCCTGCTATGCTATCAATTTAATGAGTTTTTTACGTTATCACCAGGTGCTGCATGAGTTCTGTTTGGACCGGCTACAGGCGGAGCAGAACGCTTACCTTGGTGCACTGCTTCCCAACCTCACTCTCATGAAAGTGGCGCTGGAGCGCATGGAGGAATCGCAAAGGGACCAGGCCCTCATCTACGCACAGCCCTTGGTGCGCGCCCTCCTCCGACAAGAGGGCAACAAAGGAGGATTTGACAACAGGTAGGCCTACAAATTCAACAACTTCACCTATATTCTGTAACATAAAGAGGTACCGGTATTTTATTCTCTGTTTAATGTTTGCGGTGCTTACCTTTTTCTATAAGCCAGGAGTCGCGCAAACTCCGGCATAAATGGCCTATTCAGTGTTCCAGTTCGGCCTTGTTAGGTGCTAGCCTGTCAGGCCTAGCTAGTGCTAATAATGTCAGCTTTAAATGTACACATGCATATTTCTTGTGCTGTGTAGTTTTGTTCCCTTTCTTTACTATACAAGTGCTCGCAAATTTAGGAGCCAAATTTATCATCAATGGACGTTGACTCTGTCTCAAAGAAGTATTATGCTTCCGATTGATTTGTTTTGATGGTTAGTAAATCAATATTTTCCTCACAGGAGCCAGGAGCATTGTAGCCTACTCCCTGTTTTCTCTGTCCTAGTGTGCCTTCTTGATCCCTGGCCCTGACACGGCCTATATGGTGGCCTAAATTGCCTGCCGATCCCTGGTATAGGCAATAAGTACATGCACATGTCCCGCTACGTGTTTAAGCTAATTACTTTGCTTTAAAGATTCAGCTCCATGTTTAGAAACATGGATCTCCTCATGGCATCTGCCCTTCATCCAAACTACGGGATGTCGACGTTCGGCTCCATGGCTCCGCATATGAAGGAGGAGATATCCATGAGGATCCTAAAAGAGATGACGGCGCTCGTCAGACAGGAGGAGGCGAGAGAGGGGGAAACCAAGTTACGATGAAGGAGCATCAGGAGGTCGGCGATGACCCCTTTGCCGAGCTCTGCGAGTGTGAGGATGGAACCGAGGAAAACCGCGACACGAACCTGCAGGAAGACCTCAAAAAGGAGCTGCAAGGGTGGAAGAGGAGCAAGGAGGTAGGCCTAACAATGTGTTTAAAGTCTTGCCATGTTCTTTCATGCACCATGAGCATACCGTGTACAAGCAAGTGATAATTCGGTGCATTGTAATGTGTAATTGCAGAATGCGTACATGTAAGATAGCAATGATGTATGTGTTTTTTTTCAGGCAACTGTGAAGAAGTCGCACTTCCCTGCGAAGCATAGGGCCCACTGGATAACATTTTTCATAAAGTACAATACTGGGATCCCTAGCTCTGCAGGAGTAGAGCGTCTCTTCAGCGTGGCTGGAGACGTACTGAGGCCGAAGAGGGATTGTCTCAGTGATGACAATTTTGAACACCTCGTGTTTCTGAAGGGAAACCTCCACCTCAGCAAGAGGCTGCAGCCAGGAGGGGCCGATGAGGATGATGATGATGATGTGTAGTATTTGTATGATTCCTCTCTGCTCTGATTGTACTTTGTGGTGCGGTGAAGTTTGTCGTGGTACCCGATACATGTAGCTTGTTGTTTTTTATGGTTTTTATGTTAACAATAAAGTTCTCAATTCGTGTCTTTCATCAATGCTCCTATTTATTCAATACCAGCCTATGTTGTATTTTAGGCATGTACTTGTAGGTTTCTGTACGATATTATTGAAGCCAAAGGCCCAGACCAATGAAGAGTGCATCAACATAATTAATTGTTACACATGGCCTTGTATATGCATGCAGGCACGACTTCGATTTCATGTCCTCGAGCTCTAGCACTCGATGTTGTTAGAAGACATGGAATCGAAGGAGTGCATGCTTGTGCATGGCCGTCGTGTAACAAATCATCATGTAGAACAGCATTTATTTTAGTGAATTCAGTGTAGAGGTTTAGTAGCAAAAAATGAGCCAATTATAGACGTTAGTAGAGACAATTTCAGGATTTATCGTTATCGGACTTTATCGTTATCGCTTATCGCTTTAACCTTTGCGTAAAATTTATCGCTTTATCGTTATCGGACTTAGCAAAAAAAATTATCGCTTTATCGTTATCGGACCCATCGGAAAATTTATCGCTGCCCACCACTGCAATTTAATTTAGAGGCATTAATTTTACTCTCCAAAACCTGAAAAAGTAGTGAGCTTTGATAATCACAATAATTGGAAGAAACGATAATCATGATCGATCGGGCACATATTAGTCACATTAAGTCCCATATCAGCCGTGTTGAATGTGACCGATTTGGTCACATAAAGTCACAATCTACCGAGCTGAATGTGACCAATTTGGGCACATTTGGTCACATAAAGGCAATGGCAAACGTCACATGTGATGGGCACATGATCGTTCACATATTGGCCACAGTTTGGTTTACAGTGTATACAAGACTCAACCTTGTTGATAGGAGCATCTTTTGTACTTGATCATGTCGCAAATTATCTGATACTGGAGTAAAGCATCATTGTCAGAGACAGCTACCATAATTAGCTTTACATGAAAAAAGTCCTCAATAACATTCAGATAAAAGCAAAGCTTGATTTAGCCTAATTAACAAAAATCTCGATGTGCTTAATATTCCGGTATAAATAGAGCTGATAGATCTTCCATTATAAAAAACGATGGACCTACAAAGAAATTGAAAAGAAACTTAGAAACTGAAGAAACCGAAAAAAACAGTAGAAAAGTAAAAATTATTGCACTTTTGAAACCTTGTTTTGGAAAGGAATTCAGAATTTTTCTCTTGCAATCGTCATGATTTTTGCTAAATTGCTACAATGATCTTTCTATTTTCAGGCAATCCTCTTATTCGACAGTGTGACACGTCGACTTCCTTACGCAACAACGGAAGAGCGTAGTAGATTGCTCTTCGATCCAAATTTCAAACGAAATCTTGTGAATGTGGGGAGAGACTCAGGAATTCAACAAGAGGGATTTCAAACATTTGATGCCTGTGATTAGAATGATGCTTGCCATCAGTGTGATCTGCGACAAAGAAAATGAAAATTGCATTTAATCGGATAACTTTGATTTCCGATATTTTGAGTGCAGGTTAAACTTCTCTCTTGACTTTTGCTCCCTCTTATCTTCATATCGATAACGAACATTGTACTGAACAGTAGCTTGATCTAACTAGAACAAGATTGATGAAACACTCGACTTTACTCTTCATGACAATTCCGAAATTCCATGAAATAGTATACAGTAACCACTGATTTTTAAAAACTATTTTTGTGATTTTAACTGTAATGATGTTTGCAATCAACATCAATTTTCACATTGTAAAATACATTCTGCAAGTCGTCCAAAATCACGAGATGCACATATATATTTTTTTTGGTCTATGGAAGCTACACTTCCTTGAACCTAAGCCTACATACAGAGGGAACGGCTCTTGCTATTATCAAAAGATTATTTTGTGAGTTATCGATTTTGCAGCTATTTTTTTTACTGATTTTCGTAATCAAGCCATCGTCAGATGTGAAAATCGTCTAAGAAATACGCCAAAAATTCAAAAAGTGCAGGTGCCGAATAAGCAGCTGCTGTGACTTATTGATAAATATTTGTTTACTAATCTAAGAATCTTTCGCCAACTGACGAAATAGGGAAAATCTACGGTAAGATAGTTAACTAATTTTCAGGAATGCATTATTCTGTATTTATCAGTAGCAATATTCATATGCTAGCTTCATCTGAAAGAGCATTGAACTCAATCTGATTAGTTAAACTTGATGAGTTTTTAAATTCACAAACTAAAAATGTATACAAGTATACCATGCTTTGTCGCAACAAATATACCGGTAATGAAGTGATTCAAACTACCTTTTGTGACAATTCTTAATTGCGTCTGCAAGTTGGTTCGATTACGAGGAAAAATTAATTAATCTAAGGAATTGTAGAGCATTGGCATCAGAAGCACCATGACATCAAGTAGGCTGATGTAGGTTGATTGTATGGCAGCTTTTCGCAAGATGCGTTCCATTGGGGAAGAAACTTTATGCATGTCTGCCGCCCAATCGGGCTAGATCACAGGTCTGCGGCTGACTTAGACTGATATTACGAGCGTAATTCAAATACGAAGCGAATATCGCTTTGTGCCTAGTACGCCTAAAACTAAAACAGTTAGTTATATATAGCCATGGTCAAAGATATATAGTCCAAGCAGACGTTCGAAAAAATTATTTGCGATGGACCTCCTCCAACAATGCCAAACATGTTCCTGGATATCAACACCAAAACCAATGCCAGTTGGATATCCACACACATTTTTACTGAAAAAAAGAGCAGCACTCAGTTTTGAAATTTGGCCGTTAACGGTCATTTTGTCGTGTTGAATTTCTATGTTATATTGCTACAAAATAGCCAGCTGAATTTGTCTCATTCTAACCAGAAGTTCGAGATGTAATTTGCTCAACTTAATACCATTTAGATAGTTCCCTCTGATAACTTAGTCTGACATGATGCTAAGTGGAATAGTGTCCCATGCCTTACCGGCCACCCCGGCCGGTATATTAGAGCATCTACTCTGATATTGTAATGATACAGCGGATGATCTTATGGCGCACACGCATCAGAGCCGCATCTTATTTGGTGACAATGCCGGCACAAATGGATATTTTTACAACACCAATGACGACGAAAGAGAAGACTTCAACGAACAAAGCAGCGACATAGGACAGTATTCAAATAGGCCTATAGTCATCGATAATCATTTTATTGTAGAACGCTTTCTTGAAATGGAGCGTGTCCTTAATTGAGATGATGCCGACTTCGTCAAGAAAATTGAAGTCGTCAATATTATCCTAAAACCCCTGCCATCTGAGGTTACCAGACGAACAGCACAACTATTGATTCTTTCAACTGACATTGATGTGTACGGGGTTTCATTTATGATAGTATATAGTACCACATGTATTCCGATTGAAGGAAGTTTCCGATTTTATTTTTGCATAATTCGATCTATATTTTGTAATTTCATACATTTAATCATAAAATAGTTTGCATTCACAATTATCGCATTTCCTTGATAAAAATGGAGAATTTATTATATAAAGAGTTTATTTCATATCCAGTAAGAACAAATTATACATAACTTCTAATTTCATATTTCCAGATTGCAGTCATTGATCTAGTTAGCACCCCTGGAGAATCATCGTGGCCGATAGAAGGGCACCACATGGCCGGTATTAAGGCACAGATCCTGGTATTAGGGCACTTCAATTTTGAAAAACATTAGTCTTTTACTAATAAGTATTACACATAATGCTAATAATTCTACTAATGATGATATACTGTTAATTATGACAAGTGGATCATCTGAGTGCATTTTTCTGATGTGAACATCTATGGCAAAAATTAGAACATCGGAATTTTACTCAATGGTGCCACTAACTCCTGCTCATTGATAGCCATTTCTATAATTTGTGAAAGATTTTTGTTTTAATATGCGGTAATACCGATTTTCAGATTTTTTTGCAATATACTTATGACTTTTAACATTAAGTCAAAAATGACAATAATGCAATAATCATTAACGATTCAATAATCTTTCAGCATTTTAAAGACGTTTGAGGGATTTAACATGGCTTTTTCAAAAGTCACATCGGGAAATGACGCTGAGTATTTTGATGATGCAAGAGGACTGATTAATAATTATTTCAACAGTTCAGGAATTTCTTGTGAACAATTAATATCTTCAACAATTGGCGAATGCACAACTCATTAAAGAACAAGAAACCGACAGCTTTATCAAAATTCAATGATCAGTGTCGATAAGAAAGCTTGTGACTGATAGCAAGACAAATGATTCTTCCTCTCCATCATCAGCAACAATAACTACAAAAACGGTATTTTTCAATCCTCAAAATGGATCTCACTTTTCAAAATGTGGCTTGCATCCAGGCTATACTTTTAGTTGACTTACATACCTTTCCTATGACGAGCGATAATTGGTCAAGGCAAATTTGCGCAATGCGACCTTTTCGGGAAAACTCTTCTGATGCGTTACCCAGAAGCATAGACATCGCACAACAACAACTAGGTCTAGACCGGACAGCTCCTATCTGCTTTATTAAAATTCGTGGCAAGGTCATTTGGTCGACCAAGAAAGGCTTTAATTCAAAATTTTGTTTTAAATCATCATATTAACTGTCCGCCAACTCAAGTTTTCGTCAGTTTTTGGAACTGCGATTTAACCAATTCACCAAAATAATTCACAAGATACTGATTATGTATGATTAAATCGGACACCAGTGGTTTTTGTGTTCTGTCTTGCTCGAATAATTGCAAAGTTTCTTTTAGGCGCAACTTTCCTCCGAATATTACGTGACTGACTTGGCTACTGCAATCAGGCATATAACAAGATAAACATATCGGAGTATAAAGATTGCTGAGTGCCAATATTGACTTCTTGCTTAAACGTAGCTTGGTCTCGCTTCGTCCCTTCTGGTTTTTCTTGGAAATTTAATGATTTCTGATGCAAATCAAACTCATTTTCTAGATAAAAGCGACTCCGAAACACTCAAAGTTATGAAAAATCATTTGACCGCTTCATTATTTGGTGTAGATGATTTCTCTTTTATATTGATGAGGCAATTTTTACCGGCCCATCCGGTGTTTTAACTACTGCCACTCTTTTGACTACTTTTTCTTGAGTTTTTGTGATTATCTGAAATGACTCGGCGTAGTTTGGTCAACTTCACAAGCGTTATTTGTCTCTGAAAATGAAAGCATTCAACCACTACGACGATTTACTGTCACTTTCCCACTTGTCAGTATGCTTGCAAATTCATGTCAAGGATTCGTGATAATTTCACAGCTTGCAATTCACGCTTTCTGAAAAGCAGAACGCCTCACACCACGGAGCTCACACTAGACAGGAGGTTCGCTGTCGCTGGCTGATAGAGTAGCTTTATATCATGCAAGCAAACAGCTTTTAAATGGACCAGAGGTAACGAGAATACTATTAAAAAAATATAAGCTGAATGAAATGAAATGAATTCAGGAATGCCACCCAAATCAAAAATCGAGAATCGGGAAATATTCCGCTATCACCGTGGATTTCCTGAAGCCATACTAAATTATGTCCAGTACTACAAACAACAATCACAGGCTTTTATGTAATTGTACATGTACAATTCGGAGAATTGCTACTTAATTCGTTCACTAAATGAAAAAATAGAGAACGAAATATTTCTATAAAATAAAATGAATATTAATGATGCCAATTCATGATAGAGAGATAGCTTTCATCTCAATGGTCAACCAAAATTCCAAGCTGATTGTGGAATTTTATTTCTATTATAGGCCCATTATATGCGTGTATTTTTTGGAATGATTCATATTGAGGCTTTGCTCTAGCTTCACCTTCTCGCACCGATAAACCGTTTGGTGCACTAAAAATTCTAAAACGCTACACCAAAGCATATGTTAAAGTACAACTGAAATATAATTGTTATGTAATGTGTGTGTAGGCCCTACGCGGCACCCAAAACATCAATGAAGAGTTTCTCAAGCAAAACTAAGCACTCTCTCTCTCTTTCTCTCTGAGATGCTACGATGACAATCGGGCGGAACTCAGGACCCACGGATGCTGCGATACATCTTAGCAAGATGGGCAAGTGCATCGTAAGGAGCACCGGTATTCATTAACGGAGTACTCACTATGAGATTCCGAATTTCTGAAGTCGCGGGTATTGAGATTTCGTGGTCTAAAATGGTCCATCATGAGCTTGAATTATCTAAAATAGGTCTACTTCTAAGCAGCCATAGTATTGCTATGCGTATCATAAATACACGATAAATACAAGAAATACGGTATGTCATTACTGCAGTTGAACACTGAAAGTATTTAATTACTTGGAAAATCAAGCATTAGATGAACTAGAGCAGCTTGGTTCTCTTCACTTTCTAAATACATCACATATAAGCTGTCGAACTCCCTATCCAATTAATAGACAAAAATCTCAGGTTCGATTATCTCTAATTTGGTCCGACTGTCCTTCAGCTTGTTTTAAGTTGAATTAAAACCGTAGTAAATTAGTATATGAATCTAGTCAATTTCTGACTCACTTTTACATGAAAATTTTCAGATTTTGCTGAACCTAGAATAAGCTAAAGTCTATACTAAGTCAAAAATGCCTAAAACACAAGTTTTAACTTAACAGACATAGTCGTTTGTAAAGATGATTTTGACTGGGTTTTCTGTTTTTGAAAATGATTGGAGCAAGAAATGATTCAAATATCAAAACTTTTAATACATTTCATGGCCATATAGATATAATAATATGTATGTATCACAATGCAAGCATTAAAATATGAAATACGATTTCACGGAATCATTAAGGCGCATTTTCAATGTGCATATGTAAATATCTCACCGAAGTCTATTTGCATTAATTGAATGCGACTAATCAATAAATTGATACAATATTGTTAGGTTCTCTAGACTAGCTTACGCTACATCTAGAGTATTGAACATGGCGTATAGGCATTTTGTAACTTTGTCAGCAGATGTGACTTACATGTGTTGCTTTAGATATAAATTTGATTAAAAATTATACTGATTCTGTTTTTGCTGTGTGCTGCATATGGAGGTCAGTGCATTTGCATCGGAGTTGAAAAACTCCACTCCGTTGATACAGGAGTTCTGATGAAAACGCTGACTATGGATCTACACAGCTAGAAGCGGGCAATTAATCCAACCAAAATGGCAATTTTAAATTTCAACTTGTTTCTGCAGACATACATGTATATGATAGTGATAGGTCGCAAGAATAGAATTTTCTGTGGCATTTTGTTTTCGCTTACTTAAGATACGATTTAAGCGTGCGTGTCTTTCAAAAGCAAGGTGCTATATGATTTTTTAAAGACCAACATATACTGTCAGATTTCTGGAAAACACTGAACACATCTACAACAAAATCACGGAATATCATATATTAACCACACGGTATAACATATATGACCACTACAAAATGAATCCTCAAGATTTGAAATTGGTCATGAAAGCATTGATGACACATTTTGATGATAGCTAAGTCTGTCAGCTTTTGCATCTTTCAAAATCTCTGTTACACAGAGACTGGAGATTCGAACTCCAGATGCATGAAGACCGACATTATGCTGATGGATGGCAATTAATTATCTCATATAGCCCTAATTGTTGGAATAGTACGCCAAGGAGTGCTAAGTAAGATTTTGAAGAATTATTTGTTTTCTCAGGAGAATTTAGGTCTAAATCAAATATTTTAGATCAAATGAAATTGAAAAAAAAATTAAATAAAATCGTAGGAATGATAATGTGGTAACTGGGGCCCCAGCGTCGTTTTTTTAGGCTTAATTGTAGCTACTTCCTAGTTTGCTACTCACTCTGTTATTATCTGTTCAACAAAATGTGGTATGGGCCTCCGATTACAAATTTGCAAAGGAATAAAGATGCGAGAAAGTTGTTGAAAACAAATCCTATCTGTAACTCGCGCTTTAGGTTGAGTATGCACCTATTTGAGATTTTCAAAATGGCAGTCGCCACCGAACTGTGATCTGTACAGGGTTGCACCGAATTTACTTTGGCGCACTGGCGGGTGCTTGGTTTCTGAAATTCTAGAAGTATAGGGTTCGACAAAAAAACTGCGTTTTTTCTACAGCCTTTGATTTTTTAGATTTAATGGTGTTTGATTGTTTCATTTAAAAGTTCATGAAAGCTTTTTTCAAAGGGAATGTCTATGGCATTATTCTCTGCACTGCATACGCTTTAATGTTGGAATCATAGATACAAACATAGTGTATTTTTGATTCCCGATCGTCATGTCACTAGAGTGCTTTCCGACTATCTCCGAACATAGACATTAGATATGCTCTTAATCAATCATCCAATTTTCTTTCCTGATAGTCATGGAGTTTCAGCAGTGTGATGTCTACTTCTTCATCCGAACACTGTCTCAAAATGGCTACTCAGCAACAAAAATTCATCAGCTGCTTGCTAACGTTTGGGGTGAGAAGAACATCATGAAAGTGAGAAGAATTCAAGCAATAATAAGAGAGTTCGTCGAGGGACGTGAAACGGTGACACGAAAGGAAGGATCTGGAGGACCACGATCAAGCTGCTGCGATGAAAACATCGAAGAGGTGAAAGAACTAATCGAAGATGACAACCACTTATCCTGTGCTAACATTTCACTGCAGACAGGTGTTGAGGAGAGGTCAGTTCATCGGATACTTTCCCATCATCTGAATAAGAAATCCTTGTGTTGTCGGTGGATACCGCATGAACTGAGTGATCGAAATAAGCAGCAACGTATTGAGTGTGGCAGAAGCATTTTGGAAACCTTGCGACGTCGGCAAATCAAAAGTAGACTTGTCGTCATGGACGAAAGCATCCCATCCAAAGAATGCAACCGAGTCTGGGTCGCTTGCGCAGGCGACAGACCTCAAGTATCGCGCAGGACAATAGCCGATAGGAAGGTCTTAATAATGGTTGCTCTCAATTATGCAAAGTCTTTCTCCTATATCGAAGTGCTGCATGATGGTGGAAGCATAAATGGTGATCGATATTTGTCATTCCTGCAAAATATGTGTGCAGCGTTCGAGCAGCAACTCAATTTACCTCGTTCGGAGATGTGTCTCCAACATGATAATGCAAGACCACATATAGCAATGCAGGTTCGACGGTGGATCGACCACGAAGGCATGAGTCTCGTGAAACAGCCCCCTTATTCACCAGATTACAACTTGCTCGATCGATATATCTTCAGAAATTTTGAAGTTCATCGTTGTCAACGCAATTTTGACTCAATTGCTGAAATTGAGGCATGTATTGAACAATTTCTTACTGGAATGATTATCACCCAGTTACAGAAGGAGTTTTATGAATTCCAGTGGCATATTGAGAAAGTTATAAAGGAAGATGGTAACTATCTGTGATGTGAATGATTGTCTGGATAAATAGATGTTGATTACAAAAAACGCCCTTTTTTTGTCGAACCCTATAGATCACACATCTGCCGCGCAAGTAACGTTGTATCTGGCGCGCTCGGCTCTGGCCTCGTCGCGCCTGGTCCTGACTTCGGTGCGCCTTGCCTCGCCTTCGGCGCAATTTTTTCAGGTATGCTATAAAACATCATACATCTGGCGCACCCGAAATTCGGAAGAATCTAAAAATGAAAACTCCAGTGCGCTCCGTGTACAGATTGCAAATGGGAGTGGCCATTACTACGCCTGGTCTGTTGCAATTTTGGTCTTGCGGCTAATGCACCGGCAGATCAACTGAACCGTTGACATTGCTGCATAGGCAGATAAGCAAGGCAGGAAAAAAACAAATTATCTGCAAAAAATCTCTTGAACATGGGAAATGCGTTTGTCTTACTACAAGGTTCACTAAGTTTTTTAAAACAACTTAGCAGACGAAGAAAAACAAGTCAGCTTTCAAGACACAGTGATGCTTATTTCTTGATAAAGGCCTTTTGAGTTATTTGGAGTCCTGAAAAGCATGTTATCGCCAGTCCTGCCAAACATGAGGCGCAGCAATAGAGAAATGAAGAATAAATGACAGGCTTATCCGGTGAAGTATCCACTGGCTTACTGACTACATGTGGAAACGCAACATTTGCATGATGTCTGACTTATCTTTTGACATATCTTTACAGACATATCATTACCTATTGAGTATTTTGTCATCCACTATGTGTGGGACCCTGTTCAACTGGGTTTGAGTGTTCAGGTCAGGGGTCGAAACACGACTAGACGAGTACCTGCTCATGGCTGACGGAGGAAGTTTATATACCTTAATCGGAAGTAGTGGTCGAAGTATTGTAATTCTAATCGTCATTGTGGATGTCGACAAATGAAGAAATGCTGGATTCCATGAAGCCGGTGGATTAAGAAACTGGCGATAACAAATTCAAGAGGAGAAATTGCATTTTCCACGTGTAGTCGTAGAGTATGCACAGTTCGATCGTTCTCGGAGTAGTAGAGTGCATACTAGAGAGTTTTATTGTTTACCTCCATTATCCACTTTCCACTTGTACACTACTACCACTATCACCGTGTGTAGTCTCAGTTATAGTGTAGCATTAGTTTACTTGTAATCGGTGTGGTAGCATCATTGTATTTACATGTTTTATCTCCACTTTTCCAATTTTATCCATCGGTCTCCTGTTATTTTACAATATCTATTTTTAATTTCCTCAACACATGGTGACCATTGTCCTTTTTCTATTTCCAATATCAGCATCTGTAGTCGGTACAGACAGCTCAGGTCTGTTTTGATCTTGTATGCGGCAGTGTTTGGAATCCATGGTAGCACAGCATGCCAACAATAAGAATGAGTGGTGTTACAGGTCTCAAGATTTGAATTTTTACCAGTAATTGTGCCAAAGCTGATCAATTTCAATTCGTTGCCATCAGAAAGAACCATTGAGTTCTTTTTAGAACTGATTAATCCAATGGCTACAACAGCACTGCATTTGTGCACTTACTGATTAGAGAACTACATCAATCCTCATCAGGATTACTTCACTTAATAATTTAGATTAGCAAACTATATATTCTATTGTAAATGGCTGCTGTGATGATTTTCATTATCGTATGAGAATTAGTAGATTAACGTCATGAATCTCTCAAACCAAATCGAAAAGAAATTTGATCTAGTGCAAATGATAATAAGTATACTGCACATATTTCGCTTCTTCGCTTTCTCTGATATTCACCAATGTAAAGGACAAGCCACGTGTTTTTGTGGAAACATATGGAAATTTCAAAACATTTCATGTAATAAAACACGAAAAGATGGTCGACATAGTGTGGCTTTAACTGCCATGACCTTGACCAGCTGTCCAGTCTAGACCTTAACGATTAATGTTCGATGTCTGTGCCCACAAGCATGGTACAACACATCCTAGAACTGTCTGAATTTAAATCATTCTGAGCACTCATGTAATCTTCAATTCAGATTGGTAAAATCTAGGTCAAAATGATAATTAAAAAAGCGAAACAAAAAGTGTCACCAAAAAGATTCCTTGATGGAGTAACGTCTATGGGCATCAACCCAGCCCAATAGACGCTGCCTTCTTGTCTGAAAAGATTGCACTTCAATAATGGCAAATGGAAAACTCGCTTGAATCCATAGCCCTACATTCTTCAGTGCTTTTCTAAATTTACTTAAAGAAACCTCAGTGACATTTGTGCTATTGAGAAATCTTTCTCCGTGGTCATTTGATTCATCACTCTCTATCGTTAACACTTCATTAATTTCTTGACTGCGAAATCCGGAAAATGTAAGAAACTTTCATTCATTTTTGCCTCACTTTCACAAACTTGCAATGATAATGCAATAATCAGCCAGTGGCTAGAGTGACGCACCAGAGATTTGCATGCACGTCAAAGTTGGAAAAATTTCCAATTTGCCATTTCAACAGCTTGGAAGAGAGAAGCAACTTTCCAGAGAGACATTAAATGACTACATGTACATGTACATCCTTCCTATTCTTCCACGTGACGGTTACTCAGAGAGCTTCATGAACTGTGTTGTCGGCGATTACAACAGGAAATGGGCCAGTGAAATCCACTTGGAAAATTGAAAACTTTAGTTGGGGTTTGCAGGAATTCTTTCGTCCAAGTAGTCGAACGGTCTGTATGAAGGTCTAGATTATATTTTCACGAAAATTACAGATTATAGAAAATTACAAGGTCACGAAAATCTAACGATTCGCACAAGTTGATGTGAACATGTATTGACAAAGTCTACATAACCACACACTTTGAGTTACCAAAAATATTGAAGCCCCTGAGGTAGCAAACAGCACAACATTTGCGAACAGTGGTGTCAGTTGATGACGATCGAACGTCACTGAATCAATATTTTGAGTGATAATGTACCTGCCATTAAACGTTAAAAGAGTTGACCAACAACTGTGGTATATTACGGACATAGATTTCTTATGAGAGTCAAGTTCATGTGCTAGTATATGCATGCACGGACCTAGATATTACGTAACAGATAATGCATAGATGTGAGGTCATTATTTGCTATAATTACCGAGTTATTATAACAAATAATGACCGAAGAAATCTATGCATTATCTGTTATAATGCATGATTTTTTTCATAGAAGTCTGCACCAGGTTAATAATTTCTAAGCAGGAAAATATTTACCTGCTTCGTGGAACTTATTAACCTGTGGACATAGAAAGCCTTACAAAATCATTCATTATTATTAGAAATGTTCCTGTGCCTGGACATACAGAATCAGCAGTGAGCTCCTAGATATTTGGAAGTTCATGAACCACGGGATGGCCACGGGATATGTACAGGGAAAACGAAGTGCAAAATTGACATAGCCTGTAAGTTTGGTCGTTAAAAGTATTGCAATCGCGTGGAATACCTGTTTTAATGGTGTTTTGTTCACATTGATGACTGCTGAGTTAATTGACTACCGCATCTTAGATCATACCATCTTTGAACATGGATAGGGAATATGATCATGATGCAAATTATGAAATGGCTAACGAATATCAACATGGACTTTTCGGGTGTTTTGATAATCCTGGTAAGCTACAAAAAACAAATTACAACAAAGAATAATGTAAGCTTATAACAGCCGAGTCCCTTAACAAAGTACCTATGACAATTATAATGGGTATATCCAAAAGAAAACACATCCGCGCTAAATGTCTTTAATAGATGGATTAAATGCTTTGCACACATATGTTTCCTGAACAGAAGGGTGTGTTACAGAAGTATATCAGCCAAAAAAGATATTGATACATATAGGTAGAGATTGCAATCCCGTAGATCCTCGATTTTTGAAGCAAATTCCTCCATAGTATATTTAGAGGAAAAAATTTCTTTCTAATGGTCCTCTTTATGTAGATTTTACTGCTTCGCCTTATATGATCATCAGTGATGAATTAGAGTGGGTAATTTGAGTTTTATGAGTCGTGTACTAAAGGGCCTGCACAACAATCATATTACTTAAAATTCACAACACTTAGATTACAATTTTTGCATCATCTGTGGTTATCAGAGAATGTTGAGTTGTATTCTACCCAATAACTGAAAAGCCAAGTTTATACTCATCCTAGCAGCATAGACAGACTTCCACAGTATACGCCATATTGCATATACCTCCTATAAAGTGTAATGGAATTGATGTCAGTACTTAGCAGAACATTCGAGCAACACAAAATTTATGAGATAGGAGAGACCCTTTCCTGACGTGTAAATTGACTGATCATGTAGAACGATCGCTTTATAACGTGGAATTAGAATATATCTCAAAAACAAACAACTGTTTCGCGGATTCCCTTGAAGAATTATTACAACCCTGTGGGAACGCATCTTGCTAATATCAACAGATTATCTGGCGAGGTAGCGATTTGGTGGATAATTTTTTTAAAGGTTCATTTTCGTGTAAAAACTATCTCCGCATGTGAAAATGGTCATCATTTATCCAAAAACATGTGTGAAATTAAAAAACGACAGGTGGCGAAAAAGTTGCTATAATTAGTTGATAGATATTTGTTTACTAATGCGAGCTGATTTTTCGCCAATCGGCGAAATCGTGGATATTGTAGCAACTAATTAGTGGTAAGTAGTAATGTTCGTATATTACCTTCACATGAAAATATATTGTATACTCAGTCTGATCTGATAAAAAGAGATCTTTTTTTAATTCACGAAGGCTTAAACTAAAAAAAGTATTTGTCTTCCATAAATGTCGCAGTAAATACTATGATACTGTTCAAATATTTGTCAATGTTGTAAATTATTGAATGTCAAGAGATGTTATGAAAAATGATGTATGCGGATTCTCTATATTCTTATCATTATCAAAGAATGATAGTCTGCACTTATATCTTAGATAGATTAGCCATATGTGAGGGATAGTGAGGAGGTGAGGGAGAGAATAGAGCCTCGACTGTAGAGGCGGATTACTAAAGAAAACAAGAGATAAAGTCAAAAGTAAAAAGTGACATATAGAGCGCGAATTGTCGCCGGCGAACTTCGCCAGCGAATATCCCGCAAATATGACTGAACTTTAGCATGATATTCTGCAGCTGACATTGGCCAGTTTTTCGCAAGATTCGTTCCCACAGGGAATGAGTGAAGATCCTCATTTTCAGATACATATATTACAGCAAACAATTTACAAAATGTATTCATTGGTCCTGCGCCCTGATACCCTGCAAAACAGAATCGAAAAAACAATTCCATACTATTTTCTGAATTCTTTTTTGTCCCTACATGATTACAATACATTAAGGGCTATGTAAGAAATACACATGTAGGGACACAGGAATATGCTAGCAAACATACAAGTACAGGTGCATCTCCAATGTAATACATGTAGTAGCAATCAGCAATTCGAAGAAAAAGCATCGAAAACTCCCGGGACTGGAATCCCCAAAAAATAGTGCGATGAGACATTGCCAAAAAATGGCAAGAGTTAAAGCCACAAAAGTGATCAAAAGTTGCGGAATCATTGAATACGTAAGATAATGAACATCTACTTTGATTTGTGTTCTTTCATGTTGGTTCTAGCGACCACATTCCATCCAAACTGCAGCTTAGTAAAAAAAGATTTTAACACTCCGTAAGTAGCAACAGTTGCATGAGCCATTTCATCTTGAAAAGCAAGAAAATTATATTCTGCAAAACGATTAAATTTCTAAATATATGAGTATTTCAAATTTCATATATTTTTCTAATATATATTTCTAGATTTCTAATTATATTTCTCATTCATTATTAGAAAAAATACAAGTGTAGACGGTAAATGTAGTCGGTAATGAAGCGCGGGGTATTCATTGATTGCCCAACCGGCTTCCTTCAAAACTATTGTAATAAATGTTGATTTGTCACCAAATAAACCTGGTAATTATTCAATAAAAACACATATGATGTCTTAGGTTGTCTCAATATACTGCAGTCGTAGTCTGATGAACAGTTTGACCATGCATAGTCAGCTGAAATTGAAAATGTCTGGTACTTACTCCTTTTCATTCTCACAACCGCACTGCTATTATAACTTGAGGCTATTCCATTCTTCCAGCTTGGACCTAACTCACCTCGAATAGAAAGAGAACAGAAGTAATCCACACTCAATCAACACTAAACCTTGGTTTTGAACTATGAAATGTCTTCAAGCTCAAAATCTCCTTCAGACGTCTGTGTATGATGGATTTTCGATTTTGAAGTCTATGCTTTGAATTCTTATGTTATGATTTAATAAATTATTCCCATCAGTAGCCTTTTACCAACCAGGTGAAACCGGTCGAGAATTAATGCCAACTTTCTTTTCTAGTCACATCTTCTCTCGAATTTCTTTTGCTACTGTTGTAACTTTTGTCACTTTTGCTATTGTTGCCGGTTTCAGTTACCACTCTTCTCTGTCACCACTTCCTCAGACATATACAAAATCGATGAAGTGAAATGAGCTGATTATCAGTTTAAAGAGGTTTAAATTTAGGTTTTAGGTTTAGGTTTTTTTTATTCATTACTTGTATTGATGCATCGATCATTGCGATGGAGTAAAGCCTATATTTTTTCCAGGAAACCAACTTTCTAGTCTTGACCTCTGAATGTAGGTAAGCGCTGAATGGTTCATACATAAAAGGAAAGAATTCTTGGAGTTCTTTATCAACATTTCATGCTCGAATTTTCTGGAATGATGCATATAAGCTTTAACATAAAAGTAGCACTAATAGGATAATTTGAAATTGATACTTTTAGGCTATATCTGAAGCAGCGGCTACAAATATGAACTTTAATCATAAGCAAAAAAGCTCTCCAAGTAAGGCTAATTTATTTGGGATACCTGAAACGCTAGCAAGGAGTTTATGAATGGAGCTATTTTTGAACTCTAGTTTTATGAGAATGCCTACTTGAACTTCATTAACAACAAAAACCAGAAAGCGTTTTACAACCTGCACTTACTTGGATGCCGATGCTTCAGGACATCAGGAACATTCGTTCAGATAAACTATCGCATAAAATCGCAGAAGAAAAAAGCTAGTTTGATAGCAAAAATCAGTCTGATAAAAAATGCCAGAAATTTATCAACTTCAATGACCGGAACTAATTTTCGCTATCAAACTTTTCTCCTGAATATTTGATCGATAGTTCATCGAGGCGAAACATCCCTGCTCCTTGAAACGCCATTATCAGAAGTTTGGAGCTGAAAGGATTACTTGATAAGTTAGAGTGGCTTATACATGTAAATGACGTGAGACGTAATACTGCAGCAGCAATAGAATAAAGTGACTGCATCTTTAATTTAGATACCTCAACTATGGATACCTACATGTGTACTCATCCAGGCGCATTCATATCAGAGACAGTTTAAAATATTCTGAAAAAATTGTTGTGTATACACTGTTCAAGTAACCATTTTTTACAAAAATCATTCTCACAGATCGGTGCAGCAATTCTAAATGAATTAACTTCCATTGTAGGCTGCATATCAGCGATGCTCATAAAGTCAAACTTTGGCGCTAATTCTAGGCTGGAGAAGAATCGCATAACTATTTTCTTAAATACGTACATCGGTGCTATTCTTTATAAATGAATGATATATTAATGTTCTGAAAGAAACAATGAAAGGCAAATTCAGTGAAACAGAACGGAAAAACATTAAGATGGGAGCCCGGAGTCACAAAGATCTTGACCACCTACATCGGCTTCCATATGCAGAAACAAAACATGGGCATTGGCACGCCGTAAGCATTATTCGTCAGGATTGGAACCGGTCGCCGGCCGGCCCGGCCCCAGCCGTAAATTTTGAAGACCGGGCGGCCGGTTAATTTAATTAGACCCATGTCGACCATTGACGACATTCAGTCCAGAATAAATTGCTTTATAGTCAATCATTACAACATAAGTGCAATATAATTTGAGAGTATCTACACGCATGTTCTGTAACATAAATATTGCGAACTGTAATCATCTTTCATGCATTTTGTTGTTGTTGTTATACACCTGCATGTACATACACGTTTATGTATAAAAATTATAGACAATTGGTTGTAAATTAGCTTTGTCTGATAATGGCATAGGGGCCTGTAAGACAATTCGGCCTCAGGGCCCACGCATGTCATGGTCCGCCCCTGCATCTAGGGAGCCATTTTGCAGAGAGATGGTCGCAGTTCACTGCATGTTATGAGGGAAAACATGAACTCCGAACGCTACGTTCGAGTGCTCGAAGAACATGTTTATCCTTCAGCATTCAGTTTATCAAATGTCGTCTCCTGCCAACTGAATCACATTGCACAATCATGTGAGTGATAATTTACCTTTCTCTGTCAATGCCCGAACGAATAATGCTCGCATCGCAAAATCTGTACTCATTGCCGCTACTGACAGGTTTTAATTGTTAAATAGTAACACTACGTTAGTACCAGTGTTTTTACGCTTGTAACGTTCTGGCTTTCTATTGAACAAAATTTCTTTTTGATAACTGATTGATTTTATTACACGTGCTTTTATATTTAAACCACTGATGAAGAAGACATTGTCTTTGAAATTGCAATTTGGTAAATAGAGTGATATTTTTCATTGTAAATGCTGAATCCATTTATTTAACGGCATAATTGATAAGCTTACATTGTTTCAATCGCATATAAGGACAGTAAAACTTTTTTCCAATTAAACATGTTTTTACCCACTCCATGTGAAAGTCTTGCTTTCGGCCTCATTCTCCATACGAAACTCTGTCTGGCCATCAGATTATAAACAGTTTCAGTGAAGCACATCTAAGCAAGGACATGTGTGTAGGTTTCGCAATTCAAAACTTAGAGAGTCTACAGTCTATAGTGCATAGTATTTGCAGCATTTACAGTTTGACAGGCCTCTGTAGAGAAAAGTGGAAACTAAATGACTGATACAAGAACTAAAAGAAAATGACTGATTTAATGACTGAAAGTAGTAACAGAGTTTGACAGATGCGAACATAGGGAGAGAGAAACATTGCATCATATCATTGAATAAAGGACTTGGCATAATCAGAGAGGGATGCGAAATGTCCTTGAGATCTGATGTCTTCTCTTTATTGACAAACACGAGGTCTTTTAGCCGTCACCGGCGGTCATCTTCAGGCGAAAATTTCGCCTGATTTCATTGGTCTTCAGTAATTTTCGCGAGAAGATGACCGTTGGTGACGGTAAAAAGCTTCGTGTTTGTCAATAAAGAGAAGACATCAGAGCTAAAAGATTGAAGCGAAAAACGTTTTATTAAGTGCGAGCCACTTGGAGTTGCAAATAACTGGTTTGTTTTTTGCGATATGGTTGGTGCCCTAAAATTTCGGGAGGAGGTGAGAGTGGTGACACAACTGAGTCCTGTTCTGATATGAAGAATTGGTACATTCGTGCAAGAGGAAGAAATATTGGACGCTCAAAATGTGACCGGTAGAGGTTGGCTGCCGCGGCTGCGTCGGACACTCAATGGTGCGCATTCTGACGGGTCTGTCTGGGAAAGAGGCTACGAGTGCAGACACACATACACACACACACACACAAACAGAGAGAGAGAGAGAGAGAGATCTGCACGGAGAATTACTTAAGCCAAATTTTTCTTGCTTCTTCCTTTGACCATGTCATGGTCAGATTAATACAAATCAGTATTATGCAGGGATTGCAACGGTTGACCGGTTAAACTATCCTTAACCGGTTAATTTACGTCAACCGCTTAACCGCTTAACCGCGGTTAAATAGAAATATATATCTTTTATAAAAATTC
Source organism: Prostheceraeus crozeri (assembly GCA_907163375.1). Lineage (NCBI taxonomy): Eukaryota > Metazoa > Platyhelminthes > Polycladida > Euryleptidae > Prostheceraeus > Prostheceraeus crozeri. Next base: position 149,152 of record CAJQUW010010997.1, read on the forward strand.
AATCAAGCTTCCTAACACCAATCCATTATAAACTAAATATGTTCTATATCCATAATCTTCACATCCAAAACGTCAGACAAGCGCGTGCACAAGCTCAGACAGCAGTATTGTTTTTACAATACAACTCTGACTGAGTGAAAAATCTAACACTTACCGACAATTATTCAATACCTTGTTTTTGTTTCATTTACATTAAAATATTGTTTTAATCAAAAAATATATGTTCTTCGAATCCGATTTATAATAATGAAAAAAAAGTGCAAGGCGAATTTTCGTGCCTTTACGGGTACACGATACGTCTTTCAGTGTTGCCTGACTACTATCCAGCCATGATACTAACTGGAATCCCAACTGTGATGATGCAAAATATTATTTTGATGGAAAAGTCTTCTAATGGATAAGTAGGACTACGTGCATGTATGCCTGATGATAATTCGCTCGATTAGTAAGCAAACACCTCTCACGCTCTAACGTGAAGTATAGTTTAGCTTATTGATTGATTTTGGCATACTTGATCGGTTTTGTATTTTTGAACCGGTTAAAGCGAAAATTTTAGCCTCTGCAATCCCTGGTATCATGAATTTGCTGATCACATTATTTTTCATTCCATATTTTCAGGCATATGCTTAGTAACACTAATCTGTCCTTATTACCAACATGCTAAAAACGCTGAAGCTGTGGGATCAAGCTTTTGTTGCAACTATGTGGCTGGCACGTGGTGTTTGTATTTCATAGCCGGGACTTCTGTCCGCAAAAAAATTAGAGAGCATCAAAATATTGCTGGAACTTGCTGTCAGGATTTTCTACGCTATAGTTTTTGTCCATTTTGTGCAATAATTCAAGACGCACAGGAAGCAAAAGAGTTTGCCTGCCTTGGTCCGCGAAAGTGACAACGGATCGTAATGACATCAAAGAAAATATCGATTGTATTTATTTACCATTTATTCAACCAAATTTTATGTAACATTATGAGCTTGAATGTACATGTGTTGTGTATGAATTGACAAAGCTTGATTAGTTTTTGGGAATAAACTCGTCTCATTTTCATGTAGTTTTGCTCATTTCAGAAAATCAAAGTTTTGTACAAAATAATGAAGCAAGCCTTAACCATAAGAACGATACGTATGTCCAGCTGAGCTCTTCAGTCGTGATACACTGAACGTTGCAGAACAGAAAGCGTATTGAAACAACAACAATAACTGCTTGAATCAGTGAGAGGACAGCTTCAGATCATGCGAGCACTCCAGCGGTGGAATCAGGTCATTAAGGTCATCTATTGAACCCCCCGGGCCAAAGGCACCGCACAATTCCTCAATTTCTAGAGATTGAGTAAAACGTGCGAGAACTCTTTTGCATATTAAGGGATTTTTGCTAACAAAATGTACGACTGCTGCTGATAAATTGAATAAGTAGAATCATCTATATTGCATTTGTAATGACCTTGAAATAATGTTAAACAATTACTTATATATATATGTATACTATTTCCTCAAAAAAGATATCTGATAAAATCCAGCAAAAGTGGTCCCTTTTTTTGCCCACTCATAGAAATTCTCGAAAATTTGATTTTTTTACTCCTGATAGTTGTATTTGATTCTTGTAAGATACATTATGTGTGCTAAACCACAATCTAATTACTTTTAGGAGATCTGTAGCCGAGTTTCTGATATGAGGGCGTCGATGTGATGACCGAAAGTTAATATGTATCCTTATAAGCATGTTTCTATTTTTTTTTTATTTCAATAGTCATGCTGAGGATATGTACTCACAATTTGAAATCTCGCAGTATTCACATGAATTCAGTAAGCTGACAATCTAGACTAAGGTGCAATTCAAATAGCCTGCAATAGACACGATTCTAAATTCGAATTTCGAAACTGTTTCCAGCTATCATATGCTGATTCTATTACAAGAGGTATACAGGGCTGCCACTCTTATCAAAAATAAAAACCGGAAAGTCAAATCGGAATGGCCCCCTAAATTACGCAGTCGTGGGCCCTTTCAGAGTAAGAAACTTGCGATCATTCGATATCACACAACCCGGTGACTTTTGAAAGCGTTCAAGCAGAAGTTGGGTCTGTTCTAATAAAAATGCTTCTGAATCCTCACAGTTAGCAAGTAAATGTACAAAATTATTACTGATGCTTATTCAATCATCAGATTCAACAAGGTGCACTAGAATACATGACTCGAGTGGCTACTATTTTTAGGAGAACCGTTTTCGAAGGTTGGACTGAGTAATGAGTATGCTACAAACACCCGTCTACCTGCCCCAATGCAAAATCTGCATGAAGTTACTGAACGATTGACGATTTCAGCTTGATATAAAGACTGCATATTATCGAAGTATACATGTAGGTATACATGAAGGGCTATGGATGATTTTGCTTAACTGTTTCAAAGACAACTTTCTTCACTTCGTTCAAAAATTTTACATTCAAATTTGTAATGCACTATTCTCATGCAGCTTTGTCATTTTCTATTAATAGTGCCATGACGTCACACGGTGCAAGATCCCGTCCTTATTGTGAAGAATTTTCATGAAACCACTAGGAAATTGTTGTCCAGCTGTTCGACGTTTGGAAGACTGCTTCAGCAGAGCGGTCTGGTCACAGAAAATATCTTCATACAAAATCCATGGTCAGCGCGGTCTTAATGCATGGGCAGGCATTCCCGTAAGCCAATTTCTTTGGGAAAGCCATTATTCTTTCGAGAAATCGAGAATGTGTGGTAAAATCTTCCTTTCTATGTTGTATAAAATGCACCGAATGTCATGAAAAATAGGAATATCTTCAAGATGGGATGCCAACGCACTACTACAGACCCATCGTAATTTATTTAAACAGCAATTTTCCTAAATCTTGGATTGACCGTCATGGAAGCCTTTGGAATGGCTTCCGATACCACCAGATTCGATGCCTTGTGACTTTTTTCTTTTGGGCACGTTTATGAAATGATGCATTAGAGTCATCAAAAGCATTTGGATGAACTGGAAAAAAAAGCTTTGCACCGTTTTCTGCAGATCGACGAGCGATTGCGTAGACATATGCTCTTGCGCTGTTGACTGAAGAATTAGATTGAGTTCAGGCAATGGTGAGGAAGTAGAAAATAAATTTTTTAGTGGTACTCGCGTTAGCAACTGTTTTCCTTTGAATCTTAATTAACTTACAGAAATTAATCATTGAGTCGCTAATTGCTATTGCATCAGCAACTTTGAAATTATCACTGCTAGAATCCGCCACGGTGCATAAACAAAAAAATTTTGAATCATTGTCACACAGAATAAATTGACGACTAAAAACTATCGCAATATGAGAAAACGGAGTTCTGTATTGTGCACAAATATTACAGAAGCCATGCAACTTAATATACTATTTACTCTGAAATTAGATGAGAGCAACATTTGATACAATCCATTACGGGAAATACTGACGTTTATGGATTTTTAGCCGTCATCATTGCAGCATACCTGTAAAAAATCAGTAACTCACATGTAAACAAATCATATTCCGAAATACAGACATCTACAATTAATGAAATACATGCAATTCAAATCTCATTCTGAAGTGTTCGTTTCCAAAATTTGAAATCTGCAAACACCAATACAATAGCTACTTGGTGTTTTCAGTTCATACACGAAGCTGACCTGCCGGATTCCCAAGCACATCCACCTACAGATGGGTCTGTGGAGTGAGTTGCTGATTTACTGCACTGATGGTGGCTAAAAAGTCAAAAACGCTTGCAGTTGAAGTTGGCTGAAGAAACTTCATCAGTACTTGCAGCTCCGGCAATGATTAAAATCAAACCTTGCTCTCATCTCTTGTACTTCAAACATAATAAAAAACAATTACAACGTTACAACAATTGCATTAAGAACAACTTTTGGCTTTCAAACAAGATTATGACAGCTATTTGATAAAGGTTGATCCGCCATGGCATAAGTAAGCGCAAAGTTAACACGAAAAGAAATCCTTATCACTTCTGCAGTTGTTTGCGAGATTTCAATTTTCGCTGGTGTCTTCGCCGAAATTTAGCCGCTTTTGCAACAAGTGATCGCACAAAAGATTCATTCGTCACTCCCTTGTGCTCTCAAAACTTTTTAGTAGATTTTTCTTTCATATTTTTCTGGCAGACGCTTTTTGAAAGACACGTTTTGGAGAGCATCAGAGCAATCAGAACTCAATTCACAATAAACTCCATAATTACGTATTACAGCTTAATCGTTAAGCATTCCCACCAAAATTTATTTCTTATTTCAAAACCTTGATTACTTGCGTTTCGTCCAGTTTCTTAGGATTGACGAAAGAATCACTGACTTCCTTGCAGAAGAATCTTCTGCTCAAGAGTCATGCGGATTAGATAACATCTGCTTTGAATTTGATCACCCTTAAAAATTGCAGGGTATAGGTCCCCAACAATCTGCATGGCACCGCTCAAAATTTTAAAAAAGCCCTATAATCTAAAAAGAACCCACATGCTCTAATCTTTAAGGGTCTTGGTCTCAATCCTATAGGCCCTTTACAATCTCAAGAGGTCTATTCATATATAAAAAATGCTCTTTAAAAACTAAAACAGTTAACTTTCACAATCTCAAACAGATGCTTCACAAAATCTGATGGGTCCCTTTCAAAATCTAAATATGGCCCCTTCACGATCTTGAAGGGCCCCCTAACGATCTTGAAGGGCCCCATTTCCCAATCTCATAACGGTCCCCTCACGATTTCAAAGGGCCATTCGCCATCTCAAAAGGGCCCTTTACAATCTCAAAAGGGCTCCCTAACGATGTAAAAGGGGCCCCTTCACATTCTCAAAATCACTAATTACTTCATTTAATTTGGCACAACACACTGTTTCCTAAATCAAACAAGTGTCTCGGATGGCCAAGTGAAAAAGTTCAGTAATCAATTACACGTACATGAGCTTAAGCAGCTTGCGGTTAAATTTGATGAGAATAAGTAAGAGATAAAGGAGCTTTTCGGGTTGTGCAACGATTTAGGAAACGGCCTGTTCCTAAACGACTGGCGATATGAGGCTTCCTCAAGAAGCTTGTATTTGGAGCTCCATCCGACAAGGTGGAGTAACAAAATATGAACACGTTAAAAGGTATTTCCAATCGATAACTTTTGCATCACTATCCAGTAGAATGAAATCAAGATGAAATGGAAAGACACAATAATGATTGCTGTCTTCATTAGCGATGTACGTACAGTCATCAATGTGCGTAGCAGATGTTTTGCAGCTGTTCATTGCAATTCCTTCACTCCTTGATTTCAAGTATTTAGCGTTCTACTTCTTGTCTTAATTGCTTTTCCAGTAGATGAAGTGAGATGCTAAATATGATGTTTATTCATTCAAACGGATGTATGCATCCTAGCAGGCAAGCAATGTGTCGTTTTTGTGGCCAGGTTGCTATGCTTCGTGACTGAGGTAGTTGGAGGTAGTGACTGAGGTAGTTCCGCACGCTAGCTTGGAACATGGATTCCTTAATAGTCGTGGCCGGGATGAAAAACTGAAATTTTTCTCATCCTGGCTATACGGAAGAAGGGTCACTTTTGGAGAGGAAATTTTTCCCTCAAACCTGTGCGTTATCGTGAAACAGTGTGACTCCCTGACCAAGTGATGAGCATTGAAACCTACAGCATGCTGGTCAATGATCAAACCAAAGGGAGGAACAAGTAAAATAAATAAACAATTTTCACGTCTTGCAGCACATTGCAGTTGAAAGCGGCAACTTCATTAGGAATTATAAGATGAAAAATCGATAACATATACGTTTACAAGCCTTCCTTTCCTTAGCCACACATTTTTCCATACCTTAGCCACTACTATTAAGGAATTCATGCTTGGAATCGTGCTTTGACAGAAATCTTCGAAGCCAGCACTCAAATGCCCACTTATGATATGATGAAATGTTTATTTGGAATAGGGACTATATAATCGACGCTCGAGGTCGCAACGTCTTATCGAATTGCTTAAGTGGGGATCCGATCTTCTGTTTGCAAACACCCTTATCTATTCGTGTGAGTTTGGTTGCACAAGTATTTTTCAATCTATTCATGACAAAGGTGTACTTGTGTTTAAATAAACTCTGATGATGCTTTATGCTGATAATAATATCAATTTTCCTAACCCAGGGAATCATAATAAATAATGATTGACATGAGATGAAATTATCAAAATTTCTGTGTCAAATTGCATGTCAACCTGTCAACTTCAAAGTCACTCAAAATGTGTCAAATCAATTATCAAAACTTAATTGATTACTTATATTATTATTAGTAGAGCGGACACCTCAGCTGGATACCCAAAGACAGTGTGATCAAATGTCAACGGCCTTGGATGTCAGGTGGTCAACTGCCTGCTGTTTCAGAGATCGGAGGTTTACTAATATCATCGAATTCGGGAAATGTTTTTGATCTCTTTTTTGATCTACTTCTCATTGATTTTCAGCATTAGAGACCATTCATATTGTTTATTATTATCTGAATTCAATTAGAATTAGAAGCTAGAATTGATTTCAGTTAAAAACGACGCAAAACTGAAAAATACTTACTACATGGTATACAATAATGGCATCTTTTCACCTAGTTTCTTTCCGTGTACGTTGCAATTTCTTCAAGCATCACTCTTGGAAGAAACTAGAATAAAATTTCAGTTTTCCGCTGGAAGTTATACTTACCGTCAAATACTGAAGTAAAACTTCAGTGCGCTTCGATTGGGGGACAAGCGAGTTTATGTGCTCCTTTCTTCTTCATCAATGCGATGAGGTATATTGGTTGAAAAGATATCTATCGTTCTGAAAAACCGTTGTATTACGCGATGGGAGCCAAATGTGAATTTTCTCAAGCAATTCACGCATTAACTAAAAAAGATGCGATTAGCCTATAACCATTAACGACTTCTACAAATAGATTCATATCTATGTATTTATGCATAGAAATATATATTTTTAGTAGTCCTTGTGACTCAACACTACCCGAGTATGCAAGCAGGAGCATAGTAACATACTTTGATGCCAATTATAATGCTAAGTCCAGCTTAGCTTATTCAGCTTTTGTTAATCGCACGTGAAGCAGCTGTAATTAAAAGAGGCAGTCAAAATTTTATGGTGAAGGGGCCTCGCACAACATAAAACCGGCACTGTTATCAAGTATAACTCTCATAAAGTAACTCTCATAGATAACATTGTTAAAATTAAAATCACTAGAATATTAGGCGTATGTTACACTTATACTATAATCAGTGTTGGATTTGCAGGGAGGGAAAGTGAGGAAGTTCCCCTGCACTGCCTAGTCTCATCCCCGGCACTGAAGATGCACCTTCCTTCCCTGAAGGGGAAGAATATTTCCTGTTATTGCCTAAACCAAATTGATTGAGCGTCAATTTATTATTTTTTCTGAATAAAAGCAGCATTGACAGGCGTAGGCCTAATTTACACACAATTCTTCATAAACTTAATTGTCTAATCATTAATAATTAACTTTCTTTATTCATGAAGATGACAAATGAATTCGAGAAGCAGACAATGCTTAATTAAATGTAACGAAACCATCACAAAAAGAGTGTTATCCTGTTTCTTTCAGGGTCTTGATGACAACGCACATATAGTATTTTATTCATATTAATGTAACAAAGCTCTTCACAATCCAGAAAATCAGGTTTGGGAACATTGTTTACATTTCACTCTGTGAATATTGATAGAAGTCCGATCCTTGTGAATTCATTTTAGGTCTAATTGCAATAACTTACAGATTGATCATCTGAGGAATATTTATGTGGATCTTCACATGTGAGACCTACTATACATTTCTGATCTAAAAGGGTATCTACACATCTTATTTGAAGCATTATTTAACTAAATCAAAGTGTTTAAATATGTTACTTACTATCATATACTGACTATTGTATTACTATTATATACTGACTTATATTACTATTATATATTACTTACTATATATTATACTTACTTTGAACTAAATACGGGTAGCACCAAATGCATGCATTGGGGAGTCCCTCTCAAGCATCAAATAGGCCCATCTCCTTATTCCATATATGTTTCAGCTATTTTCAAAATTGTTTGCGGGCGATCTAGGTGGAGAGGATGAGAGTGGTGCTATAAGAATTGATGCCCTCTTCCTTTTGATCACCACTTTTTCCGACTTTGGTTGCAACGTTGACCCAAAAACTTTCGGTCGAAAGCTTCCCTTCTACTGCTATCAAGCTCATATCCAACATTGACTATAATCATTTCGACTTATCACTCAACTCTTTCTTTACCACCTACCTTTCATCTCACATTGCTCGCGGTCAATCACATAACAGCTGTCAGATTGTACCACTGTTAATACGAACTATCTTAGTGGACTGTTTTCCTTCCGTGTCATCAAAATATGGAATTCATTGAACGATTCAATTGTGAAAGCTACAACCTTTGTGAAGTTCAAGAACAGAATCAAATCTGTTGATCTAAGTGAATTTTATTCATACTGTGACCGCTACTGTGTAATTTCGTATAAAATCATTTGACATGTATTTTATATACTTGATGGTAAATATTTATTTAGATACATACTTACATTCCATAGTGAATATTCTCATCATTATGGAGATCAAGAAGAAACTCAGCTCTATTGATCCGAGTGAATTTGTCTATATTGTGAGTATGATCATTAAAGTGTAAATTTTGTACAGATGGTTTTGTTGCATTTATTTCTATATTTGATGGCAAGCATTTACGTTCTATTAAATGTATCGGCTATGTCTCATGAACTTCTTTTCTGGATGGCAAACTTTGTGTATGCATATGTCACACGTGTTATCAACGCTTGCTTGTAAGTGCCCTTGCAGCCATCGCTTTGCGCTTTCTGTCATATTTCAGAATAAACATTCATGACTTATGACTTAAGTGTTTAAAACAAGCACATATTTTAACCCTTTATTAATATAGATACACTATTGCATTCCAATTACATTCACGCGGAATTCCCACTCCAACTAGCAAGCGTGGAAATATACAAATGAGCGGAAATAACACTGCATACATCAATAATGAAAAGAAAGTGTTGATATTCCAAACAAGGATAGTCAACATACACAGCAGTTCAGTTGAGTTTTTATTTGCTGTTCAAGTTGAGTCACTTGGTCCAACCGCTCCTGAGATGCAGCAGCACATTGACTTTATCTTACTGACAAATTCCTCGCGATAAACACGCGAAAAAAGGATGTAAAATATAAAATTTGTGGAATGGTTGAGAGCAGTAATCAAATTCACAATCCAGTCCATACGGCCACCTATCTCATCACAAACGTAGTCTTCAACAGCTCTTATTATCATATCATTGATGTGAATGACAAAGAACACCACCCCTGTTATAAGAATCAAAGGAAGTTGCTTTTTTCCTTGTTTGTCATTTTATCGGCATTTTCGCTCCCACCGGCCATTGATATTTTCCACACAATTTGGCGGTGCCATTTAATGACGATAAGTATGTTGAACGCTCCAACTAATATTCCCGGTACAATAGCCAAGTAATATAATATAGGCCGTCCCAGAACACCCAATAATTTTAAAAAATTCAAAATTAACATACCTGCAAAATCAGCCCAAAATGCCCAAAATTAACTACCCTACCTGCAAAATCAGCCCCAAAATGCAAACATAGGGACCTCTTGAAATTTGTCACAGAAATGTTAAAAATAGGGTCCTCCCAGAACACCCAATAATTTGAAAAATCCAAAATTAACATACCTGCAAAATCAGCCCCAAAATGGCACAAATCAAAACCCTACCTGAGGTAAACCTTGAACTAAATGCAAAATTAGACCCCCTCCTGAAATTTGTCACAGAAATGTTAAAAATAGGGTCCTCCCAGAACACCCAATAATTTGAAAAAATCCAAAATTAACATACCTGCAAAATCAGCCCCAAAATGAAAAAATAGGGATCTCTTGAAATTTAACAAATCCAAATGCAAAATAGGGTCCTCTTGAAATTTATTTAAAAAAACAGCTAAATTAGACCCCCTTGAAATTTAACAAATCCAAATGCAAAATAGGGTCCTCTTGAAATTAACAAATCAAAAATGCAAATAGGGGCCTTCTGAAATTTAGCAAAAACAAAAATGAATATGAACAAAAATATTCATTTAAAAATTGCTCTGTGAAAGAATGAGATTTTAATTGTACGTTAGCCAAGTTGTTTTAATTCTTGCCAGAGCACTCACATGACGACAAAACAATTGCAAACTGTCATCAGGTTGAAGATCGTTATGGCAACGGTGGCAAAGTTGCTATTAAAAGTTCATTTCTCTCTCTCGTCTGTCATTGTATCGTGTGCTCCGCTGTGATCAGTAATGACACAAGAAGTTATCGAAGAACAGTCAGACATTATTGCTTCGTTTCCGGAGTTATTTGCAGAAATTTCAAAACGATATATTTCCAATGATAAGAAGGAAGAATATAACACTTTTATCATTGAACAAATGGAGAAATTTCCTATTATTTTTGACCCTGCATTTTTTGATAAGGAGAGAAAACGGAGAAGAAAGGCAAACGCTTAATCGTGGAAGAAACGAAAGAAAGAGAAAGGGGCGAAAAGATTGACAACCTTCATCATCAATTACCGACGTGTTTATCTACCCGACATGAATTTGTGGATTCCTTAAAACACTCATTGTCAGAAGATTGTCTTCGGAAATATGAAAGCTTTTGTTAGAATCATTTTCATTTTGTCGTTATATGACGTCATTTTTCTCTCATCCAATGAAACCTTGTCCACGCGTGGACATATCGTTCATGCAGTTTGTAATATTATAGTGAGTAGATGATTGTTATAAGAAGTTAAATAGCAGTAGCTGATTTTATTTCATTTTACTGGAGAACGAAAATTCGTAATATACATATTCGCGCAATATTTGCCGACTTGTGCAGATGCATTTTGGAAATATACTACCCAAATTGAAATATCCATGTGTTGTTTTTAATTTCACATTTACGGGAATATAATAGAAACAATTTATCTCATGTAAAATGAAAAACATAAAAGAGTTTCTAAAACAATACGGTAAACAAACAACTACAAATTTCGACTTAAAGAAAATCGCTAATCGATTAGGAATAAAGAATTTTCATGTCCTAATGAGAGACGAATTACAATTGATCAAAAATAAGCCAACTGTAAATTTCATAACGAATCTTCACACTTCAGACCAAAAAGGCGTACATTGGTCAGCGGGACATAGAAATATAAACGGTTCTAATTATTATTTTGACTCATACGGACTTCCACCTACAAATGAAGTAAAAGAATTACTTGGAACGGGAACATACAATACGTTTCAAATTCAAACACCAGGCACTACCTATTGTGGTCAATTATGTTTATACGTTTTGTACAAATTACAAAAAGGAGTACGATTTCTAGATATAATGTTAGAGTTAAACAATCTATAACTCAAGCGAAGCTAAAGCTCGGTTTTCTGTAATTCGTTTTCATAGAATCTACCTTTGATATCCTCATTATCTAAATCTATAATTTCATAAGTAAACGGATAAGTTTGATTTATTTTAGAAACTTCAAATATCTCTTTAGTCCAATAGCCTACGAAACCTTTCTCGAATTTATTTTTATACTTGAATATTCGCACTCTATCTCCAATCTTAAATTTCGGCTTACGTTTCTGTAAATTCGGATTACTCTCATTCGAATAATTATTTTCGAATATTTTCTTTCGTATTAAATCAGGATCGTCAGAAGCATTCTTTGGAGTTTCTTCAATTCCTGAATGAATCTTATTGTTATACTCTTCTACAACTCCTGGTAATATCTTCAACCATTTCTGATTTCCTTGCTGAGTAAATTTCTTGAAAATTTTATTTTTTAATGATCTATTAAAGCGCTCTATTACTACAGCCTTTCCTGCATTTTCAGTTGAATAAACAGTTTCAAATAGTGGCTTTACATTTCGGTTATAAAATTCCGACCCTTTATCAACGAATAGCTTTTTTGGCTTTCTAAAACTTTCTTTAAAGATTTCTTCAAACGCATATTTAACTGACAGACCACTTTTGTTTTTTAAAGGCTTTACCCAAGCATATCGTGTATATAAATCTATAACGGTCAATGCGTACTTAAACCCTCTTTCATTAGGCATATTTATTAGATCTGCACTCCAGATATCATCTTTATTAAATACTTTTACCTTCAATAGATATTTCGGCTTTCTGTATTCCTTGTGAATTTCGGACGCGTAGGTTCGAGCGCTGCTCTCAGACAGCTTTGCTGTCGTTTCATCTATCCCCTGGCCAAAAAGCATTTTTGCTTGTAAAGCTTTCTTAACAAACATTCTTTCAATTCTTTCTCTAAAGGACGGATTCTGAATACTATCTAATTCTTGAATCATTGTCTTATCAGCTACATGTCAAGAACTTAGGTCATGATTTCGATAAGCTAAATCATGTCGGTAAGCCGCGGCATCTACTCTATTTATTGGTTTACTATTTTCTCTAGGTGTGTTATCATCGTTTAATCTTAAATCTAATCTTGTGCCGGGGCCAGTAAAATTATGCCCAGGTAGATGTTTCTCTTTCGAATATTTACTCCAAATAAAGCCAGGAAAGTTTTCTAATGCTTTTTGTATATCACCTCCGGTGTGGTGACAAGTTGAGGTTCTATGTAGGCCTACTTTTAAGAGATAATCCGTTAGATCTAGATTTGAAATCCTTAAGTTATTCAAATTCAAGGAATGCACTTCGCTCATTTTTAAAGATTAAATCTTATCGCACCATACTAGGATTTAGATATATGCCAGATCCATCTTTCGTTTCTTTTATTTGAATTAAATCATCAATATTATTTAGTACATTTTTAAGAACTCGTTTCCCTTCATTAGCTAAATTTAATTTACTAATAAAATTATCTACTATTCCCTCACCTCTAGCAGCTTTCTCTAACTCTCTATTATGACGTTTTTGCTCTTCTAATGCTGCCTTCTCTGATTTATTTTTATTTACTGCCTGGACAATACCAGCTGTCCCACCTGCAACACTTCCTGCTGCTGCTATACCTCCTATTATTAGAGGAATTAATGGTAGAATTCCTCCATTCTTTTCTTCTTGTAATTTAATATTCTCGATCATTGGTCTACTTATGTAATACTTCTTTTTGTCAACCGTAATAGATTTAGGGGTATTTTTGTCAACAATATTACGTAGTTTTAATTCAACCGTTTTATTATTCATTTTTTAACAAAAAAATTTATAGTCTTGGGCTTAGCCGTTCACTTTTGTTCAGAGGGTTTAGCCTATCACTTTTTGTTCAGGTTACTAACCGATCGGAGAGAAGCTCCTCTGGCTTTAGCCGATCCTAACCATCTTTCCATTAAGAATTTCAATAGAATATTCGGCGTCTTCTAGCAATAAACCATAAGCCATCAATGAGGTTGTGGAATTTGTTTTTTCAATATTAATTGTCACATCACAACCATTCTTAATAATATCTTCCGATTGTGCACTTAAATCAAAGCATAAAACAGGATATAAATTCTTCCAATCTACAGGAGTTAATTGTGCTTCTACTCCAAATTCTCGGCATAGATTTCTATAAGCGTCATATCCTTCCATAAACTGATTATTGGTGTTATCAAATCTTAATGGATCGATAGGATAACGTGTTTGATTTAATGAAATTTGTAAACTTCGAATTGAATTAATATGGAAAAGACTATTGTTCTTATCAAAACTAGGTGTTTCATTCTTTTGAAAAGTGAGTAAAAAATATCTTGGAGTATTTGATGACCTTGTGAAATGCCAGTTAAATCTTTGTTCAGTAAAAGTGACAGAGCTCGCAGTACGCTTCATAAAACTTACTGGAATTGGTTTGTTCGTATTTAATCTTTTCGCAATAGTTGTTTCAACCTCTAAACTAGGAGTAATGTGCTTGATCCACCATTCAAGTCTATCAATTTTTAGGTATGCTTTCTTCCCAGCCTTTCCATAAAATATTACTTCATTATTTAAAGTACGATGAACTATTAATTTAAATTTTAATTGATATGATATTTTCTCATAATCTAAATATCCAAATAATGGAGACAATGACCAATCAACAGTTTGTTTACTTTTATTATTAAAATTACGTCTTTTCTGATATGAGCTATTTTGTGTACTGTTTAACTGTTTCACTATGTTTTCTACATCTTTCGCAATTCCTGCTGCATCTGTTCCAGTGTGAGTTAAATCATCTTTAAGTATGCCGGTATGGTTATCAGGAAACCATCCTTCGATTTCATGCATTTTAGTATTTTCACCTATTGTAACAAATCGAAGCATCGAATCAATAATACCAGGTGAATCACTTATGGTTTCTATATTTTGTGTTGCAACATCTAAACGCATTTGTGTAAATAGTCTTGGAAAGAAATTGTTTTCTAATGTAATATTATCCGTAGCAGGTAATGGTGTTGTAAAATCAGCATCAGAATATAGTGAATATTCACAGTGTAAAAATGAATCGGGTAAATATAAATAACTTTGCTGATTATCAACTTCAAAAATTAAGTCACCTCCAGTATTCACTCTTCCTGAAGAACCGGGGTTCATAGCAATTCTTATATAGTCATTCTTTTTTTGATTATAACTAACGAACGGGGGATCATCTAATTTAAATTTGCTTTCAATCAGAGTTGACATTATATTTTTTATTAGAAAAAATTAGTTTGGTACTAGAATTTTGCTACTAGAATTTTGCTAGACCATTTCCTCTCATTTCTTCAATTGTTTTTTCATCATGTTTACTTTCCATCTTCGCTAATTGTGCAATTTTGTTTTTTGTTTCCTCTGAGAGCTTTTTGTCTTTTTGCATTTCTTTTGCGTCATTTCTAAGTTTACGAATAGCTTCTAGTTGTTTTAATTCGTTTTGTGACTTAACAGCATTCGATATTGCACTAGCTGTACTACCTATAGCAGCTGCTCCTTTTGCAGCAGATGTAATCAAATCTTTATTATTTTTAATTAAGTTAACGATACTTCCAATACCAGAAAAGATGCCAGCTCCTTCTTTTTGGACGGCACCTGCAGTGCCTAGGAAGTTTTGTGTTCCGACAGTTTCTACACTATCATAATGGTACACAGGTTTCAGAGATGGTTCATGAGCAATTTTATTATTTGATGCAAAATGTTTAAGATTGTGTTTATAAATTATAGGCATTTTTTTTTAAGCTTAAATTTGACTTTTGTGAAAAATATTTACGTTTATGGTCAGCTAAAGCCTCGAGGAGCTTCGCTCCGATTGGTTAGTAACCTGAGGACCTTTGGGCCGTTCGGCTAAATTCTATTAAGATTTACGTTTGTGAATGGACAACAGCTTCGCGATAACTTTATTAATTGACTGTTGCACTTTATCTATTGCGTCAAGCAGCGTGTGATGTACTTTAATTTCTTTTTCATTTACTTTTAATTTTTTCTCACTTTTCTTTACTTCTGTTTTAAGAGCAGCCAATTGAACTTTAATAGCATTCAACTGTTCCTTATTTCCTTTATCTAAATTCGTTTTAAGGGTCTTCAATTCACTAACCTTTTGATTAAGTGAGTTTACTTCATTTCTTATTCTGTTTATGTGCTTTACTTGTTGTGTGATTCGGCTACGTAATTCATCAACACTTTTTTGGAATGTGGTTTGCATCTGTTGAAAGTGTTGTAATAATTTTCGATTCTTTTCGCTAACTTTTTCTAACTCTTCTTTCAGTTGTTTATTTTGATTTGTATTCTTTATAATGGCACCCCTTAAAGTTATTGATAATAGGATTACAATCTTTGATTGTTCTGAAATCTTTTTAAAAAGTTTTGATATATCTGCTTCTATATTTCCATGTTTGCTACTTAGGTCTGTTAGCTTTTCTTGCAGTCTTTCATCATTCTGCTTTAGAAGCTTGGTTTCTTTCATTAGTGGAGACAGCAGTGACACAATTCTATCAAACTGTTTATCCAACTGTTTATCAACATATTCTTTATTTACCAACTCAGTAGTTTGTTGTGGAAGAATAGAAAGATGTAACGGTCCTGTTAAAACGTCTCCAGTTTTCATGATATAGTTGTCTAGGTCTATGTCTGATTCTTGATTATTTGAAATGTAAGCACCTCCTCCAACATTTGTTAACATCATTTTTTCTAGATTATTTTTTTTCTGCTAAAAATATATTGACCAACAAAGTCGTCGCTTCGCGTCTCGGCAACGAAGATGCAGACAACGGAACCAAGGTTCTATGCGAAATCTGTAATTTATCTTTTCGTAATAAAGCATTATTAAATAAAGCATTATTAAATAAACATATGAATGTAGTTCATGCTAACTATCATACCTGAAACATTTTATTTCTATTTCGATCATTATTTAAATAATGTACTAAAGATACGAACCCCGAAACGATTAGAGAGTAGAGATACTCTAGATGTTATTAGAACAGGAATTAATGATCTCCGTGATGTATTAAACAATGTACAACCTCTAGTCTCTGATGCCAAAAATACATTAAGTGCTATGCGTCCAATAATAGAGGAAGTACATAAAATGTAATTTTTGTTTTAAAAATGATTAATGAGGTGAGTGAAACTCAGAGGACAAAGGCCTATAAAATAGAACACGTACCAGTTTTAAAAAATTATCGTCATCCTACAAACCCTGTAAATTCAAAGAAAGAAGTTAAATTTCATTACCATCATAAATACATAGAGTTCGTTAAAGACTATAAACTAAAACACGGTTTAAAACCACATATTAAAAATGGATACTTACCACCGTGTCTACGAAGTTTCAGAGTATTTTTAGCTTATAATAATTTATGGTGGTTG
Source organism: Prostheceraeus crozeri (assembly GCA_907163375.1). Classification (NCBI taxonomy): domain Eukaryota; kingdom Metazoa; phylum Platyhelminthes; order Polycladida; family Euryleptidae; genus Prostheceraeus; species Prostheceraeus crozeri. Next base: position 165,997 of record CAJQUW010010997.1, read on the forward strand.
GTTAAGAAAGAACATTTAACAGCTTACGATCTAGAGACATTAAATGAATTAAATATTCCTGTATATCCAACGAAGTTGACGCTTCGCGTCTTGGCATCGAAGATGCAGTTGGCGGAACCGAGGTTCTAGGTAAAAACATAAATTTTTTTATTAAAAAGTAAAACATAAATTTTTTATTAAAACATAAATTTTTTATTAAAAAAAAAGTAAAATGGAAGAGGGTAACCTATATTGCAACATATGTAACAAACAGTTACAGACGCCTAGAGGTTATAAATCTCATTTAAAGAGTCGTATGCATTTACAGAATGTAGAACGACATGATACAAGTAATATAACGAGAATGAATGAATATATAAACTATCTAAAAACATTACCTACTGATATAGAAGTTAACAGAGTATTTAATGATTATTCACATTCAGAATATAAAAAAGTTTTTAGTGTAATAGATGAACCTGAAGTAGATGTAAGGTTTTTATTTAATGATGAACATGATGAGTATGATGAATCTGTAGAAACCGATGAAACCTTTTATGATATTCTATATAACTTTTATAACATATTTAGAAAATCTTTCAAATGTTATATGAATGTAGAAGTACGTTACACAAAGACTGCACCTGATGGGAATATTGAAGAAATAGTACAAGGCCATTTCAGTAAAACACAAGAAATTCATAATGTAGAGGATATAGAACCTATATTTGAAACAATGATTAATAAATTAAAAGATGCTATAACTGAAGCTCAATTGCGTGAATCTGGTTGGAAGCTTGTTAAAGTAATATCTAAGAAATTAGTAATTAATAAATATAAAAATAATACTGGAGGTAGTTACATACCCCTACCTTTCAGTTCACCACAAATAATTAACATTCAAAATGATGATCCGTATTGTTTCTTGTGGAGTGTTATAGCACATTTACATCCTGCACATCATGTTAAAGAAAGACTAAGTCATTATAATAAAGAAGAATACATAAATGAATTTGATCTGTCTGATGGATTACATGAATTTCCATATGATTATAATAAGCTAACAAAGTTTCATAAAAAGAACAAAGATTTAATAGAAGTTAATGTGTTTGAATTAAATGTGAAGTATATTTCTGTGGGGAATATTACTCCTTTATATACTGGTAATGTTACAATTAATGACACTGTCTATGCAAACGTAAAAGAATTTTACTTAATTAACAAAAGATTATGTCAAACAGAAATACGGTATAATGAACGACATAACTATATGTTTCATAATATTATTTATCAAGGAACTATTATATGTACAGAACAATATGAAATTAAAAAGACATTAACACCCATAATGGTTAATCATAATAATTATAAAGGACGTCCTGTTACTTCTGGAGACCAACAGCAGTTACAGATGTTACAGCAGCAATATCAACAGCAGTTACAGATGTTACAACAACAGTCACAGATGTTACAACAACAGTCACAGATGTTACAACAACAGTCACAGATGTTACAACAACAGTATCAACAGCAGTTACAACAACAGTATCAACAGCAGTTACAGCAGTTAATACAACCGGCACAAGCAAATGTACTATATTATCAAGGTCATTACATATTGTGTAAAGATGTTTCGATTTTTACAAGAACTTCAGATCATACTAATTTCCCCTGTCTCCAATGTATGACAAGTTTTAGGTCTGAACAAGCATTAAATAATCACTTGGTAAATTGTCAACAAAATGAAGCAGTCAGAAATACGTTTCCAAAAGAAGATTATTTAGAATATAATAAATGGTATTACAAAAATAAAGTACCCTTTACAATATATTGTGATTTCGAAGCATATAATGTTAAAATTACAGACAAATATAACAATAATTTGTTTGAGCAAAAACCATTATGTTGGGGAATGTACATTCATTCAAATTATCCCAATTTGTTTCAATCAGAATATTACCAGTACTATGGCGAGGATAGTGCTATAAAGTTTGTTAACACAATAGAAGAATTGCAGGGGCGTTTTTCACAATTGCTTAAAACAAATAAACCAATGCTTCCATTAACGTCTGAACAATTAGTACAATTTAATAATGAAAAGAATTGTTATTACTGTGGTAAAGAGTTAGACAAAGATAAAGTAAAGGATCATGATCATCTAAATGGTTTATATAGAGGTGCGGCGCATAATTCTTGTAATCTTAATGCAAATAAATTTAGATATAACTTTGTTCCTTTATATTTCTACAATGGTTCTAAGTATGATTTCCATCTAATAATAAAAGAGTTATTCTCTTCGAAAACATTACAGCAATTAAGAACAAACATACTATGTAAAACAGAAGAAGAATACTTCTCTATGCAATTTGGTTGTATTAGAATATTAGATGCATTTAGATTTTTTACTCCTTATTCATTGGAAGCCATGGGTAAAACATTAAAACCTGAACAATGTAAAGTATTAAACAAATATAACTTGAGTCCTCTTAAAGGCATATTTCCGTATGAGTACTTAACTGGAGACATAAACAGGATAAATGAAATAATGCAAGAACAACAACTTCCACCACGTGACAAATTTAAAACAACATTGAAACAATCAGAACTATCAGAAGAAGATTATGCAGAAGCACAGAAGAATTGGGCAGAACTCAATTGCATCACTATGTACGATTACACAATGAAGTATCTTCAGATAGATGTGTTAATACTAGCCGATCTATTTGAAAACTTCCGTGACATGTGTATTGAATATTACGGAATAGATCCATGTTATTGCTATTCTACACCAGGTTTAACATGGTTAGCAGGACTTAAACATACTGGTGTTCAAGCCGATGGCTCTAGAACAAAGTCCGTTAAACTTAAACATTATAAAGAAAATACATATGATAAATTATTATTTTTTGAATCTGGAATTAGAGGCGGTGTATCATCTGTTTTAGGTAATAGATTTGTTAAATGTTACAATAAGAAAGTGAATCCTGATACTTATGGAATAATGAAACCTTTATCACCAGAGGAGAAAGAAAAGATATTAGAAATTTTTCGAACGAAACGAGAAGGAGTAGAACGTGAAAATGCAATTGATGAGTTTATGAGAGAGAACTATTTGTTATATTATGATTTTAATAGTTTATATTCTTCTTGCATGATACAAGAATTGCCTACAGGTGAGATGGAGTGGTGTGATAAATTAGTTTATGAACGTACTGTTGAAGATGGACATGGATATGTGTATGAAGTTGACTTAAAGTACCCTGATGAACTAAAAGACACGACAAAGTATTTCCCGTTCTGTCCTGAAAATAAAGTGCCTAATATGGACGATTTTACAGATTATCAAAAGTCAATAATACCTAAAAAATACAGACCAACCAAGAAACTCATGTTAACACAAAGTAATAAAGAAAAATATGTTATTGAAGGAAGGATGTTAGATTGGTATTTAGATCATGGAATGTCACTTATTAAGATTCATAGGAAACTAATATATAAGAAATCTAAGTGGTTAAAAAATTATATAGAATTTAATATAGAGAAACGTAAAATAGCTAAAAGAAATAAAGATGACTTTGGAAACGTATTCTTTAAATTAATGAATAACGCATTTTATGGTAAAACTTTAGAGAATGTACGTAACAGACAGAACATAGAAATAGTTTATAATAAAGATCGTTTCCAAAGTTTAACTAGGAAACCAACGTATAAAAGAACTACTAGATTTAGTGATAACCTATGTGCTGTTCATCTAAGAAGAAGCATTGTGAAACATGATAAGTTTAATTTTATAGGATTCACTATATTAGAACTAGCTAAACTATTTATGTATAATTTTATATATGATCATTTAGCACCTGCTTATGGTGAAAACTATAAACTACATTTCAGCGATACGGATTCCGTTTTCTTAGAATTAACAGTACCATACAATTCATCACTTGATAAAGAAATAGATAAAATAAAAGATATAATTCATCCTTCTGATTTATGTAAAGTAAAAGATGAACTAGAAGGAAATGAGGAGTACATAACAGAAGCTGTATTTCTTAAATCTAAATGTTACTGTTATGATACAACAAGAAACAATAAAACCTACAAAACATTAAAGGGTATTTCAAAGGCATCAGTGGCTAACCAAATAACATTTCAAGATTATAAGAATGCATTATTTAATAATGAAATAAAAGCAGCATGTAATTATAGACTTAATTCAAAAAACCACAAAATGTATTTAAAGGAGGAACACAAATTAGCATTAGATCCATTTGATGATAAAAGAAAGATTCTACCTGATGGAATTACTACTTTACCTTTTTAATTTCTTTAACATCTAGTCAGTGAACAAATCTTCTATAACTCTATCATGTACTTTTTTATCAATATTGATTGTGATAAAACCATAGTCGTTTGACCAAGCATTACAGCAAGATTGTTTAAATTCATCTTTATCTCTTATACATAAGTCTCTTAACAAATCACTTAGGTTTCTTGGATTGATTTCGAAAATCATAAAAATATTAGCATTCTTTCTAATAACACTTCCATCTAATGAATACATACTTTGTGTCAAATAAAAGACACTACAGTTATTGTGTCGTCCTCTTGTAAAATAATTTCTCTGAACTGCCTGATTTCTATCATTAACACAATCATCAAACACGACACAATGTTTTTTCGTTTTATTTAGTTTACTAGGATCTTGCATATTACCACTATCATTTATTAGTTGCATCGTTATGTGTTTATTTTTATTGGGTTCTACTAGTTGTTCATTTTTCGCTGCTTCTTCACACCAGGAACTTATTTCTTCTTCATACTCCGATTTTTCATATTCTTCAAACAGTGAAGCTATAGCTGATTTTGTAAGATTATTTTCAAAACCATATTTCAAAAATTGATAAATAGGTTGTTCTGCTGTTGTTGTATAAATAATAAGATTGTTATAATCCAAAAATTTGGGTGTCGTGAGAATTTTGAATAATAGATACGTTTTCCCACAACCTGATCTTCCACAGATAACTGATAAAACTTTATTGGATAGGTTTGGATGATGATTGAATTTCATTTTCTTGTTTAGTGGATATTTTACAGAACTGCTTTCACTCATTTTTAAGTCAATATTTTTAATTACACCTCTCGTAATAATAGATCTATCATAATCTCTTCACCGCCAAAATTTATTGCCTTTCCTTTCTCATCTGTTATTCTAATAGTAATTGAATTAATTGTTTTTCGTGTCACGGGAAAATATATTAATGATTTTGGGATTACATTTAAACTGTAACCAATCGGAACTGTAAATGCTGGATAACTGAAGATATTATTTGTTAACTTTCCATTAACATAACCACCTTCTATAATATCACATTGAACATTGATTGAATTTATTTCAGTTATTTTAGGTATATTTTCACTGATATGAAAACCTTGTGCATAGAGTTTCTTTTTAAATCCTAATAGTCTTGATAAAGATTTGTCAGTATCAAAATCAACTTGATGATTTTCATCTAAAGTAAGAGAAAATTTATTTACTGCTGGTTCAACTGCGAAATGTAATTGTTTCTTGTCTTTAAATTGAATGCCTAAATGTCTTTTTATTTCATTGGAAATCGATTCAACTTCATAAGATCCAGGAAGAAAAGTTAATTCTTTCCAAGTTTTACCTTTGTCATTTGAATATTTAAATCGATCATTTACATCTTTGATAATATTTTGTATAGTGTTAAATGTTGAAAAACTAGTTAATGCTACTTCATAATGTTTTTCTTGTTCTAAATGAATAATAGGGTCTAAATTACAAGTATGCGAGGAAGTAGTTGTTATAAATTTTAATGACGTACTAAATTTTGATGAGGACAAAATCTCGGTTAAATTTTCTAAATGTTTATTAATTTTTTCTAGTTCTGCCGAAGACATTTTTAACTAAATAATTTAGATAAACTTTTCAACGAAGTTGCTGTAGTCTTTTTCACTAATAATTTTCTTTTCTGATAGTCTTTTTAAGATTGCATGTATTTCGTTAAAACTAGAGTTATGTCCTTCTTTTGTTGCAGCTAATAAAATCTCTAATCTGTTTATTAATTCTTGCGGATCATCGGGCAGGAAAACCGTTGTCTCTTTTAGACCTGTTCCTGTTTTTGGGTAACTAGTGGGTGTTGAATAACCAGTTCTTGCTGGAGAAGCAGCCATTGGTGTTGAATAACCAGGTGGTGTTGAATAACCAGTTCTTGCTGGCGAAGCAGCTGTTAGTATTGGTATCTTTGTTCTTGTTTTACTGCTACTAGACGTTTTGAATAATAAGCCATTCAAATTTTTATAACGCTTAAGAGTTTTTACAGTTCCAACCTTGTCTAACATAGTTTTGTATTTCAGTAGATCATCAGTATGATAGTTTTCTAAATCCGCTCCTCTTAATAAATCCACGAATTTTCTGTCTAAACTGAAAGCTGTTTTGTCTGGTGTGAAAATTAAACTTTTTTTAGTATTTATAAATAATTCTTCACCACCTAAGTAAAATCTAAGAAATGGCTTACCATCCATAAACATTGTAGAATGTTCAAATAGCATAGATTTCGGTAATTTCTTGTCTATGTTTGCTTCTAACAAACCATAATCATCCATGATGGTTTTCTGCACTGGATCAGATATATCAATTCGTTTATCACGAACTGCGAGTTCTTTCTCAAGAGTTTTAAGTGGGGCAATAGTTTTTTCAAAATCAGTTTTCACTTGTTCAGTTAGGTGCATTTTTTCTAACATATCAGATTGAACGCCAGCTTGTAGCATTCGATATTGTCTATGTTTTTTCTTCATAATATTTTTCTGTTTTATTAATTCTTCTAGTTGTTTTATTTTTGCCTCATTTGTCTCATTTGTATTCATTATTTTATAAGATTATATTTGAATTTTGTGGTAGCATTGGCACACAGCATAAACATTTTACTGAACAACTTATTTTTGTCCTATGGAACTTTGTTCTAACGTCTTTAATAAAGTTCTTATTTCTTCTAAAAAAGCCGCATTGTCTACTTTGTCTTGAGATTTAACAGGTATTTTAATTGGTTCTCTAGCTATTTGATCAAAATTTTCAATCTCATCTAACGTAATAACATTGTCATCACACACTCTCTGGAAGTAGTAATGTAGTTTATCATATACTTCTTTGACATGTGCATGTTTCTTACTTAAGGATTTTCGTTTCTTAGTCATTACAGATTTATCTATCACTGTTGCAAGTGACGTTGCAAAAACACCTGTACCTGTTAAAGCTGTAGCAACAACAGGAATTGTAAGAACGCCAGATGAAATGACAATAGTGAGAGCGCCTAAAGACATTGTTAAGAATACTCCAACTCCTTGTGTTACATTCTTCACTATAGTCCATCTTTTTCTTAATTTATTATAATGTTCTAGTTTTGACAATAGTTGTGTCTCCTTATCTTTCATGTACCTGACTCTATCTTTGTGTTTTGCTTTATCCATTTCATATGCTAATGAAGGATATAAAGGGGCTGATGGTTCTTTTCGGTTTTCATTTTCCATTTTTAAATGAATATTTTTGTTCATATTCATTTTTGTAACTGTAAATTTCAAGAGGGGCATATTTTGCATTTTGATTTGCTAAATTTCAAAATGAATTAGAAAAAAACTGAGTTTTAGATAGTTCTTGAATCACTGCTTGCTTGCTTGCTTTTCAGATGTAGTTGTCAACCATCATCTACTCACTATAATATTACAAACTGCATGAACGATATGTCCACGCGTGGACAAGGTTTCATTGGATGAGAGAAAAATGACGTCATATAACGACAAAATGAAAATGATTCTAACAAAAGCTTTCATATTTCCGAAGACAATCTTCTGACAATGAGTGTTTTAAGGAATCCACAAATTCATGTCGGGTAGATAAACACGTCGGTAATTGATGATGAAGGTTGTCAATCTTTTCGCCCCTTTCTCTTTCTTTCGTTTCTTCCACGATTAAGCGTTTGCCTTTCTTCTCCGTTTTCTCTCCTTATCAAAAAATGCAGGGTCAAAAATAATAGGAAATTTCTCCATTTGTTCAATGATAAAAGTGTTATATTCTTCCTTCTTATCATTGGAAATATATCGTTTTGAAATTTCTGCAAATAACTCCGGAAACGAAGCAATAATGTCTGACTGTTCTTCGATAACTTCTTGTGTCATTACTGATCACAGCGGAGCACACGATACAATGACAGACGAGAGAGAGAAATGAACTTTTAATAGCAACTTTGCCACCGTTGCCATAACGATCTTCAACCTGATGACAGTTTGCAATTGTTTTGTCGTCATGTGAGTGCTCTGGCAAGAATTAAAACAACTTGGCTAACGTACAATTAAAATCTCATTCTTTCACAGAGCAATTTTTAAATGAATATTTTTGTTCATATTCATTTTTGTTTTTGCTAAATTTCAGAAGGCCCCTATTTGCATTTTTGATTTGTTAATTTCAAGAGGACCCTATTTTGCATTTGGATTTGTTAAATTTCAAGGGGGTCTAATTTAGCTGTTTTTTTTTAAATAAATTTCAAGAGGACCCTATTTTGCATTTGGATTTGTTAAATTTCAAGAGATCCCTATTTTTTCATTTTGGGGCTGATTTTGCAGGTATGTTAATTTTGGATTTTTTCAAATTATTGGGTGTTCTGGGAGGACCCTATTTTTAACATTTCTGTGACAAATTTCAGGAGGGGGTCTAATTTTGCATTTAGTTCAAGGTTTACCTCAGGTAGGGTTTTGATTTGTGCCATTTTGGGGCTGATTTTGCAGGTATGTTAATTTTGGATTTTTCAAATTATTGGGTGTTCTGGGAGGACCCTATTTTTAACATTTCTGTGACAAATTTCAAGAGGTCCCTATGTTTGCATTTTGGGGCTGATTTTGCAGGTAGGGTAGTTAATTTTGGGCATTTTGGGCTGATTTTGCAGGTATGTTAATTTTGAATTTTTTAAAATTATTGGGTGTTCTGGGACGGCCTATATTATATTACTTAGCCATGATAAAGTTTTCTGTGAAATTATAGATATTCATCTGATGAAGCTGTAGTATTGCTGGTGGTCTTTGGGATTCGGTACAAGTGAATGTATCATTTTTTATCTTACTTAGCCTTTTGTTCAAATGTTCACGCAACTCCGCATCGATATCTTCATTCAAATCAGCTCATATCAGGTCACGCTCTGATATATAAACTTGATTATAAGCTATAGGAGAATGCCTCAAAATCTCTAGTAATACAAAGATAAGAAAAATCAGGAATGTTTTACCTTTTGTAAACATATGTCCTCTTGCCTTCGTCGGAAAATACATGAGAATGAATCGTTCAAAAGTCAGAAGAACAACTAACCATCTGGAGAAGTTCGGCACAAGGTTCATATATGGTTCAAGTGCGCAGGATGCTGCAGAATGATCAGCTGTAGTGTGTCCGGACTAAGCATCTATGCACATGCACAGCCCTAATGCACACATTCCAAAATGTTAGCCCGTCCGCGATAGACAGACAAAATAACAGGCATGGCAACCGGTCGGCCCGCGAAGCTCTCAGAGAGTCGGTCGAAATGTACCTCCAAAACCCTGCAAGTGTCACCAACATAATCAAAATCCAATTGATCGTTGCAACAATCAAAAGAACCAGAAATATGTACTTGGTAATGAAGACACTAAGAGAACGATAGTAAATGTTTTCTTCTGTTGTGCACACTGCCATCTTGACAAGCAATTTGTAAGGGAATTTTCCTCTCAAGTGTTAAAGGAGAAAAGACATTCAATAGCATTTGCAAACGTGACAGACGTAACATGTGATTTGTTGAAGCTCTTATAGTTCATAAGATGAAATACAGCAAAATGACCTAACAGAGAGGTCAGAGAGCTCACTCCTTTAAATACAGTCAATGCAGTTTTGATGAAGAATTTTAGTTTAAAGTTGGATTTGAACTTGCTAGCGCTTTCTGTTAACGAAATTGTTGTTTTGTTCCTCATCCGAATGCAACTTAATTTTTAAATACATTTTAATTATAAGCATTCCTGCTATGAACGTGAAAGTTGTGCTTGCAATACTTTTTGAATATATACTTTGATATTCATTTGGGATACATATACTTTATGGGCGTGTCGTGCCTCTGGGTTTTTTGGTTACTTAGTAATTTCAAAATGTTTTTAAGAAATATAACAAATAAACGCCAAGTTTGTAATTATCATATAGATAAATTTTAGAAATTTGATGCCCCAAACCAGGTGCGCTACGATTTTCTGAGATCACTGTGAGTTTTCATTTCATTGTAAGAAAAATAGCAATGAATATCAAATATCGAATCGTACAGGATTGAATATTTATTACAATGAACAAGTGCTTGAAATTAGACACTTTTCATAAACATCTAAATAGCCGCATATCACCTGCCTGTGAAACTCACACTGATTAGCTTCATGTGATAAACACTCTTACATATTAAGTTTTCAAGTGCAGATGAACCGGACAAGCAAATCCTTGATTTTATTGAGTCAATGAATAAAAGCTTTCCAAAAGCTATGTGCGCTGGAAATCATCTACAGTTCTCATTGGGTCTCGACGAAATGATGATCAAATCTTTTCACAGAAACTCAACAGGGAAGGTGGAAATTCTGCGAAAGTCTAGAACAGTACGAAATAAAGGACAAGTTGACGCTCGTACTGACATAGTTGTCCGAGTCGAATTGAATGAAGGCAAAGAATGAGAGAAAAAAGAAATCACGTCTCTGAGTACGGTGCCACCACAACAACGGTAGCCTACTTCGTTTGACAAAAGAAATGCAAGGGGAGCAATCATTGCAGATTTCTGGTTCGGATCTGTGAAATCAGCCGTTGAGCTTATGAAAGTTGGATTGTACTCAATCATGTTGATGAAAAACGCTCATAAATACTTTCCAAAACAACTTAAACAACGTTCTGTTGCAATGCAGTATTTACCGGACTGCAGTTTACGCTGAAGCTGAAAGCATCAGGAACGCATTTCTGGCAATACTCAGTATAAATCGCATTATCTAATGACAATTATTGGGGGTGTCTGGCAGGAATGTGGAGTCGCAGTCGGAGTCCCGGAGTCCTATCATTTTTGCTGGAGTCGGAATCCTATCAAATGATAGGACTCCAGACTCCGGTCTACAACCAGACCCGAAATAATATAATACAAAAAAATCATTTATTCTCGTGCATAGCTGTCATTGTCTTGATGTCAGCTTTCTCCGTCAAACAAAAATATAGAGACAGCAGTGCATGCAAAGCTTGTGATAATTGAGGGAATGAACCGTGATAGTGGAAAAAGGATTGTCTTTTCACTCGGTGATTTAGTAGAGAAGACAAGCCTTCCTAGCCTCGATCACACCTACGGACCAAAGGCCACATCAGAGACAAAAATGAAATACTGGCTTGTTTGAGAACATTTCATCTTAACCTCACGTTAATCGTGTGTGATGGCTCCTCTAAAGCGGATATTAAAATCAAAAGTGTACTCATATTTTTTGGAGAAGGATGGGGATTTTCGTGCCTGATAGGGACTGGAGAAAAACCTTTTGAAGCACACATCATGAAGATGGGAGGAGCCGAGTCGCATGCATCCAACTTAAAGCGACATTTGATCAAATTTCATCGAAAATGATTGATAATTGATGCAATTATCACTAAATATCGATTTAGGCAAGCCTATAATGATCTGTGATGTAGGCTGCCAGTTAATCTTTCAAAAACTAAGCTTATATACTTGCCACCCGGAGTCGGAGTCCTATCAAAATGATAGGACTCCGCATCCCTGGTGTCTGGTACTGTTGCGTGAACAGAACGTGATTTGTACCAAGTGCATTCCAATGGGAACTTTCTATTGTGCCGACCCGCTGGATCGTGTAGTACCGTTTGCTGGCCGGTTTTGCCTGCTATACAGAAGCGAAGAAGCAGATTCGTGTAGTCAGGGTTTGTATCCTTACTCCAAAACACCTGAGTGGAGCATGGCACTACTGCAGTTTAGTGCACCCTCTATGAAAGAGACGGAAACGCGCCTACTGCAGTTTAGTGCACCCTAAAACAACGGCGCATTCTGCCGCAAACGATGACTACGCACATTACACCGAAGCGCGCGCTCGGTGTAATGTGCGAAGACGAAGACGAAGACACACGAAGACACAAAGACACTCATTTATAACTATAGGGAAGAACGAACGGCGTTCATTCTGTTGATTAAATCATGTTGTTCTCACATGCATTTTAGGGTGCACTAAACTGCAGTAGTGCCGTGGAGCATTACACACCGATACAAGTACACTGACTATCCATTTGCGGCGTGTTTGAAACATGTTTAGAGCTGTCCATGACTCGGTGCGCAAAACATTGTTCACAAAACACAGAAGATAACTTTTGCGCACAAACCGTATATATTACTTAAAAATATTCAACAAGCTGGCTGATCAAAAGTCATTTAAAGCATATCTGATCAATATCGATCTGAGTGATTTGTGGGGATTGTATATACAAACAATCAGTACTGATGCTCTCTAAACGAATCTGGAATTTTTCAGTCATGCTGCATGCTGCAGATGATGTTGATCAACATCGATCTGTTTGATTGGTGATCATTGATTGTCCGAATGATGATTGTAAAGAAACACCGATTCTAGATCAATTTTCATATGTGAAGCATTTGAACAGCATTTCCATAAAAGGAATGCAAGAGGTATTATTATCAATATATATGATCGGTTCATCGATCTGCTAAGATAGATCTCATAAAGGCGGAGCAGAGGTTCTTGACAAGATGGTTTCATGGGCATCAATGCGGATAGGAACTCGAAGATGACCGAGGAATTATCATTTCCTGCCCGAAACCATTTGACAAAATTCAAAACAAAATTATCAAATGAAGGCTCTTATCATGATGAGTCAGAATATCATGATAACAAATTGTAAGAAGGAAACGTTGAGAGAAATACCAATAAATATTAGTAAGTTTGTATTTTGGAATCCTTTCAAATTTTCGAAACTTCCACAATTTTAATTTCAAAGCGTCGAAGACTGAATAGAGGCTGTGAGGGAATTATCATTTTCTGTTCAAATTGACACTAGAGCACTTTCTTTTAGAAATTCATATCATAGAGTATTATATTAGGTAGAGTGGTAACTCCGCATTTATTAAATCCCTAATGTGCATACAGTTTCGTTTTTATTAAATGAACTCAAGGGAGATACAGGTGGAATTGTCACCAAATGTGAAATATGCAAATTTTTGCAGTTTTGCAGAAATTACAACGGAATTGAGTGATCATGATTGTAATGCAGAAGAAATTATGGTATTTCACAGATTTTCATGACAGCCTTGGAGATTTAGTGTTTGTTGAATCATAAATTCGATGGGTTCCTATTACTTTCATGCTCAATCTCAAGAGTATTTTCTTAGGCGTGATCATATCACAGGCAATGCCACTGGCACAGCAAAATCACATAATCAAAGACAATGACTTCATTTTACTTTGAAAGATGTTAATGGGTCCACATCATACATGTATATTCAGATTCCAGAAATGTAACATGAATTTAGTGATCGAATCATATAATCATGCAGATGAAAATTGAATTAAAAACTTGAAATTTCAGCCAAGAAAGCACGAATAAGATCGCGACTTTTTCATGAAGACTTCCACTATAATACAATTCATGAAATTCCCTTGATACTCAGCTTGATTTCCGCTTAGTTAGGATGCTTTTCAGCAAATATTCATTCCTTTTGATATCCAACTTGTTTCATGCTACTTACATAGGAGAGTCATAATAATAATAATAATAATAAAGACTTTATTGATGTCAGTACAAAAGCGGTATGACAATATAGGTACAACGTGCAATTTCGACAACTAATGAGTGTACAGCGTATTTAACAAAAGACTTATTATACATTGGTTTACGGTTCAAAGGAATCAATGCTCTAGTCTGTCGAAGATTATTATAGAGAAAGCGTTTCTTGAAAAAGCAATTGAGAGGATGACTTTCATGGTCTGAAATATACTTGATCAATTTGATACATGATTTATCCAATCTGTTCTTCAAAGGGGCTACACCGGTCAAACCAGACCACTTCAAGGCTAAGCGATCCAGGTTTTCAAATTTATTAAAGTATTTCACTCCAATGTCACACAATACCGGCCAACAGTATGATAGATGGCAAAATACAAGTCCCATGTAAACTTGAAAAATAATGTTAGGTGAGTTACCATATTAGTCTTAAGGCGTTTAACAATAGAGAGACTTCGACACATTTTGTTGTAAACATTAGAGAATTGAATATGCCACTTCAAGTAGGAGGAAAAGTGCATACCGAGAATTTTAAACAATCAACCTCATCAACACATGAACCATTAATGTTTATTGGTAAGGAGTTGTGCGGGTGACGTTGAATACGCATGAGTTTCGTCTTTTTGGCATTGATGATCAATTTCTTCTCGGTAGACCAGTGAAGGAATTTATCAACCATAACTTGGAAGTTATTGGTGGCATCTTCTTTTGTAGCGAGATGAAGCAAAGTAATGTCGTCGGCGTAGGCCACAGTTTTTATATTGTCGAAATTCGGCAAGTCATTAATCAGTAGTACAAATAAAAGAGGTCCCAGAATTGACCCCTGGGGGACTCCACTCGTAACCTCCTTCCAATCAGCAGACTTCACACGTTGAATTCGGTCGGTCAGAAAGCTGTGAAGCATTCTCATTGTATGTGAATCACAGTCAAATACACTTTCGAGAGTTTCCAGGATCTTCAAATGACTCACAGAGTCGAATGCCTTCTGGAAATCCGCTGCTAATAGATTGATTGAATTGGAGGAATATTTAATGAAGTGATCCAGGATCGTCAACCGAATAGTTAATGATGCATTTCTAGCTCCGCCGAAATGGTCGGGGATGAATGCAAATTGTCTTGGATCAAGCGATGTGGCAACACGCGACAGTAGATGGTTTCGAATTAGAATTTACAACAATTTGCTGGGAAAAGGTAAAATGGAGATCGGTCTATGCTCGGGGGAGTTGTCTTTCGGGATTGGGATGATTTGAGCCGCTTTCCAGAGCTGCGGGAAAACAGCCGTTTGAAGAGATTTGTTGTAGATGATAAATAAGGGTTCCGCTAATAAAGCCGCTAACATTCGGTAGAAACTCCCAGGAATACCGGTCCAAGGGAATTTGAATTTCGTGACATCAGTAGACGATAGACGTCTGCATCGTTAACATGCGTTACATCAGAAGAAAATGTTTAATGTAAGCCAATACCATTATATCGATGAATATCACGTGGAATGAATTTATCAGCAAAGTTATCATTAAGTCGGTGAGCAGTAGCATCGTCAATTACTCTAGTCGAATCACGGACTTTCTGGCGTTGAAAGTTAATGCACTTCCATTTTCAGACATGCTCGTCGTAGATCTTGAAGCTAGTTTGGAGAAGTACTTCCGCTTGGCTTTTGCTGATTCATCGATAAATTTTTCACGCAGTCTCAGGTATTTTCCATGGTTTCTTCTGGACAGAGCTCGATCACGCGCATCTGTTAATGATTTCAAGGCTGGTGAGAGCCATGGTGGATCGCAAGATCTCATGCAGACAGTCCTTTGAGGAAAGAACAAGCTGTAGCAAAAATTCAAGAACAGGTGGAAGATCAAAACCATTTCGTCGACATCATTAGTGTCTAAGATAATTTTCCATTTCTAAGATGAGAGCACAGAGCGACACACTGCGTAGGATGACGGAGTGCAAGTACGAACGACGCCTTTGCTGGTGATTGAGTTTTTCTGGGGGTCACATGCACTATTCACAAATGCACCGTTATGATCTGAACGGTAAAGAGGAGAAATGCAAAGCGGCACATCAAATTTAGATGGTTGGTTAGTGGCAATTATATCCAACACATTAGAACCACGAGTAGGATTTCTAACAATTTGTTGTAAGTCATTATAAATATAGAAATCGCACAAAGAATGTCTGAGATTATCAACATCACCTAGGAGTAAAAGTGTTTTTTTAGAGTTATCATACAATGACTGTATGAAGTCAATAACAGTAGAGTGCGCATTTACAGCACCCCAGTACGGGTGATACGCTAGAACGATCGTAATATCGAATTCATCAATTTCACAGCAAAGGACATGAGATTTTATAGTTTCAAAGTTTGTGCTAGATATTACTTTATAAGAGAGAGAATTTTTCAAGTACATGAATACACCACCCCCAGAAGCATTGCGATCTTGTCTAATTATTTGATAATCATAGGTCATGAGTGTTGGCTAGGCAACTGAAGCCATAAATCTGAATATCATCGGCATACATGTGGCACGAGAGACCATGAGATGCAATGATTTTCGGGAGATCGTCCATGTAGAGGAGAAACAGAATCGAACCATCACAGAGTCTTGAGGAACACCATGGGTAGACCTGGACGGTGTTGAATTGGAAGACCCGCAAGCAACAGTTAGGCGACGATCTGCCAGGAAGGACTTAAACCAGGACAGGACTTTCAAGCCAAAGGACAGGATGTCATGATGGACTGAGTGGCAAATCGAGGACAGCAATGAGACGTCACCTTTGTCGATGGTTAACAAAATATCGGATGATACTTTCACTGGCGCTGTTTCTGTTGAATGAATATTTCTGTAAGAGACGACAGCCACTGTCCCATCCCGACCGGCCACTGCCACCGAACTTCTCTGAACGCCAGCCGGCCAGTTCCAACCCCGGTGCAAACACCTTTTTTTGCGAGGAAAATTATGAATTCATGTATATCTCACTTTGATAATAATAGGTTCACAGCAAGCGAATGCCTTTCAATGCTTTGAAAAACAGCACGAGCTTTCACATTTTCACATGTATATAAATATATCTTCTCCTTCGCTGTTCACAGAGATATTTGACAGATATTTGAACAGGAAGTTGGCGCATTTATCACCTGAAAGTGATTTCAGCAGGACTGACATCAATGCAGTTTCACAGAACTTCATGAGAGATATCATTTCATTTCAGTAGCAACAACCATTGCTCCGATAACAACAACATCGTCAACCTCACTGCTACTGACTCCACCACCTGCTCATCCGAATGATTTGTCAAGGGACAAGTCAGCTACAGTATCCGATCTCATCTTAGGGAACGCCGAGAACATCAATGATGGAATGATTGCCGGCAGCAAATGCGTGAAGTCTCAAGTAGATCTTCCAACCAATGACAAAGTTCTGGCAATTACAATTGACTTTGAAGTAACTTATCGCATCAAGTTTGTTACTATTTGGAAGTCGTAGAATGAGCAATTTCAAGCAACGTAAAGCGTGCTACATGCACTCATCTGAAAATGCTTGTCTATGTATTTGAAGCTATTTGTTATTGTTACAATTAATGCTTGAGCATGAAATCATCGCTATTATGTCAAATTCTGAAGAGAATCAACAGGCTTCTCCATGAAGCAAAAAGAGTTAATGATAAACAATCTATCACTGTCAAAATAATAACAAATATAATTATAAGCTTTACACTGAAGATCTACAGGAATATCTGTTGACATCAGATAAATCCGGTGAAACCTGATGCAATTAGAGGGGATACAACTGTTTTTTACTGATCTCATCACTTACGTAGATTTATGCTGGCATGCATGCATGTATTTTTGCTTGATAATGTTCTTACAGTACATGTCCAATTAACTTTATTGACTTATCAAGTCTTCGGATTTACGGAAGTTGTCGTACCGGTAGACTGAGATTCTTTTGAAAGTCATATTTCTTTAAGTTTAGGATGAGTGTGGATATTCATGAATAAGTGCTATGACTACGACTTGGATGTAGGTGGAATCCATGTAGGCCACATCGACTTCGAATTGCTACTTTCGTATAAATGCTATGAAGCTACGCAATATTATCACTTGATTTTATTATCAACCTATTGGAAAAAATTCCACTTTCCATCTGTTTCTATTTTATCATTTTACTATTGTGTTTGTTTCAAGAATGTTCATGTTTCATAAAATTCTGTCTCGTTTAAACTTTTGTTACCCGATTAAACGCATCGTATTAAAATCCCTTTCGCAGTGGGCCGATTTTAGCATTGATTCATACAACGGGGTTTCTGCTGAAATAGGCCTATCAGTGGTACATTTCTATCTGAAGAAAAGATAAGGGCAGCGAATACCTTTAGACTACCTTTGTAACAGTGAACGATTGAATATTCCGGTTTATAAAAAACATTCATTTCATTAGATGAATACGTTGTATTGTCACGTACAAGTTTACAAAATGCAAGAAAAAACATTTATCTTGGATAGGTCTGCCAACAATTTCAAATCTTAGTTAGTTGGAAAATGCAATAATCGCCTCGGTACAAATGTTCTAGTGGTTAAATGAAACATTCGTGTGACGCTTTATGCCCGCATATATGCTTCACTTCGTGATTTCATGGTGGTTGCTAGATCTAATTGCAAAGATCTGGAAGTGGTGAAGATTCGAGAAAAGAAGAAACAATGCTATTACACGAATGAATTCAGTCTGGGTTGATTACGCTCGCAACATATGAAATAGCATCAATGTGTTCGCTATTCTCATCGCATATTTCGTCAAAATCATCCAAGTCCAGGTCGACATCATCATTGCTGAGAATCATGTCAATGCAAGTGCGCGTCAAGTCACTAGTCCGTGACGATTTTTTCGAGGGTCCAGCCTCGAGATGGTCTTCTGCCGGACGCTTAGCTGGAGGTTTCATTAATTCATCCAAGTCTTCGTCTGCTTTGATCGAGAATGGTTCATGTTTCATAATAGGCTTGATTGAAGATTCTAATTTCTCTTCATTCTCGCTGATACTGATAAGAGCAAGTTCTTCAACCTTTAATTGAGTCAAGTACTGGTTCAACTCAACAGCAACGTCTTTCAAACATTTTGACTTCTTACTGAGTTGAGTCAGAATGTATTTTGCATCCGGCTTTCGATCCTCCCGTTTTGCCTGAAAATCAAATATATATTTATATGCATGTAGTTCATCAAAGCAATTAATTAGCAAATTTCAGAAGTAAATAATATGTAACAAAATGCGTTCTTAATGTGAACAAATTTAACTAAATTCCCTGTCTTACACCTTTAGATTAATTCTACTGCAGTGAAAATTTGAATAATCTTAAAATCAGTGTGCTCAGATATAATCGCTGTTGAAAAAGAGAAATAATTTCCACAAGTTACAGGAATGGTTAATGTTTATGCAAAAACACATTTAACCACGAATCCATAATTTCAAGTCGACGTGTGAGATGAATCTTTTAGCCGCCAAACTAAATAAAGAATAAAGTGTCGTGTAAATGCTTGATTTGATTTGAAGCAGTGTGAAGCACGCTTTGAGCCGGATAGGGTGATAAAGGCTGTTCACCCCTAATTCGAGATATTTAAGTCATGGAGATTTAGGCAGTCCTAGTTGCAGTGTTCACGCGATTATTTGCATTTTATACGTCTGGAATTCCATGGCTCGACACAGAGCATTAAACAGATAAGAATATCACGTGAAGCTTTCATTTAGTACCTTGTGAGATGAAGGTTAGAGGGTTCAATCTTAACACTTTGAAAAGCAAAGGAGTTTTGGAGACATTGGACAGAGAGTCCTGGGCCTCCTCCTAACAAACAACAAGACTGTGAGAAACTAAACAACATCCTGCTCTGCTCTAGCCTAGATGTTTAAATCAAGTATGGGAAACAATCGTTGACGATTGATCAATGTAAGCCTCCATAAGCATCTTATAGACAACAGAGAGGCGGGAATCTACATTGCAAGAATATGCAATTGCTGCCGATTTCGAAAATATTTTCAAAAGTTGCAATTTCTACTTTATTTCGATTTCTGTTGGTTGGAGATATTCATCAATTCCGATACACCTGTAAAACTGCACAGAATACGGTTAGTTAGTTAGAATGCAGGAATCAATCACAATGTGGAAAGACATTAAGGATGATAGGATAGAAATAAATAACAAAATAATCATACAAAAACTGTGAATAAAATATAGGTAAGCCTCATTCGCTCCTCAAAATATTTTAATTCAGATTTCTCAATTAGATTTCACCAGATGTTAACACCATAGTTTCTTGCTTATAACGATACACTGATATTAAACATCCTAATTCTTTGATTTTCAACTTTCATACTTTAAAAGTATAGAGCAAGTACTAAAATCACTTATTTTCATTCGCACTGAAGATGGTTATTATTTCAAAATAATTGTTGCCATCTTCTATACTTCGTTTCCCATTAAAAACTCATAAGAAAAATGAATAACCAAAGCCTATTCAATACAAATTTAGACATAATAATAGCTTAATGATAACATAAACACCGAATTATCACAAAATAAATGCATACACACTAATGCTTATGATTGCAATATATGCATACACACTAATGATTATGAATGCATTGAGTTTCATTCCGCCAGCAATTTAAAAGTGACCTCCCTAAATTAAAGGTTTTTATCAAAGGACGAATATAGAAAAAGAAGGACGATTGGCAACCCTAAAAAATGCAATGAACGACTGCATGCACGAAGCATGTCCATTCAAATTGCGCGAATATTAGAATATTGGGCAAACTGGAGTAGGCGAAGGAAAATGTTGCTGCCTTTCAAGGGAATAATTAAGTTAATTATTGTCCTATATTCTCCTCTTTAACCGGAACAAATCATGCACTGACAGTCAAAAAGAAACAAAAACAAACCTCACATCAAGATGACGAAACAACATCAAATATCTACATTTAACTCCATTCACAAAATGAAGACAACAAAGTTAATATGGCACTTATAAAACTGCTCAGCGACAAAGCTGAGCGGTGTTATAGGAAATTCGTTATCTATTAATTACTTGTACAGGTTGCAGATTCAAACAAACACATCGGGCAGACAAACATAACGATCACGACTCCATGAGCACATCAAATCGACAGAATCAGCCTTCTACCAGTATGTGACCTCAGAGCATGTGCCAGATTAATGCATTGCGTGGAGAATTTTAGCACGTTAGAATTTTAGTGAGAGAGACCTCGAAACAGGCCCTTGGATTCATTTGGATTAAGATGAATTGTGATTCTCTCGTACTTCATTGCAATAATCTGTTATTACTGTCATTTTAGAAGTACTATGTCAAGCAATCTAGATCTCCAGGGAGATCTAGATTGCTACAGGAGGCGAAACTCATTTTCAGTGTTAACACAAGCAGGAGGATGAAAAGCTATTTGTGTAAAAAGAATTGATAGTCCGGGAGCCAGCGTGAAGTTGTGCAGGGAACGAGGTAGTACATAAAACTTTCACATAGCATAGTACACCTCTAACCTACTGCAAAACTTCGCGTCTGCCGGATCAGATCATTTGCTTTTCAGAAATAGAGATGATAACAAAATCCTATGTATTTCCAATGGTAAAATTGTGACATCTGAGGTGTTGACTCCATTTTTTCGAATTTTTGCTCATAAAAGTTTCACAAATTGGTATTTTGTTGAACTCGTTATTATAGAAATCATCTACAGATCATGATCTTTCAAATGAGTTGTCATTCAGTGACAGAGGATGAAGTAAAGTGTACAAACAGACACCTTTCGTCTGCAATTTCGTAACTGCAAATTTTAACACAGAAATTTCAGGAAAATTGTTGATAAAGGTGTGCTCCGGGCAAATTCCTTTATGATTTTATTGTCTGAAAAGCAAGTTTACACATCAGTTGTCACTTCTACCCGTATACGGCACTCTGTAGCGATTTTCCTTGCGAGATATCCGCTTGTGTCTAATGCTCGTGATGACGTCAGCGCTGATAAGCATGCAGTAAATGAATAAGCCGAT
The DNA here is from genome assembly GCA_907163375.1 of Prostheceraeus crozeri. Classification (NCBI taxonomy): domain Eukaryota; kingdom Metazoa; phylum Platyhelminthes; order Polycladida; family Euryleptidae; genus Prostheceraeus; species Prostheceraeus crozeri. Next base: position 187,845 of record CAJQUW010010997.1, read on the forward strand.
TTCACGAGGAAGTACAGTGAAGGCCAATGGGAAAGCAGTCATTTATGAATCGAAACATGGACAGCATAAATGAATGTGAATTTTGTCGTAGATTGTAAACCCTCCTATTCAACATCGTCCTAAACTGCCACCGCTGGAAGTCTGAGTACGCGACCTCTTCAGGGCGGGCGGGCCCCGACTCCGTCGTACGACAAACGAAGGAGACGCTTCTGCAACTGAACGTCGAGGGACTAACCCAAGCCAAGCTGGACATCGTGGGAGAGCTGGCTCGACGCCACAACCCGGTCGCCGTCCTACTACAGGAAACACATCACAAGGTTGAGACTCCTCCATCACTACCTGGATACCAACTGGCAGCCCACATCCCCAGCCGCCGCCTAGGAATCGTGACTCTCGTTCGCAATAACATCCCTCGCAGCGACGCGGAATCATAAGCCGACACCGAGGATGTCGCTCTCCAGTGGACCGCCGTCAACAAACATACCAGTTTCACCAACTTTACCGATGCAATCAGTACATAGAACACCATCAGGATCGTGAACGTTTACAAACTGTCAACTGTGGATACGAGCGTGACTTCCATCCCAGCGTTCACGGGTCCGACTATTTACTGCGGCGACTTCAACTGCCAAAGCAATAGCTGGGGATACCAGCGTACCAGTAATAACTGAGAGGCGCTCGAAGAGTGGGCATCGACCAACGATCTGACCTTCCGGCTAGTTTTCAAGTCGAAGCGCGTAACGTGGCTACAAATCCGGATCTGGCGTTCTTCTCGGCTGAACTCGCCAGCCCGTTGCCAACGTGACGAGTACTGAATAGGTTCCCGCGGTCTCAACACGGGCCGTCTATGTCATCTCTTCCACATCCAAAATAATTCCCATAGTGTCCAAGCGTGTAAATCGATGGAACTTCAGAAAGGCTCAGTGGGAGACATTTGCTGAGCTAGCGAACATCGGCGTGCCTGGTCTGTAACTGATTCGTCCGTCGTTGACGCGTCCTACGAAGCTCTCTGCAACCTACTAATCCATGCGGCGAAGCAAACAGTTCCCAGAGGTCGACGTCCCCAGTACGTGCCCGCCTGGGATTGCGAATGTGACAGACTTTTGGAAGAAGTCGAAAAGGCCACAGGCCCGAAGACAGCACGCTCCACGGCGAGCCAGCTGATCGAACTACTGGACAAACAACGAAAGGAGCGATGGGAAGAAGTGGTGGAGTCGATGGACTTCACACACAGCAGTAGACAGGCGTAGAAAACATTCAATCGCCTGAGAGCACGGATAAGGAATTCGTGCGCTAAGTACCCCGTGACGGCAAACGCCATCGCCACCCAGTTCTTGACAAACGGCAAATACTCGCGCACGGATAAGGATTTCACCCGAAAAACGAAACGACAGCTCCAGGATGCTTGGAGGGTGGCGTCGGTGGACGTAGATCTAGGCTCAGTCTTCAGCGAGGAGGAAATGTCCGCGACCGTCAAACAGCGGAAATCCGAGAAAGCATTTGGAGCAGACGACATCCCCTCTGACTTATCATCAGTTCAGCCATCGATTGTCGACATAACAGTTTTTCCTTATCGAATGACTGCTCAGCCCAACTCGTGCTTACATGGAGTAGGTTTGTTGTATGCACTTGAAGAATACACCAGCACGCTTAGACACGTAGGAATACACCTTCACCCATACATGAAGCATCAATTCAAAACGATAACTATCAGTTCGCGTCACTATATAAATCTGAATACAAATGGTAGGGCAAAAACAATGTTCCTTGCAATTTTCGTCAATTTCACCGTCATGTTGTCACGATTTGGAACCTCTGATCACAGACCAAGATCAGTAGCAACCATTTGTGCAGTGATTGGGTGCATATACTGCTTCTGTGATTTGTAATTGTCAATAGCAACTTGGCGCTGCTCCGTCCACGCATTCAGTCCTCTGAAACAAGAAAAGCAATTGTCGCACAGAGCAATCTCAACGCCCATGACATAGTTTTCAATTATATTCAGCAGCAGATTTTTTATGTATCGAGTAACACTTTACTTTATGCCAGCATCATATCACAGACCAGCAATTATTTGTAGAAAGAATAATATTATATTTACAAGAAAGCATATATTTGTTTATAGAAGCCAACAAACACGATTCAATGTCAAATATTTCTAAAAATATTTTACGCATTTTTTTCGATGAAGCTCAAATCATCCAGGTGTATTCTATTGCTATTTTTTTGGTTTAAAAATCGGTTGTAAGCTGCAGTCATAAAAACAATGTCCTTACCCTTAACAATAGCAACAATAATTTATTTAGTATGATAGTATTTAGTATATGATATTGATATTTTCTACAATTTTAAACAATTATCCTAGGAGGAATTCCTTCCTTTTGTGTTAAGCTGATCATTTAGGAGATTCACACTACGTGTCTGTGCGGTCCATTTAGATTAGCCTATTCAAGTGAAAACTAATCGGTTGTTATCTTAATTATCGAAAACTATGGAGATTCTCTAAGTAGTGTCACTAGTTCAAGTTCATGTCATGAAGGTTATGGAGCGCGTGTTACTGTTGCAGCCCTTTATCAGAGAGCAAGTCAACATCGACTCGATGTAGTTTGGCTTCATCCCTGGTCGTAGGGCAGCAGACGGAACTTTCACCCTATAACAGATTCAAGAGGAACTCATTACTAAGAAAAAATAATTCGTTGGGATAATGGGGTAGAAGATGGGGTATGCGTTTGGTTGGTATCGGCGAGTGGATTGTCAGAATTTGTCAGGCAACAATGTGCAGGAATTCGCGTCAATGGCTGTTACAGCAGTAGCTTTGATGTCACCTAGGGATCAGTCCTATCTATGATCGTCATGGAGGCACTATCTCGTAGCTTTCGATGCGGTTGCCTAGTAGAAGTATTGCATGCGGATGACCAGGTTATCTTTGCGGATCGTCTTGAATCATCGGATATGAATCAAAAGATACAAGGTAATGAAACATCCGAAGCACTTAATATACCTAAAGTATATATAGAAGCAAATATCACCGTCAGCTTGCTAAACAACTGAATCGCTATCAGAAGGTGCAAATTGGCCCAGCGAAATAATCATCTAAAAAAATTATTGTAACTGTGGCGGGCAGTTAATTTACACTACTGCAATGACTATAAGTTAGATATGCATATATGGAACGTAAATAACTACAACATCTACACCAGTATGATAATAATAACTACACACCTGTATAATGGCCGCGTGAATTTCATTCGTCCCTGTTCATTCAAGAAATTCAACGTTGGGGTAATGATATCCGCACTCTTTACTTGAAGGCCGATTAAGAGCCACCTGCAAGGAGACCGTTTTATGCATTTATAGTTGAAATATTTGTAGTCTAAAATTAAAATCATGCACAGAATGGATAAATTTGATGTACGCAGCTCGAGAAAACTCCTCCAAAGTCAACCCACTTTGTTCTATCTAAACCCCATACTATCAGGGGTTTGAAGCGCATGGAGATATCCAGAGAGGTGGATTTGGCTACCACCATAACTTCTACATCATTGCTCCGAGTCACATGAACCAAAAGGTTGGAGTCGCCCGCGCGGCTTACACGGATTTCTCAAGTGCAAGACGCCCTCCCACTGCCCGACCTTCCAGCCCGTGCTCAGGAGGACCACCAAGACTTTCGCGATCCGGTCGCCACGATCACTTCAGCTGGTCAAGCGCATCCAAGCACAAGTAAGTGGGTATTCATTTGATACAACTCAATCTTCTTCGTACTAAAAATTGCCGATTTTTTTGCCGATTACGAAAAATTTTGAAACTTCAGAAATTTGGTTTCATATATCCCCTTCATGATTGCTATTCACGATGCCAAAATGGTTTAATTTACTGAGAAGCACGTACGAGTGCAGATGGAGATTAATAAGATTGATTTGTAAATGTGATTTGTGAAACTCAAATATACGCATATGAAATGTGGAAGATTTTCGTTCTTAGTACCCATTGCAATGCATCTTTGAAATGGTATTCCAGTTCTACGTAACTTCAAATGTGGTGATAAAGAAGAAAGACGACTTGCAGGTACCCAAAGGATTCAAATGATTGGGAAAATGCACAAAAATGACTGCTTAAATTTTCTATTACAAAACCTCTATCTGGTCTTGTGAAGGAGATGTGACGTCGTGTGTAGGGCATAAAACGATTCTTGAGATTTTTAGTCGAGCAGATAATCTTATTTCTTCAGCCGTAAGCAGTGCGGCACAATACATCTCTAAAAAAATCCGCAGTCGCTGGAGGAAAATTATGCACTGCCTTTAAAAATGATGTCACCAAAATTAATTGAACGATGGTTTCCCAATTTATTTCATCATCATCCCAACATAATGCATCATCATTCTCCACAGTTTCCTAAAATGAACAATCTTGATAAGCGAAAGTGTCATTGATGTCATGTGTAAATTCAGTCACTGATTAAAACTCGGTCGTATACCTCAAAACTTGAAAGCTACACTTCACACATGCAATTATCATTGTTTTCGATTACATCATGCAACAGTCGAGAGCAAAGGAGACAATGATTTTAGTATCACTCAATTCATTTTGCTAAAACTAAAGTAACGCATACTGTTGCGATACTGTTGAATGAATGAGTAGACTGATAAGATAACGCACTGATTGTACGTGCATGTACAGAATATTCACTCTACATTCGTGGCAAATGATCATGACGATCAAAATTATTTCCAACTTTGGCAAAGTACTAATTGCACATAATTCAAAAGTAAGGGATTGCCAAGTGAACTTATATTAGCATGATAACAAATTATTTCCAATTAATTTCTGTCTTCTTGTTATAGGTAATTTTTTTTAAAAAAACAGCACTACCTTTCTTTAACCGAACTTGTATTTTTAAAGATATATATATATGCACACGACGGGTCGACCGGCTTCAGCACTCAGTGCCTTTATCAAGACCCAAAAGTAAAATCTTGCAATGGCTCAAGCCATGCATTTACATTCGGTGACACGATGATCACTCACACCAGTTCATCTTAACAATTGATTTTAGGCTTCAATTTTCACTAAATGAATACATCAATTGAATATTAGCATAAAATGCAGAATAAATATTAGTATGTTAATATTAGTATATTTAAGTTCCTTGAAGATAGCTTCGTGAAGAAGACAAAAATTGATTGGAAATAATTTGTTATTATACCAATATAAGTTTACTTGGCATTCCCTTACTTTTGAATTATTTACAATGAGCCAAGGCATTTTGTCACTAATTGCACAGTCTTATCTTCCGCAATGTCATTGAGCAATAAAACAAAAATTTCTCTTTTGATTGGTCAAATATCGTCTTTGTTTAAATTGTAAAGCAGATGTGTTGTGTTGAGACGGATGCACATCGAGAAATGTGTAAGATGAATAAAAGACAAATTTGCCAAAATCATGTACAGATTTTGTAGCATATGTCGCGTTCCCTGTGTCACAGACATGCTGCTCCATCACAAGATAATAACGTCTAATGAAACAGCATGCTTGTGACACAGGTAACGCGACATAAGCAACAACATCTGTACGTACATGATTTTGGCAAATTTGTCTTTTATTCATCTTACAATTTGTCTTTGTTTAAAACCATCAACACGAATTAATGATACATTTCTAATCATAAATTAAAAAATTGAGAACAAATTTGTCCATCACTTCGTTACTTGATGAGTTTATCGCTACGTCATAGCGGTCAATAACAATGATCATGGGTACAAGACTACAGGTTAGATTACATGAAAACGTGAAGTTTTTAGTTGATGAAGATAATAAAACTCCCATTCATCGATTTTCCAGGTCTTATAATAATGCATTATTTTTTAAACGATGTACATTTGATCACGTAATAGCAATCTTTAGTTCAGAATGTCGCATATCATTCCGCACATCAACTTTGATCAAAAATTCGATAGTTTGGTAATAGCTTTGGGGTTTGTAGAGATTTGAAATAAGATGTCAGAAAATTCTGAAGAGCAATTTAATGGTGCAACAGGCACTGTTGTCATTTTAGCTGTAGCATGTATATTGAGGCCAACGATTGACATATTCTGGGAATCTTGACAAATTAAAGGAATTATTTTTATTGTTCTTAGAACCATTATTTCGGCTTTCCTCATCTGAGTTAAACAATGAAGGAAATCAGATATCAGCACATGCGAAGCTCGTGCTGAGCAGAGCAGTGATACTTCACTGCAGCGACTTGAGCGCAAAAGACATAATTCACAAAAACTTCATGATGTGAGTGAGTATCTATGAAGGATATATCTATGAAATCTATCTACTTTTCAAGAAAAGAACTTTTAAAACATGCTATTTATAAAAATGCTAGTAGTCAATCGACAATACAACCATTTAAAAGAGAGATTTCTCTTGGATGAATATAGATTCCAATCGAATTCTTCATGTACTGTATTTTGTAAAATTTTCCAGCTGATGTGTTCGTGCACTGTCGTAAAACGGTCATTGTTTATATTGCTGAGTCTGAAGATGTAGGCCTATCGTGTTCCTTGATTCTAGATTTAATAGCTATTTTAGTTTGTCTGACATAATATTTATTACATAGCTTCCAAGTCACCTCATAAATTACATCTTTCCAGGAAGCAGTATTTTCTCCGATTTCGCAGGTACAATAATCTGCCTTGCACTTCGGTCTCTCCCTCCTCTTTCGACAATGATGATTCAAAGGTTGCTGTGATTGTTATATGACTCTGATATATTCATTACTAGGATCACAATTCTTTGATGATTGGGACAACTTGTGTTTCACCATTTCGCTTAATGCAAGTGTCATTCATGTCATAGACTCCACATTTTCTTCAATTCTTTTGGGTATGTAGTGAAAATGCTCTTGAATCCTTTCGTTGGGATATCCATTGGCTCTCAATTAACCTCGCACCTTCTTTTTTATTGCAGTAGTCGGCTTTCAAAGATATTTCAGTTTCACACAGCTCTCTCATTTTCTTTGACCAACAGGGCTCATTTTTGACTAGCCGGAACATGTGCAGAGAACGGCAGACAGATATTAGCAGGTATTGTGGATAGGCTTCAAATATACGGAAAGCAGGCAGCAGTTTGATTGCTGATACCACGTTGCGCATTTATACAAGAAAGGCAGGGGTCGAGTTAAGTATTATCGGTTTGCTATGACATTTTGCCTTAGCTCAGATCAGCAGCGAGATTCGCATGTACTGATGTCTGATTTCATTCATTATTTGAATCCGGATGAAGAAAACCAAATTTTTAATTTGAATTATTTGCCAGGAATGGCCAAGTTGACAAGTCTATAATTAATAACACTCTCCCCTTCCATCAGTTATTCATAAGCAGAAGCGAGACGTGATACCGTGAATAGGTTGCGGTTCTAGCTGTGCATTTCATTGTTCCTATCACAAGAGTATGTGAGTGTTCGCGTTGTTGGCCATCGCAGTGCTAGTGACAAACCCCTGTCATCACAACAACTAATGAATTCCAAGAATTCGGATGCCACATTCAATGCAGTAAATTCGCCAGATGTCCGTGAGCGCGAGAAGCTATTTATCTAGATGAATTCGAGGATGTATTGCTCGTGCAGCCAACATTTAAGAATGTGTATTTACCAGACTTCATGGGTAAACAAAAGAATGTCTCAATTTTTAGAATTAATTGTTAAAGATAAAGTTAAGCACGAGTTCACTGATGCATCATCTGACTGACGTTTTGATTGATAACTTAATTGTTTTCATCTCGCTATCATTTGCGGTTGAATTCACTTTTTTATTTTTCTAGGAATTCTCCAACTTGAATTTTTCTATGATATCCCATTCCACAGTTTTTGATCCATCCAAGGAGCCACAGTCACCGGCGCTTCACAGTTGAAGATGCTCCGCAGCTGGCTGATGCCTCACAACTAGATCTACATGCCGGAAATTTCATTCTTCTGTAAGATGGGGCGCCGCTTCACTGGCATGCATCGGGAATGACAGATATCTTCAACGCTGGATTAGACGTCATGACTCCAAAGAAAAAGCCCTTCACTGATGGCCGTCATGAAGCCCTGACATCACCCCATGTGATATTTTATTTGGAGTTATGTTAAGAAAGCGATTTAATTATCACCTCATCCTACAAATGTCAAAGAGATCCGAACAATAACGCCGAAAATGCTACAACGTGAATATAACTATCGATTGGATGCTTTCACACTTCGCGAGGCGGCCATATTGAACTTAAGATGTTATTTCTTAAATGAATTTATTTTCAGCTTTGAAGTTAATGAAGCAAAGTACGGGATGAATTTATTTACACACCTCAATGGTTTGTATCAGAGAAAACTTCAGTGTCACCTTTTGCAGGATATAATGGTTTAATTTTGCGCAAGACTTTATCTTGCAATAATGAGCATTTACAGTTAGAATGCTCTCAAATACGAAAGATGGTGAAAAAAGTTTCAAAAATTCAGCTCTAAAGCTGGGATATTCTTTTCCATCAATCCTGTATATAAATCGTTATTACAACAGCTTGCAACCTAAAACTAAATTTCTCTTCCTTTGATTGCCGTGATTTTCTTATAAATACAGTACGTTTATTCCAATCCAACAGATAAACTGCACGACAAGTCTTCATATATTCATTTTGTAAATAATGAAGTTCGTTAGTGATACAGGTACCTGAATTGTCACGATTTTTACTTTACACTACTCCAAATTTTAGTCGATTAAGCATCTTCATCATAATCAATATACTGATTGAACACAGTCGAGCACACCTTCTACTTTAACCTTGAATTTTGATATTGAGTGAATTTGATGATGCCGTCATGTATAGAAAATATTTTAAAATATGGCGAAAATATGCTTCACATTATTTTACAGAAGTACTCAACTTTTACGCTGACGCCGTGGTTGAAATCAATCAATCAATTAAGCACGATGGCATCCAAGAAATGACACTATCTCAATCTACAGTAATCCCTTACCGGTATCGAATCTCGGAATTCTTCGAAGAATTGAGTGAATACAATTGTGTTAGTTGTGAGAAGGCATCAGCAGTCATCTTTTCAGAATTTCGCAATCTGTCCAAGAAAATGATGCGTTGTGTTGGAGAGAAAGCATTGTAAGTTGTGGATTCAGAATCGACAGAGGAGCTCTTGTGCTCAATCCAAGCATCAGCCAGCTTATTGGCATTGTCAGCGAGAGTCGTGTCCAATTCTGGCGCATTCAGTAAGAATCCAGGAGCATCAAACCATTTGCTCCATTGAATTCCATCCAAAACTGACACGTCTATCTACAAGAAATGATTTCTTTTCAATTGTTTTTCAGGGTGCTCCAATGTTTCCTTACTTTTCCTTGCAAGAAACCATAGAGGAATTCTTTCCATTGAGATGTGTTGATCGACTGACCTTTGAAATGTTCAACGTACGCCAATAACCACTGTTCCATTAGCTCTGAAAATACACGATGAGCTGAACTCTTTCACCCTTTAATGAAGATTAAAGAAGGGAAGAAAAATTATCTGAATGTGAACAACCGAAAACTTTAAAAGTTTAACTTTTTAAAATAAGAAAATCAATTGACTATGTCTTTCAAAATTGTTACAGATGAAAATCCTCACTTCAAATGTACTCATACACAAGGTTCTCACTCGGAAATTATCGATCTTTTGTCACTTTTTTGTAAAGGCGGCAGGAATTTCTCATCCACTTGCTTTTCTTTTTAAGTGGAGATAGTGGAATGAGAGTAGCAATAAAAACAACATAGGTCTTCGCCACCATATGACAGTAATGTTGATTTTTAAGTAGGCTAGCTGCTTAACTTTCAGACACTTAGTTCGCAATAGGTAGAAACTTGCAGAAAGCAAATTTTCGCTGCAGGAAAGGACTCTTCGGCTAACAATCGTTTTTCTTTCGCAAATTTACTCCGCAATGGCAGCGAAGCTTGTGAGAGATGCAACAATATATCCATCTGATTATTGATATTGGCCGAAATCCAAGACATTTTGCCACTATTTAAATATCTTCTGCACAGTGAAAATCCCTGCTTTCATTTTGAGCGGCTAATCGGTCGTGAGCTCTTTTTCGGCCGATAACAAAAAATGGATAGTCGAATTCCCTCACATCACAGCGTCACTATCTGACTAACCGATGACCAGACGCAGAATTAGGAAATAATACATTTCTTAATTCTTGAACGAATGACTTTGCTCACTAGACATTTTGTGCATTAATTTCTTGTCAACACATTTTCACACCAAATCTCCTTTTAAAGAAGGATGAACACATGCCTTCTGCTGGTGATCATCACGTAGTCAGTCCTGTGGAATCATGTAGAAGCTCCCGCGCACAGGGCTCATAAATGCTGCTGGAAAATAAGACGGAAAATTCCAAACACATTCGCATAGCTGTATGTGTTCTTGCAAAATACCCTGAATGACAGTTCCTTAACTATAGAGATGCGGCTCAACTTGAGACTTCATGATTTTCATAACCGTATTTTAAACATAATAGACAAATTTGATTGCTCAATTTATGGAAAAGAGACAAGATTTAGGTTAAAGGGATTGGTATGCAGATGCTTGATAGAACGTAAAAGGATGGACAAGGTGTAAAAAAGACGGGAAGGACGGAAAAGACAGAAACTTATGGGCCCTGCATACAATATGAATCAGTCATTATTGCTTTATTGATTTTTCACTTCAAAGGGTGTTTGATCATAAATATTACTATTTACCTTCTCCAACGAGAGATTCGATGTAGTAGAGTAATCCAGATCCCTTTTCATATGGTACACATGAGAAGGCATCGTCAGGATCAATGCCATCTAATTTCGGCACAAGGGCAGTGAGTGAAGAATCATTTCCTCGACGTTTCACTTCATCTTGAAGGTGTGTACGTCCTTCAAGCATGTGTAAATGGCGATGTTTGTTTCCCTCCAATCCGTTCAACAATCTCACAATTTTACGCTCCACATATACAGTGTGTCCTTCGTTCAACCAGAAATGCTCCCAGTTGACATTCGTGACGAGATTTCCTGTCCATGAATGAGCGATCTCATGTGCGACGACGTTTGACAGGGAACGATCTCCAGCCTGTAGAGGAGAATATATGAGATAGAACCTCATCGATTCTGAGATGTCATTTGCTGAAAAATTCGAAGCATTTATACGTGAAAATCTTGACGCACGGGTCTGCTGCTTGTGCAGAACCTATGGGCTTTACTGATGAAATGACATCAACTGAAAAGAGTTAGGATATCAAAGGCAAATTCGACTACATGAATAACTGCAATCATAGGATGAATGAAGGGCCTACATCATTTTAACAAGTGATCTCAAATCACTCTTCTATGGTGCTTAAAAGCGAATGCTCAATCTCAGGAGAAGAATCTGTCAAATAGGTAGTAAATAGGCTTCCTTGTTGTTGGCTAAGTCTCATGATGTCACTCCGCCTGCCAGCAGACGCGGCAGGTGGCGATTCTACAACAGCAAATTTGCAAAAAACGATCAATATTCTACTGAAGCTATTAACGCATTAACGGTCTGAAATAATAGTCATTACCAAAGTTGTCGCTGCTTTTCTACCTTCTCGACGATATTTCGTCCCTTAAGAAACATAGGCCATATCGAAATGTACCACAACTGTTCATCAAATTTCAAAATATATTACATGCGGTAAAAAGAACGTATATCTGAAACTGAAATAATGTGACCAAATTGAAATTATTCGACCATTTAAAGTAGCTGCAATTTTACATAGGGAGTTGCGTCGATGTTGAGAGATGTGAACTTGACCTGTTGATGATTCCTGACACTGAATGAAATAGTATTCGGTCTGTATTTTTCAACTGAGAATGCAACTCAATTTTTGATTATTCTATTTACATTGTGATAGCAAAAAACAGCATTTATTACTTACTACAGACGCACTACTTAGGCGATTTGTCAGCAGTGTGCTAAACGTAGTATTTAACGACTACTCATGCTGTGGATGAAATAAAGCAGAATCACTGCAGAGGTAGAGTTATTGCTATAATATGCTTTAACCACAAATATATTTCCACAAATTTGAATGCTCAGATTCAAATTGATGTTAGATAAGCAGAAAAATGTCGATCCTAACAGTTTGATTTATGTGATTCATAGGACTATCAGAGGCATAAAGAATCACAGATAAAAATATAGCTAATCATCGCTGCTGCGATTGAAAAGTAGACCGGAAAAGCACTGATTAAGTTCCATTCAAGAGTGTAAAGCACCAATTCATTTAGAGTGTTGACCTTACATGTACCTGTGAGAATCATGCACCTCAAGTCTTCGGGAAATGTGGCCGAAAAGCATGATCCAAATTCTATGAATTTTCAGGAACGACCTCACTATTCTACACGGAAGACTTATTGCATCAGACATTGCGTATTTGTTTAATTAAGATGTTGTTGGAAACCAATCTAAAATTGATGCCCATTTATTTATGAGAACCGTAGCACAGAGGATAACGGCCGCTACTGGCGAGCTGCGAGCCACTTCATTTCTCCCCCAACGGCTTGGTATGGCAGCCCAAAGAGGAAATGCAATGAGCACTATATCGTGTTTTTCCGAGAGCAGTGACTTTAGTGAACTGAAATTTATTTTAATTTCTCTTTGTCTTTACTGGTGTCTTTTTATGACTCAATATATTGCATTTCGATCTAAGATTTAGAAATATCTATGATTTCAGTGATGGGTCCTTTAAATCATTAACAAATTTGAGTGCATTAACCAGAACATTGATTGTACAAACGAATACGTACGTTTCAGACACTTCAACACCATTGAAGAGGTGGCAGTTCATTCAGAGAATTTAAGTGCATCCATTACTATATCATAATTCGACTACATGACATGACTATAATTGTACCAACGATGACAGACATGATATAACACCAGATTTGTGTTCCGATGATAGAAAATCTGAATAGCTTACAAGAAGAGTAGGTGTGACGAATGTCAGACATGGATTCTCCATTCCTCCATATGGGAAAGTCGGTGGCAGCACTAGTAGATCATAAACACCCCATATATAAGGCCCACATATCTTCTCTCCAGCACATATCATATCCTCAGTCTCGGAGAATTCGAAAGCGGCTGCATCTACCATTTCTGGTTCTGACCAGACGTGACTTCGAGGACCAATTCGTCTGAAAAAGCAAAAAATAAAGATACCGAACGGTCAACATTGGCCTGTAACTGAACCTAATCAACTTAGGCCTATTACTGCCTTCATGATACTTCCGAATGATTTACAACCCAATAAAAACAAAACAGATTAATAAAAGCGGCATAATTCAAAATTTATAAATTTGATTAACGATACGATAATGAAAATAGAAGTTCTCTCCAAATACTCGCAGTCCATATTTTAAGGCATGGAAAAGTTTGCACTCTTATGCACATGTAATGAATTCAAAACCAAACAGAAAGCGACACGGTGAAATCGTGATTACATTTCAGCGTCTTGTAATTGGACGGAATCCAGGCTAACCTACAGTTGATGACAACATCGTAAGTCACGCCGCTCTCTGTTTATCCTGCCTTTAAGAAAAATATTTGTCCCATTAGAATACAAGAAAATATCCAAGATCCACAAGTGAAATTTTCTTGGCGCAGCGTTGAGATCAACTGCCAAAGCACGAAACTTCGAACCGATGCTGTCATAATGCCGTAAAAAACCACAAAAATACAAGCCGTCATATTTTGGTTGTTGATCAAAGATCCGATTTGCATCGATTCATTTGATTTTTGCATGTCTATCAAATCTTTGACGTTGAAATCATTTCTATATAAATAATCCTAATGCTGACAGAGATTTCGGGGATCCTGCTTCCGTGAGTTTTCACTGTACCAGTAACTGCATGACGAACGATTTAAAGTAAATAAGTCATATTTTAAAAATTCAACTCCTCTCAATTTTATATCTTAGCGCTTAAACATCTGATTGACTTCACCTTTGAGTATTAATTTAACTCACATTGATTTAGCATATGATTATTAATTTGAATGTACGAGCGAAGTGACCTAAGGCATTTTCGGTAGAATGCATTCATAACTTCGGCGCAGAATCAGCGACAAAAGTATAGATGCCGCATATTGCCGCATTGCGACATCATATTATTAAAATGAGTGAAAATGATGTAAAAACGAGTTACAGATAACTCAAACTATAGCATGTTAGATGCTCGTAGTTTCCAACATAGCACAATTTTGCGGCGGCCTGTTTGTCAGAACATTATTGTTTTCGTAACGCTATTGTAAGATCGACCAACGAAGGCGCTGGACGCCGAAGATCAGTCAGTTTACTTTTGGAATTTTTACTTTTGAATATTACTTCGACCTAAAACTACTCGGGGAGTTTTTGCTGCTATCGTTTCGGAAAAAAATCATGATTGTTTTCTCCTTAGGTCATCTAAAAGCATCAGTTGAAAATGCATTTCCGATTTGCTAAAATAGCATTGGAGTTACAAAATATCTTAGTTGATTAAGGCTCCTTAAAACTACATGGTGAGAAATATTGTCCTGATCAGGGATCAATATAGGCACGATGTATACAATGCCGAAGTTTAATAGCATTCAGTTTCATAAGCTAATAAGCATAATCCTATCACAATCCATCATTTAGAAACTGCGCGAGTGTTGTTTGTACTTATAGTATGCTTCTGAAGCCATCTTCAACTGCATTAACGTCATGAGTTTTGCAAAAAAGTATCAGCATCTATTAAGACGTTGCATAGGCACGTACGGAACTTTTTGCATTGTACATAGTCGTCTCATGTAGCAAAAGTTTCGGCTTCTCGTGGTTTGACTAAAAACACCTTGAAAACACCGAAAATGCACACTTTCGAAGGGACAGGATGATTATCTCAGTAGGCTTACACCTAGAGTTGATTTGTTGACCAAATTATAAACATCGGCCTGTTATCGAATTAATATTATCAACACTACTAGTCCTCCTTTATCATCAATAATTCAAAACAGCATGAATCCTCTTACCGACTCTCAAGATGTCCAATTACGATTGCGATAAGATAACTTGGTACTGGCACCTTTTGGTCGAAGCGATGTATCTTAGATCCACTTTCAGATTTAGCATCACTGCTAATGCGCACTGCACTCATCAAGGCCTCGAGGTCTACAGGCGTTTCAATCTACAAATAATAAATTGTGAAAGAAAGTAGTTTTGAACTTTAATGAGTACAAGCACATGTTATGTATAATACGAGCCGCTTATACTTACACGAAACATACCGCATGTTAAAAGATAAGTAACATATCATGTTGATACATCAATGACCAGCTTACTGCTGGTAGACGTGGTGCAACTGTAATATCAAGAGCATCGTTCAAGTTCTGTGGTGGACGTTCTTCCGCTATGCTGTCTGATGATTTCTTAGCTATGAATCATAATTGGCAAAATTTGGAAAGAGTAAATTAGATTTGATGGAGCTGTTTATTTACTTACTGCTGCAATGTATTTCAGCCACTTTCCGTGGCTGTCATCATGTACGCAGAGTCTGGAGAAACTAATTGCTTATGGATAGACCTTGGCCAAACATGTTGTATCTTAACGATTGGGAAGTATAGGTTAATTGAAACTTTCTGTTTTCCGAATCTTCGCCTATATGTTTCGGGATAATTCTACATCCCACAATCAGGACTGAAAACATTCCGAATCATCATCATAACTGTCAACATAGGGTTCTATCAACAATCGCATATCAATCGTAGTACAACTATCAGCGGTCGATATCATAGCTCAACAAAGTGAATATATGAATATAGTTGACGCAGTCCAGGTTCAAGATCTATAGAAGGAAGACAAAGTTAGTTTACAAATATAAAAATAGCAAAAAGTTTTAAAGGAATAAAAAATTTCTGTACTCATCTATTTCATTCTTATTGTCAAGAGAAAGTTGACATTTTGCTACATATATTGACTCTCGAAGTCTCAGGTCGGTGGGATCGTGGTCATGGGCAATTATTGCAACTTTGATGTCCTTGTTATTACAACGACATTGTTGGAGATGTTCGTTACTGATGATTGCTTGATGGCAGCATGAACTTTAATTCTTACGTGGATGGGTCTGATTACATGAGTCTCTTATCAATCATTAAGATAGAAAAAACCGCAATGTAGGCTCATATCTTCTTCCTTGTTTCATCATCTGTCAGGTCATTTACTATAAATGCTGATGCTACCATGTAGCCCTTTACAACCTGCTGCATAGTTCTTTCTCTTTCCTTCTACGTTCAATGTCTTGCATTGTAGGCTTGCATATTTTATGTTGTATTTTATATTTTTACGTCACTGCACTCGTGACGTCAATCGCAATTTTTATTTTATAACAGTCCTTCACTTAATTCGTGATGATGGATGCGGAGAGTTGTTGAAATATATTGCAATAATAAGTAAATAAATAGTTCCACTTTAAAAAGCTTTACTCTTTCCAGGTTTTCTTTATTTTTTTTAATAATAATAATTTTACACATAAATAACATTACCGACTACATATTCCAAACATTTGATTACATGATTTACGCAAATGAATTCACCGCAATTGTTAGATCTCTCATCTTTCTATTATAAAAATACTAAATAGATGCTTAATTTAAATAGGATAACCCATTTGCAATTTCACTAATTCCAGGAAAAAATCCACTCAGAAAAACTTTCATGATGAACTTCCACATTTTCGAGACAACCCACGGAGAATCTGACACTGTACTGAAAAACTCGTAGAATGGATTCTTCATGGGCGTTTCTTCGACTAACAGTAACCATCTAACAACCAGTGAAAAAAGCGTCATTTCTTGACTCCAACGCCGAAACTAAAATTTATACATCGGACAGAGTTTTTCATACCTAAGGTTGCAAAGAGATGATGATCAAATGACTTTTTTAATGAGTCACAATATTTTCGGGAGTCAACATTTCATATGACGATGCCCCGTGCGTAACAAATCATCAAAATAAAAGTCAAACTTTGATGACGTATTTTCCTGGTTTGCAAGGGATAAAACCTTGAAACCGCAACGTCCCTGAAATTAGACCAATGAATCGTCAACGGTCACACTTGATCCCGGCCTGTAGTTGGACCGGCAATACGACCAATATCGGTGTATTGGCACGTGTTCTTGATACCTCATGTCTAAACAGCAAATGTACGCACACTCGCTGTCGTCGAACCTATCTTTTTTTATGTTAACAGTAAGGTCATTGCGGAAAGGAGACACACACACATACGCTTACGCAGGAACATAATTAGTACATGCTTATTCATGCAGGCCTAACTTAACTATGCAATATCCTCATGTAAACGCGATGTCTCTGACGTGCAAGTGTAACTGGGAAAATATATTATCATGTCTGTCTATTATAGACATTAGACACACGCTTGATTGCACGTGTAACTTCATTCTTTTTTCGATCTCAGTTGAGGTTCAAGTATTACCCCATGGTAATCAATGGTTGGGTTTTAAATCCTTTTAGGGGTTAAGGTGCAAATTCAAACAAATATTTTAAAACATGTTTATAAACGGAAACCTAACAGGCGATGTAACAAAGGAAGCGCATGAAAAAAGTATCAGACGAAAAAATACAATCTAGCGTGTTCGGCAAAATTAAGCAGTTAGAACCATAGAAAGTCTAGCTACCTACTCGTTGCTTCTTTCATCAGTTCAATCTTGTTTTGATATCATCAGACTTAAGTGCTGCACACCTATGCTCTGAATCACACAGCTGACTCACCTCAGCGGTGTAAGTTGCTTTCACGGATGGCGAATCCTGGCAAGGCAACAAGCTGCGAGCATGAATCGCTTGACATTGACTAAACATGTAGGGATGTTTTTTTCCACTTGTCTGAGCAGGAGAAAGCCACTGCAAAGCAGTGCTATTTGGAGATGTGGAGTAGTTAACTTTCACGGATAAGCTGCAAAGAGTCAAATGAAATGGATTACTGATTCAAGAACATTTGGTGTTGGCGCAAAAGACATCGATCAGTGATCACATTTCAATGTTGCTCGTAAAAACGGTTAAAGTCAGGGATCGAACTCAAGGTGCATGTATGGAAGCATCCCGAAATCTGGAATCGCAGTCGCAACAGTGCATGAGAATAAGAAATTTATGCAATTGTTTGGAAAAATCTGAATGAAACGAAGTGAAAATAGTTTGGATCCCAAAATCGCGGATATCCTAAAACTACCGGAAAACTTCGAGTCCTGATTACGACTTACAAGCAAATGTTGCAGAAAAAATAGTGTGAGAAGTTGACATCTATGCTTGTATTTAAGCACATTTGACATCATGTTGAAATTTGAAAGTAGAACGTATTATCGGCGTCCTAGATCACATAGAAAAATAGAAGGATGGTGAAGAAATGAGAAAAAATCATCACAACTTTCATAAATTGTCATAGATATACAGGGTGTCCCACAAGTCTGGACACATAGGAGAAAATCGGATATTCCATTCATATTGATCATTTATTCAATGTTGAAGTAAATACTAGTTGACAAAATGCATGAAAGTCAAAGGATGTGTTCAAAATGTCCACCACCGTTCACAGCACACAATTCCAGTCGATATCTCCACTCCATCAAGACTCGCTGAATGATTTCTGGGGTAATCTGCTGACATGCTTCCTGTATGCGCCACCGCAAATGATGAAGGTCTTGAATCTTTTCGGAATACACCATAGCTTTCAAGTGTCCCCAAAGGTAGAAGTCAAGCGGAGAAAGGTCTGGACTTCTTGGCGGCCATTCAACCGTTCCTCTTCGACCAATCCAATGCCCAGGAAATTGTTCATTCAAAAATTCACGAACAATGACCGAGTAATGGGCCGGGCACCATCGTGTTGAAACCAAGGAGGACCGTCGTCTGGTAGACTTGGTAGTGCTTCGTTGCGTAGCAGACTCAAATAATTTTCTCCCCGTACTGTGTCCTCAAAAAAGAATGGACCAACAACCCGATCTTTCCAGATACCACACCACACCATAAGACGCCTGGTTCCTTGATCTTTGGATCCATCAAACCAGTGAGGATTGCTTGATGACCAGTAGCGTGTGTTCTGTCTGTTAACCTCTCCAGAAACGTAGAAGTTGGTTTCATCATGAATAATAAAATTTCATATGGGAAGTTGTCATTTTCTTCACACATGTTCATCGCCCAGGAACAAAATTCAGTTCTTCTGTCTGGATCGTCTTCCGATAATTTTTGATAATTTTTTTGAACACAATGATAGATAGTTCATTTGCACAGCTATTTGTCGCTGATGACATTGAAGTTAAAGATGTTAATCAGAAGGATTTACGTACAAATGCATTGCACACATAGAAACTCATAATTTCCTATGTGTCCAGACTTGTGGGACACCTTGTAGTTAATAAAACGCATCAGTTTGAACAATAGGGACTTTTAATATTTGTAACTTACTTCTTCAGACCATCAAATCTCGAGAGATTTATTTCCAACTGTTCACCGAATTTTTCAGATTTTGAATGAACAATATGGTCCACTGGCTCTGAATTACATTCAACAGAAGATATTGACAAGTCCCTCGTATCAAGACACTAAAAATGAAAAAATGTTAAAATTTACTCAATGTGAAATACTTAAATCCAATGCAAGAAAAATATCGACATATCGATAGACATCAGTCACTAGAACACGATTCAGTCGCAGTGCTAGTCATTAATTTTGGATTGCACAATATGTATGATTGCATATTAATCATTGTATTTGCATGATTTATACATTTTATAAAATTAACATTTTACAATTCTATGTTATTTCATTATTCATTCACATTTTGGATCATTATCACATGTATGTAATTCAAATGAATAAGATAAAAAATTTGCATAGAAATAAGAACTTCAGCATGTTTACGACGAGGCCTTCCGAAACGTTCGATTTCATGTCGTACACGGTTGTGAGAGAACTTGATGCACATGATCTGACAAAGTGTTGGATTACAACTCAATCTACATTACATAGACGGAAGACAAGACAATAGGACGGAATGATGACAATGCCTTATCAATGAATGTCAAAGTAGGAAACTACATGGTAAGCTCTCCGATACGCTGAACAAGCTCGTGTTAAGCTTAGTCATGTCAACTCAGATGAAGTCATCGTTCATGTCGTCTGGTCAACGCACTTCACGACTGCATGGTCTTCCAAAGACTCACAAAAGTCACTGTCCTCTCTGACCCATTTTATCGATGTCCGGATCACCAACACATGCAACAGCGGCATGGTATGCAGATTACTAGAAGCCTGTGAAGGATCATTTTAGTGAGCACTGTGTTCGTGACTCTTTCTCGTTTGTGAACGAGATGCAGAAACGTTGTGACTGATTTGAAGATGATGCCTTTTGATGTACAATCTGTTTACAAACGTGCCTGTTTTTGAAACAAATGATATTGTTGTCGAAACTTTGCCAGAACAACAGTTTCATGAATGCAATATATCATGAGTGCAATGAATGCTGACATTTTCTTAGGGTACTTCGGGAAGAAGTTGTCTGCAATGTTTAGATGAGTTTATGATTGTTTTCTTATTGTCCCATCTTTGAGACGACAAAACAATTGCTGAGTGTCTTTAATTCTGTACATTCGTCCATTCAGTTTACATGTGAGTTTGAGCAAGAGGACAAGTTAGCATTTCTAGATGTGTTGCAAACGTCGTCCAGATGGGTCGGTCTATGCTTCCGTTTACAGGAGAAGTACAAGGACTGGATTGTGCACCAGTTACTACAGCTTTGTGCCACGCACTTAAAAGGTTGGTCTGGTTAGATCTTTAAGCTGTCGCGCTTACCGCTTATGTTCGCATGATTCGCTTGAATCTGAGTTACAATGTAAAGAAGAAACTCTTGTTTCCAATGGTTATCCTCTACACATTATTCGTCGTTTTATGCAGCCTCCTATTGTGAATGTCAGTCCTGAATTTGGCCCTGAAAAGGAATCTGTCATTTTGAAGTTGCCATTTATTGGCGACCAGGCTGAGGATTTTGTGAAGCAGTCGTTTAAAAAGTGTTTGAATGTTTTTCCTGCTGTCAAACCTCTTGTTATCTTTGGGACTGTGTCTGTTCCTGTTTCCTGTCCTAACGACAAGCTGTCTGTTTCTGCTGTCGATAACCGATGTTAGAAGAGTTGATGATTATCGGCCAATTTATCCGTAGATCTCCGGCTGTAATTTTTGAAACTTCGCTATGCCAACCTTTCCGTACATCCGTAGCCAGCTCTGCTGCAGTAATGATGCTGCAATCTATCTCATCACATCGAAATGTCTTTCAACACATATTAGAGAACATACAGTCTTTAAGATTTTATGCTGCAAAATTTCTCTACGCAATGATCCATTGTACATTTTTCTCTTGCTGTCTTGATGCATAAAATTGAGTTCAGGAAAAAAGTGATGGCGAATGGGTATTCGAGCGATGAGTGTCGTAAGTGGTGGTCAGTCTCCCATCGCTTGCCTGATGACACCGAGCATCACACCTTCAGCGGCTCGATCCCTTGCATTCCAGTAATATCGGAGCGGATCAGGAGTGTTTTGCGGAAAGTGGAGGTTCGTGTCGGGATGAGGCCTACGACCATATTAAGGAGTCAGTTGGTGAGGAAACGTCCTGCTCCTGCCACACAGTTTGGAGTGGTTTACCAGCTGCCATGTGCCCATCAGGACTGTGAGTGGAGCTATGTTGGGGAGTCAGGGCGAACCATGGAGGAAAGACAGAACACGCCAAAGCCATTCGTGATTGTGATGTCCTGCGTTCGGAGGTTGCCCACCATGCATGGGACTACGGTCACAACGTGAATTTCGACGGGATGAAAGTTATTGACCGGGAGTGCAACCGGTGAAAAAGGATTATCAAAGAGACTCGACATCTGTCTTCATCCAATAAAACTATTCATCATATCAGTGATTTTTGGTTTCCCTAGCATTTTCTTCCTTTTCTTTACTGTTACTTTCCAGTATTTGTAGATAGTATCTTCGTGCCTTATCTTTCTTTTGAAGTCATGTAATTTTATTCTCTGCTCGTTCGTATTTCTATCGTGTAATTTGTGTCTGACCATTGCAGTATGAGTGATGTTAATCATCTAATGTGTTTCTGTCATTCGCCTGACGATAGCCGGCTGTGCTGGCTGTAAGGCCTCGCAATAAAAATCGAGGAATCTAGTAAAGATCAACTAGTTTTTTGGGCTTCCTTCACAAGATGAATAAAATTGAGTGAGCACGCCTAAGCGCAAGAACAAAGAAGCAAAATTGATCCTGCGGCTCAATACGATATAATTGCATGGCATCAACGAGATTGATGGCTACAATACAGCTATTCATCTCGAACCTGTTTCCGTAGATCCATAAGTGCTTTTATCAATTATGGAAATGTTTTGCGTTTCATAAAATACACATGAAGCAGTTATGTAAGTCAGTGATTTATATCAGCCCGACAATGCTTAAAATATCAGAGAAATTATTGCAAACAAATCTTAAAAATAGCAAAATGACCTTGATATTCAATTATACTGGATCAGTGGTCAGTGATTCGTCCTATCATGAAGTAGGTAAAGGTATAGGCTACATGTAGCAGGTCAAGTGGCAACTGAATAAAAGGTTAACATTCAGTGAAAATATTACATCAAAAGTTTTAGTTTTATGAGGAGATCATGTTCCTGGTGTCTGAAAATATGTTGGATCAATTTTTAAAATTATTTTTGTGCCTGCATTACTATTCTATGCTTCAGAATTCGATATTGAAGTAGTATGAAACTTATAAGATATGAAATATAATGAACATTCTTAAAACCCTTAATTGAAAAGGAATTTGAGTGGATTACCAAGAAGATTTCATAAACAGAACTATAATTAAGGTCCATAAAAAGAATTGAGAACTTTATTCGGCTTCTTGCATAAAATTTCGTAGAAAGTTAACTTAGCAAATTTAGTTAGCAACTTATTATATTTTGTAGGCATGCACTTGTCTTAACTAACAGAATGTATTCTAGGGCTAATAACAATTCATTGTATAGAAATGAGTTACAATTGGCTAGAATCACAGAAATCCTACTTTTCGCTTAGGACTAAAATGGATAGCAGTCGCTTGTTGATGGTAATCTCAGCTGCCATGCCAACGAATGTCCACGACGTAGCATTGTATTCAATGTGCACAACCGTTCTAGTTTTTCATTCATATAGTGTCTTTATACATAGTCAGAATCAAAAAGTTCTATGCGGTTAGAAATCAACTATACTTATAAAGGTGGATAAATTGTTTTTTCTTAGGCACTTCTTCATGATTGAGTAAAATTAGTTACATTCTTGTTATGGATAATATTGTGAATTCATTTACGTGAATATATTTAAGTTAAGTAAGACAATTGGATCCATCATTTTTTACGAAGAAATGTCACTAATTGTTTTAATCGATCAATCACACTGATGCACATCAGTATTTTAAATAAATCACTTCGAAATCTTTATGAAACGCAATTTGTATCACTGATTAATTTTGACTGTTTGATCTTCAGTCGGAAAATTATTTTTTTAAAAGGCAATTAAAGCAGTAGCCTACCGGTACTTAATATTTCACTGCTGAAAATGTTGCTGACACAAATCAGACTTTCCAATTTTATGAAACAGGCCCTGGTCTTGCCAAGCGCCAACAGCAAGGAAATTGTGAGCATCTGTCAGAACTCAATCAAGAGCACGAATACGGTTTGCAGCTAAAAAACCCCATCCAAATCCGCAATTTGATGAACACCTCGATAATGCATTTAATGCTAGTAAACGTCTGTAGTGTGCATCAGTTTGTGCGATGATTTGAGAAAATGTCAAACAAAACTGATAATTGCACGAGTTCAGCTTTGCCCTTTTCATTAGCACTCAGTGCGCATAGCACTTGTTGGATCTTTGGTCCAATTTCTGCATCCTCGGGTATCTAATAAGTCTAACCTCACATCCACAACTTCCTGTATTAACAACCGAAATGCTTCACAGGCTGACTCTCTCGCGTAATAACAGCAGTAAAACAATAACTGGAATAAATCAATTTGGCAATGAACAGAGTAAAGCATGAAGTAATATGATCATTGACGGATAATCGATTCAGATTACTCAAACTGAAAAAGCTTTTGAAATTGCTAAGAACCTAAATGCCAATTGTGAATTGTCTATGTGCTCGTAATTGAAAAAATCTTGTGTTGATGTAATGAATGTTTCAATGGATGGTCTCAGAATGACACTCCACACACTCAAGATCAACATGGGTATCTTGGTCATTTTGGAGGTTAGCAATCATACAGCTACCTGTTCTAAAACATTTTATATCGCACCCTTGAGCAAATGTCCTCTACAGCATCAAAATTTGATTGGTAAAGGACAATTATAACTAACTTTTTGAGCACTGATGTCAAATCTGACACACTGCTCCAACTACCTATGACGTGCACTGCAACTCCCTAGGTGCTGCCTGAACAATGGGACAACAACGCAGAGATGACGTGCAGTGCACGTCATGCTTAGTTGGGGGCAGTGTTACACACTACTAGCCGAACACTTACTCAAGTGCCGTTTTGTTGACTTAAAGTCATACTATTTCATGCTTTCTATCATGCTAGTTAAGTTGGAATCGGATCGCTACTACACTAGTAGGGCAGGGATATTCTTTTCGGCGAACTTTTCACACGATTTGGTCATAGCAGATTAAAATTTGCTTGGAAAGAAATGATCCTGCTTTATCTTTGGCCGAGTTGAGGAGTTCACTTCGACAGCCGACAGCTTCTGATATAACGGTGAGACGAAAAATGAAAAATGAGCACTTCAAAAGCCGTAAGAGACCATCAGGCATCAATTTGACCGCTAAACACAAGAGCTTGCGGCTAAAATTGGGCGATTCAACATTGACAGTAGTGTTCTGAATGGTATATTGTTGTCTGAAGTGATGAAGTGTCTGCTTGTCTCATGAGTTGCGATAACCGATTGAGAATTTGGATGAAGTGAGACGACGCAAAATTCCTGATCATTTGAAATTGCCTGTTAAGTGTTAACTAGGTAGGAAAAGGCAACGAGATGGATAAATGACCTATTTGAACTCATATCCGCAAGGATAACATGAGTTCCAATGTATATGTGAATGTTTTGCATGGCACATTATTCCATTGTCCTCCCGATTGGGTGATGCTTCCAGCCTGATCGAAAGCCTTGCAGGGTTCGACAAATGATTGAACTTTCTGATGAAGTTGGCTGCGAAGTTGGTGACAACCAGTGAACACATCATTGGCACTCTGAAGGACCAAATAGCATTATAGAGCCGCTGATAAACAAATGAAATTATACTTCAACTTTATTTTCATTTCTCAGCTAAACTTGTACCTTTAATTGACATAATTTCATGAAAATGAGATAAAATGTAGGTGGTCTACTTTTTGTGATCATTACAGTATCCGGGATTATTTAGATGTTTTATATCAATTCTCCTTTAAATCTATAGGCTTCTTCAGAAATCACGCCCCTCGGAATGATAACTTTACGCCCACAGTTATAAATTTAGGCATATGCATACGCATACAATTTACAGTCTAAATTTTACGCCTACAGATAGAACGCAAAATCGGTAAACTGTAAACAAGTCGAATCAATGAAAATCGTAAACAAGTCAAAACTTCTCTAATACATGACAAATAAAGAAAAAACTTTGCATCATAACAGGAAAGGGACTCAGCACATCCCAGAGGCATCCAAAATTAATGAAATATATTTTTTGAAATAGCTAGAAAAAGTTAATGAGAAAAAATGACAAATCTCAACCTAAACAAGTCAGAGACATCTCAATACACACTCAATCCACCTAAACAACTCATGCTATACCTAAAATTACCTGCTCTTCACGATGGAGCAATTATATCACGCTCACAAACCAATCCACACTCACCAGGGACCACTAAGGCCCGAAAAATCAACATAAAGCTCACATACGTGTCCTAAACAAGTCAGAGACATCTCACTACACACTCAATCCACCTAAACAACTCATGCTATACCTAAAATTACCTGCTCTTCACGATGGAGCAATTATATCACGCTCACAAAAAAATCCACACTCACCAGGGACCACTAAGGCCCGAAAAATCAACATAAAGCTCACATACGTGACCTAAACAAGTCAGAGACATCTCAATACACACTCAATCCACATAAACAACTCATGTTATACCTAAAATTACCTGCTCTTCACGATGGAGCAATTATATCACGCTCACAAACCAATCCACACTCACCAGGGACCACTAAGGCCCGAAAAATCAACATAAAGCTCACATACGTGTCCTAAACAAGTCAGAGACATCTCAATACACACTCAATCCACATAAACAACTCATGCTATACCTAAAATTACCTGCTCTTCACGATGGAGCAATTATATCACGCTCACAAACCAATCCACACTCACCAGGGACCACTAAGGCCCGAAAAATCAACATAAAGCTCACATACATGTCCTAAACAAGTCAGAGACATCTCAATACATACTCAATCGACCTAAACAACTCATGCTATACCTAAAATTACCTGCTCTTCACGATGGAGCAATTATATACCACTCACAAACCAATTGCTCCATCGTGAAGAGCAGGTAATTTTAGGTATAGCATGAGTTTTTTAGGTCGTTTGAGTATGTATTGAGATGTCTCTGACTTGTTTAGGACATGTATGTGAGCTTTATGTTGATTTTTCGGGACTTAGTGGTCCCTGGTGAGTGTGGATTGGTTTGTGAGCGGTATATAATTGCTCCATCGTGAAGAGCAGGTAATTTTAGGTAAAGCATGAGTTGTTTAGGTCGATTGAGTGCGTATTGAGATGTCTCTGACTTGTTTAGGACATGTATGTGAGCTTTATGTTGATTTTTCGGGACTTAGTGGTCCCTGGTGAGTGTGGATTGGTTTGTGAGCGGTATATAATTGCTCCATCGTGAAGAGCAGGTAATTTTAGGTATAGCATAGTTGTTTAGTTCGATTGTGTATGTATTGAGATGTCTCTGACTTGTTTAGGACATGTATGTGAGCTTTATGTTGATTTTTCGGGACTTAGTGGTCCCTGGTGAGTGTGGATTGGTTTGTGAGTGGTATATAATTGCTTCATCGTGAAGAGCAGGTAATTTTAGGTATAGCATGAGTTGTTTAGGTCGATTGAGTGTGTATTGAGATGTCTCTGACTTGTTTAGGACATGTATGTGAGCTTTATGTTGGGTTTTCGGGACTTAGTGGTCCCTGGTGAGTGTGGATTGGTTTGTGAGCGGTATATAATTGCTCCATCGTGAAGAGCAGGTAATTTTAGGTATAGCATGAGATGTTTAGGTCGATTGAGTATGTATTGAGATGTCTCTGACTTGTTTAGGTTGAGATTTGTCATTTTTTTCTCATTAACTTTTTCTAGCTATTTCAAAAAATATATTTCATTTATTTTGGATGCCTCTGGGATGTGCTGAGTCCCTTTCCTTTTATGATGCAAAGTTTCTTCTTTATTTGTCATGTATTAGAGAAGTTTTGACTTGTTTACGATTTTCATTGATTCGACTTGTTTATGACTTGTTTACAGTTTACAGTTTACCGCAAAATCTGCGCCGGAGCGTAGATTTACGCGTTGGTCGGAAGACTGGTTGTGACTCTAGAATTTGCCGTATCTCAGATGTTTTATTTACCTCCAGTTCTCTGGAATATCCTAGAAAACATCTAACTCGTGGATATTCACGATGACGGTTTCCATGCATTCTTGGTGTATAAAAACAGCATGATATGTGAAGGCCAATGATTTGGATCTTATTTGTTTTATGATCTAAACAGAAACTGAAAGTTGACCAACGCACAAGAGTGCTTGTCGGCTATAATGAGTTCCGCCGGAGAAAGCTATTCCACCAATTCTGAACTAAGAAGTCCTATTTGGAAAATACGGCCAATTCAGTGAATTGGGAGAGAAGACGAGACAAAAACAAGTTACGTGCCACAACCACAGGTATGTACAAAATAGCAAAATACTTGCCAGTTTTCCGCTTCCTTCATCGAGCAATCGTAGCATGGAAAGTGTTGCACTGCCAACTAAGCGATGCGAATCAAAGTGAGCTTTTAATTTTAAATCCAGACTCTTTGTCACCCACGATTCCAAATTAGATAGAGAAGATGGATCAATTGTTGAAGCCATTTTGGAGCGTCTCAATATGACTAGGAAACCTACTTTTTTAGCGCAAATAGCAAAGTGTGCCGTAAAGAAGACCATACATTTCGTTTATTCGTAACATAGAATATATACAAACAAATCAATTTTAAGGCATTTAAAGCAGAAAAGTTATGAGATGCTGAGACCCAGCTGAGACCGCACGTGCTTATCCGCAGTGCATGAATCTGAGCAACTATTAAAGTGGGAATTGCAGGCTCAAATTGTTATTTAATTACACTCAATCATAGAGCTAGTATATTAGGTAGAGTAGGAACTCAGCATTCATCAAATTCCCAATATGTATACAGCATAGACATGGTATGCAGTTTCGATTTTATCAAATGAACTCGAGGTGAACACAGTTGAGTATTGTCATGCAAATGAATATGAGAATGTGAGATATGCAAATTTTTGAAGTTTTGAAGAAATTACCACGGAATGCCAATGGGTCACTATCACTTGAATACATAGCCTTATCCAAAGATGATGTCTTTGTCTGTATCAATCATCAATCATTTTCGATGAATGTTTATCAGATGTCGCTACAAGATGGATGCATGCGACTCGACTCCTCCCATCTTGTTGATGTTTGCCCCGCACGGGCTTTCTCCAGTCTCTACCAGACAGGAATATCCCCATCCTTCTTCAGAAAATTTGCGTACACTTTTGATTTTAATGTGCGCTTTGGAGGAGACATCACACACGATTAACGTGAGGGTAAGAGCATAGAATATACATGTATATATCCCTACTCTATGGGTAAGAGGCAATGTTCTCTTTGTTCTCAAACAAACTAGCATTTCATTTTTGTCTCTGATGTGACCTTGGGTGCAAAGGTGTGGGGTGTGATCGAGGTAGGAAGGCTTGTCTTCTCCACTAAATCACCGCGAATGAAAAGACAATCCTTTTTTCACTATCACGGTTCATTCCATAGACATCGAGCAACACCAACTTACTAAGAAAAAGAAAACTTAGAAAACTACTGATTAATGTTCGATGTCTGTGGTTCATTCCATCAACAATTGCAAGCTTTGCATGCAGCAGTGTCTTTGTACTTTTGTTTGACGTAGAAATTTGACATCAAGACAGTGACAGATGTGCACGAGGACAAATAATTTGTCTGTATTATGTTTCTGGCCTGGTTATAGGCCGGAGTTCGGAGTCCTATCCCCTTTGCCTATCCCTATCACTTGATAGGACTCCGACCAGCAAAAATGATAGCTAGGACTCCGGGACTCCGACTCGACTACGATTCCGCATCCCTGACTTACTCTATGCCTACTCTTACTATAAAATTGGCTTACCCAATTATTGAAAATTTTGCTGAATCAATGATTTTCGCTCTGATCAGACATTTTCCCTCACGCAGACAATGATGATGAGGTGCTGCTGAGATTTTGTACATGGTTGCACCCATAGACATCAAATATTAAGCACTAGGACATGGTTGTTGATGTTTGTACTGCACCTACAAAACTGGGCCTCATAAAATGCTCATGATCACTGTATGTTTTTTAGTGTGGAAGGATGAAAGTACGAATTGCAGTCGATGGAATTTAATATCGAGAAAATATCAACACATGAGCCAGAACCCTTTTTCTAATACTCAAATTGAGCATCTATTCCCATCTCTCTTCTGTAGCATCACTATGCTCATGGTCTTAGTCCATCATAAATGTATATATTTGTTTGTTTACATTACTTAAATGAGATGCTCAGTAAGACAATCATTCAAAAGAAAGCGAAGGTTTAGATCTCGTGGATTTATAATTTTACTGAGGCCTAATTCATTTGTTCTCCGATATTGATAGATGATATCATTGTCAAGTGCATAGTTTATAAAATGTTCGCACACAAGGTTTCCATGAACAACGACTGAATGCACTTAAATTCATTTTAGATGTAGCAGGCTGTTGTTTTGCCGAAAGTTGCATTCGCAGCATGTCAGGTAGTGGCTCGGTCGATGAAATAGTGTCAATCCTGTCTGCCGATGTGCTCCTAGTAACAAGGCAGTGGCCATTTCATCCCTCTTAGCCGATACATTGTTGGCATCGTAGCTGTTGTGTCGGCTGAGCCGTCAAGGCTCATTGCTAAGAGGTAGAAGGTGGATATTCTGTAGGCCTAATACATTGCATCAAGCTTGAGCTGTTTTTTAGTGTTCGGAGTCCCTGATATGTAACAGGCTAATTTGCTTCACTTTTTAAGAAAGTACTGAAATTTTCATGAAAACTGAGGAGACGAATCAGTAATTCAAGAAAGTAAACTAATGATGAATGGACGAATTGGTGAGATTTTGCGAAATTTTGCAATACTCCAATTTTTCTCCAATTTAATCACGATTTCACAAAAGCGAAAACTTCTGAGCCTGTACAGGGCAGATTGTAATTTCTTAAAGCGCATTTTTATTCTAAAGTTGCTAAAAACAGGCGAAAAAGTTTTTTTAATTAGTTCAATTCTAATTTGTGGCATTATCACAACACATTTCTTCAGCACATGTTGCTCTGGTACTTTCTCCTTAACCCTCATCAGCACGGAAAATCTATCTACCGATTCCTCCCTCCAGACTACATATGCAGTATTGTGTATTTTCATTGGTTCTTAATTGCTTATAGGTATCAATGTACATAAATTGGCATCCTTGATATAGCCTATCAGCTCGGATTCTTGCCACATAATGTTTGCTTGGAGATTGATGCGTTCTAGTTTTGCAACATAGGCCTACTGGTATAGCGATTACTCTATTATGCGAAATTTATCTAAAAGTGCAAAATCAAATGTAAGCTCAGCCTCTATGATTGAATTGTACGAGAGAAACATCCATGATCTGAGATATTTTAAGTTAAGAAAAGTGGACTTGAAAAGGAAGTTTGATAAGTTTGGCAAACCAATTAGATGTAAAACATTTGGCGTAAGTGCGGCACTCATGCAATCAAAGATAACAACGAACATGGATAACAAATGGGTAGCGGAATTGTTCTAAAACAATGTTTCAATTGCGATATACACTGATTTGCGCATGCTACATCAACTTTGTAATTGGAGATCATCTTTATTTCAGACCGCATAATTTGCCTCACTTGCATCATTCTCGCGAAAGTCGTCATACACGAGAGACGTGACAGTGGCTGGATCAAGCCATGAAACTTAATTGTACCTGCAAGCTTATCTGCCTTTTCATTGCTAACGACACCACAATGACCAGGACAAAAAGATCTGCAACTGTCTTGATGAAACACTCATTTCTAGAGAGTGACTAGCTAAGAATGAAAGCTTTGCAGAAAAGTTCTACATGATTGCAGCGAGTATTGCGCATACAACTGAAGTCTTAATTTTTCGCTGTCCATCAGATCTGTCAGTCCTTTGTATTTATTATAATCAAGAATCATAGCTAGTCGGATCGGAAGGTTACTTCAAGAATTTGTTGAGATAAGAAGACATGGGAATGAAGTCTTTATTCATTTCGGCACGCATGATATCATCATTATTTGTGCTCGTTGTCCTATACGAGGGGTGATTGATAAGTTCGCGGCCTGACATAGAAAGCTTAAAGCCAGGCCATTATGCACATGTGGATTGATGCAATGGAATGTGCTGACGGCACATGACGAGTGATCAGTCGATCCGGTGAACTGTTGGTAAACCACAGCTACTTAACTTCAGTTACTAACTTACCAGTCAGTTAGTCAGATAAGTGTTGCGTAGGATGGATCACGTTTCAAATCGAGCTGTCATTCGTTATCTCGGCTTGAAAGGACTCACATCAAAGGAGATACATGATGATATGGTTGGAACACTTGGTGAGAAAGCTGATCTGGCACCATCGGACTTTCATCTCTTCCAAAAAATGAAATTGGAGCTCAGTGGTCAGCACTTCGCATCCAACAGTGACGTCATGGAGGCCGTTGAGGAGTATCTGGACTCCAAAGACTCACACTTCTATGAGCAAGGGATCCGCGCATTGCAGCACCGTTGGGCTAAGTGCTTTGATTGTAGGGGCGATTATGTCGAAAATAAATATGTATCGTAAGCGAAATATGCTTTTTTCTATATCGGGCCGCGAACTTATCAATCACCCCTCGTATATCGTTAGTGTCACTAACCTCTCGCTATTGGATGATTTGAAACTCGTACGAGACATCTTGACGCTAGCAGGAAGAGTTCTTGTTGCTATCAGAATGTTATTAATAGCTTTCATAAGTGGTAGGCTTAATGAGGTCACAAGGTCAGTTGAAAAGAAATGAGAAGTTTACATGTTTGATTGCTGATTCATTTTTCCATTTGACGAAAAGAACACTTTTGAATGATGCATCATTCGTAAGCTCTTGTTATCAGCTTTCATCGTCATGATTATTGTGGGTAATGATACTAAGCTAGCGTCTAAATGCTCCCAAATGTGGAGTTCATTTAAAGTAATTGTAATCTACTGCACCTGCATATTGTGTTGATTTTGTATAATGTGTTGATTAAAAAAATCACAAAAAGTCTCTTCTGCAATGTGCGGTTTAAACAATTGATTTGTTTTGATTCAGATTACCACTGTTCTTTCCCACGCTTTTACCACCTAGGCTTGTGACTGGATGGATATCTATGCCGTCGTCATAGCGATGGCTATGAAGGTCGTCAAACTTTGCAAAGCACAGAGTTCTATGCTTTTTCAATTGATCAAAAGTTATATAGTTAAATGTTTATGCATCACCTGATACTTATCCAGATACACAAGCACCTTCCTATGCCAACTCTCCCCACCCCCTATGCCAACTCTCACTACCTCTATGCCAACTAACCCCACGTGACCACGACTATAAAATTTTTCAGTGGATTCTTTTGACCATTTATGAATGGGACTTTGAGGAATGGTTAAGTACTGGTAGTGACAGAGTGGTCACATTGCCGACACTTCGCCTTCATTTATTAAGCAGTGACAGTGTTTTTACAAAGAATATGCCAAGTCACCCCAGTCTCCCCTATCCATGTACATTTATAAGATCCCATTGGATCCGTGATGGCTGACAAAGGGTAATCAACTAAAGAATAGTCTCAACCTCTAAAGTGAATGGCATTTGTTTTGGCACACATTCGTCAATTAACTAATTGAAAGGTAAATGGAAGCACCGTATTAGTGCCCAACAAAGTTAGAGTGTAGAAGCTATGTCAACCGACCAACCGGGAAAATTCAACAAGTTGAAAGCGGCGATTCACTAGAAACATGACACAATAAATCCATCAACTATTATTCAGATACATAAAAATTGATACAAAGAGGTATGAAAAAGATTATGACAGAGTCGCATAATGATGCTTGATATAGATTTTATTGCTCAAATTCTGTTACCATGCCAATTTTCTCCTCAATGTATAATACTTCAAGTGATAAACTACATAATATGATGCTATAGACCAATAATAACTATATCTACTTACAGGTAAACTTAATACTTAAAGATATAAACTGCTATGATATTATCCAAGTTACTTGGATACCATTACAGGGATGGTCCGCATGTGAAAAAACGTGAGAAATTGTGAGAAACAGGGAAAGATGTGTGAGGAAATGTATCTTTTTGAGAAAATTTGGTTTCAGTTCTATCCGATTGAAGCATTGCATCAGATCTACATCTCCGCAATCATCCTAAAGTGCCTGGTCGTAAGGTTGATGATCAGCAAAATGCACAAATTTTTTCTTCTTTTGATCACATGCGTTGAGTATCAGTTTTCCTTCCACATGCAGCCTTTATTAAGTTGCAAAAGTCTGTAATTCCGCGTGCTTTCTTTATTGGAGGGCCACCATTAGGACATCCAGCTTTATTTGGACATATCACCTGAGAACAGATTACAACCATCGAAAGTTCCTGCTATTTAGACACTAAACAGCCTTATTTAGGATATTTTTCCTTGCTTTCCTGAAAAATAAATTTCCTTAACTAATGATTCATGATATTGGATGAAATAGCAGCTATTCAGGTATATGTTTCAATTGAGGATGCAACTCAATATCTAATAATAATTCTATTTTGATTGTGTTAACAAAAAAGCAGCAATTATTAATTATTTCAGGCGCACTAACTTAGGCGATTTGCCAGTAGTATGTTTAAAGAGATACTTAATGAATACCCGTCGAAATTTCACTAACTTGCTAATTGCAAATCTCAGCCACACCTGGCTGAATTGCATCCACGTGGTTCTCTGCTTAAGTAGTATAGTGGATCATTCATTCCTCGTGGTGCATTGTCAAAAGTTTTGGACGGACTTCTAAGGATCATTTCAGGGACGCCTTGAAGGTACTAATTTGCATTCTCCACGATATTCATCATTGGAGAGTAGGGAGGAAGCATTCGGACGATTTGTGTCTCGCAAAACTCCTTCCGTTGCTGCTCGCCTTTGCTCAGAAGCGTTGTCGAAGATGAAGGATGCGTCGTAGCCAACAGGAGACACATCCTGCAAGAACTCTCGGAATAGGCCTTGATACGCCTTGAATACGCCACCAGATGTGGCGCATAACATCTGCCTTTTTATTCAAAACACTCGCATATTGGAAAAAAGTATTGGGGAGAGACTAGCAACAAATTATTGTTTTTCTCAGAATATGAGGTTTCTCAGGCAACCTCAGTCGCAGCTCATGATTGATCTGGTCAACAGTGAAAGCGGAATGTTCCTCCACAATCTCATTGTGTGAGGAATATTGTGGTCTTCATTTTGTCGTCAATCTTCGTCCTTCTTCCACCCACGTCTTTGGTCTTGGATGCTCGGTGGATCTTCGCACGATCGAATACCCTGTCCTGCGCTTTATGTATAACTGCCTGGCAATCTCGATGTAGGCCTCTCCTCGTTCATGTGCTAAATCCAAACGATCTTTATCGCCACTGCCGATTCTTTGTCTTGGCATGGCTGTGTGCACTTGTAGCGGCAAAGTCGCACTTGTGGTGGCATTTATAGCAACCGCTTATATCACCTCTCGGTTGTCATCGCAAAATGACTGTTACTCGCATCGAATTCTGCACTTGATTCAGCATTGCGCTTTTGAAAGGACAATACCTCATGCTTATTTGGCAACTTTATTCTTGAAACGACATGCTGCTCACGACATGTCTAAAGCCGCATCGTGATGTGGCATTATCCAGTTGAAATGTATATGCTTCAATTGAAGCGATTTTTCGCGGTGTTGACTAGTCAAACCTATAGAATTGCAGTGAATGTGGTTTACATGAGAGCTTTCGAATTTTGTGAAGCAGATTACTTGGGTCTTGAATCCAACAATTTTATTGTTCGCTGTTAGGTATGAGGCCGGACCCATTCAGACCCAAGTTTCCTGTCTTATTAATGATTGCAAAACAAATATATGTCATCCAAGCGTCAAGCACCCGATCCAAGCGCTTAATTCAGTACGCTCGTTGAGCAAGATAGGACAAGGGGCAGACTAGAGTCTCTCTACTTGTCTCGGAATCTTCAGTAATTATTGCAGATCAGTATAGCTAACTAGATTACTATTAGAACAAATAGTAATTGCTAAATTAGAAATAGTTTTTCAGAAATTTTTTAAAATGCCTGTAGTTAGAAAAATACTGCAACTGATGAAAGGCATGACTCTCATTTTGTTGCAAGTTGATTTGTGGATGCAAATTGAAGCCACGTCATGGTCTGTAGATATTCTGAAACGTTGGAATATACCATCAATGTATAGTCGAGCAGATACTGCGCAATTAATCAAGCATAAATATATTGTGCTAATAAGTTTATGTCATTAGATATCATGGGACAAATTCACAATGCCTGCGTTTGAAAATAAGTCATGAGGTTGCTCATACAAATAATACAAAACTTCATTATGTAATAATCAAATAGTAGGCATACTAGTACATAATACTCGCATGCCATTGCTATAAAGTTGTATGCTAGTCATTATCAAATTACTTCAATTCCATATAATGCTGCGTAATGTTTCCTCCTTCAAGCCGTAACTTCAACTTAGGTCTGTGTCCAAAATTTGGACCCAATAATCATCCCTGGTTTCAAGACGAATGTTACGATAATCGCAGACATGTCAGGAAACTTGTTCTGTTGTATGACTCATGAGTATTTCAAACACAGTTTTGATTACTTTATGATTGTTATCAGCGTTGAGAGAAATTCATCATTTGATGTGAGAAATTTGTTATTTTGTGATGTGAGAAAATGTGAGAAATTGATCATCGGAGCGGACCATCCCTGCCATTATAAACCCACACACGGGCCCTGCTAGTCGTTCTTTCGTCAACCTCGAGTCGAGTCAAGTCGAGTCGGGGAAAATTTTCAAAGATATTAAGAGGCAAAAATGTGTTTAGGCCTACGTAGGCCAATAGAAGCAATGAAGAGGATAAAAATATAAGGCATATGGCGACGCAAATCGTTGATCGAGTGAGTGGGTTATCCTTTGTTGTGTATATGTAATTGTGGACATTAGACATACATTATATAAATTTAAAAAATCCTATGTATCCAATCATTTATTTAAATTATTTTTGCAATTAATTTTTTAAAACCTTTTGTTTAGGCATTGCATATATTTTACCTTGTAGGTGTATTATACAATAGATATTAAGCAAGCGTGCAATTATTCTGAATACCATACAGGGTGACAGAGAACATTGCTCAGTTGCTATTAGGAAATTAACGAAGGATCAATTTCATCCTTAAAGAGTTAACTTAAACCTGTATTTTTTGCAGTTATGGAGTGCTATATCTACTGGTCGCTGTTAAATGTCAGAGCAGGTCCTATTATTTTAATATTCATAGAAATTAACGGAGGTTTCAGTTTTCATTCAAGTTGTACACTATTGCAATGCAGATTTATCGATTTTTGTGTATTTATCTAATAGCACTCTATTCAGTATATTCCAGTTAAACAGCTTGTGTAGTTTTTTATCACATTGGAGAGCAGCATATCATCAGACTATCTATCAATTGCAGCTGATGAATGTAATTTAGCCCGAGTTGTAGTCTGCTGATCATTATAGCATCCTGCACTTGCCTTTAGAGAAACCTGTTTACCTAAGTTGATGAGTGTAATTTTTTGTAGGTAGTGTATTTACGTGTATTTACTGAATGAGTATTTACGTGCGTGAGATGAACCAAAAACAACAAACTAACTGTCTGATAAGCTAAAATAACAGGTCCGAATTGCGTTTCGCAAAGATAATTTTTTGAGATAGAAATAATTAATCTTCTCCAGGGATCACAATTCACCCAAGAAAAAAGCGGAAAATCTGGAAAAACCGGGGTTCGAATGCATAAATTTGAAATATTTACATCATTTAATTTCGCAAAAAAATGGAAAAGATGGAAAATTGCGATCCCTGATCTTCTCCCTTTGGCTGATCTAATTGGCCGTCGTTCAATGTGACTGAATTTAAGGAACATTTCATTGCAACTTGAACAATATTGCTGTGACCAGGCTGTGAACAAAACATTATGCTGAATAAACGCGTTAAAGTAGTGAGTCATTAAAGAAATCTAATGTAATCTGAATAAGAAAGCTATGCAAACACGATTTATTTTTACACATTTTGGCCAACTCGATTCGAATTCTCATCGTCGTTTGAGTACTCGAACGGTGTAACAAAATGTCGAGTATTCGAGCGGTCAAACTTGAAATTCGATTCGAGTCGAGTCGGGTCGACTCGGCGCGATTCGACATTTTCGAGTACTCGGAGGCCCCTAATGAATACTCGTTATATGTTAAATTCCACATCTCAGTTCCTTGATGACATCCATGATAAGTAGCAGTTGTTTAAGAAAGACCAACTCTTTAATTAACTCAATTGTTAAGTTTCCGTCCTACACAAGAAAAAATAGTTGTCTGTAATTCATTTTTTTGTAATTTTTTAATTCCTTTTTGCATGTTCGTAATTGTCATCGAAATAGTTATTTACGTTTTTCCATAGTTAGATAGCATATATGCTAAAGTAGGCCTACTATATAGACATAGTACCGTCATTTTGTCAAGCTGCTAAGGGGAATTTCCCACCATTGCCTTACATCTATTCTGAGAGAAAAATAAACTTCATGATGTCGAGCGGCTTGGCCATCGCTATCTGAAAGCTCAACCTGCATCTACTAGTCTTGAGTAGAGCCATCCACGATTAAACTTCATGAACCGAAATTTGTTTAGTCTGCAGCTACTTATCTACAGAATGGGGTATTTAATCCTCTATATCTGCAGAACACACTTCAACCCTGTGACGTCAACCTTAAAATACATCGCATTTTTTCAACCTGGGGGAAAAATGACCCCATGGTAGAAATTTGTGCTTTTATTGCTTTTAGATGCGATAGTCATTAAATCAATCATATTTTTAAGAATTTAGATGCATTTAGATGCGGTAAGAAATTATTGATATTTGATAATACAAGCTGTAGGCCTACTATCTTTCGCATGCTCCCACTCTGAAGCGAAAATAAAAACACAAGATTTCCAAAAAATTCAAATTTCATAATGAATTTAAGAGAATCATCGCAATTTCACAAACAAATTTGCATGATTTAGACACATTCATTGCACAAAAGTAGTCCATGATCTTTACGACAAGAACGCTTGCAACGGAAACACTGTGTGCTCACCTTTTTGGCAATCGAGCGGGGACAGAAAAAGCATCTCCGTCTTTGAGTCAACATTCCCGTTGGTGGAGGATTTGAAGTTTCATTTTGAAGCTGACAACCCAGTGATCGCATGGCAACAGTTACTGGTGACTTTAGAGCTTCAGGATTTTTAATACGTTTGTTGATTTGCCTTTCAACTAAGGAGAATCCCAGTTCTTTCAGATAAAGTCGTCGTTTGTAAGATTTGCCTTTGTTCCAATCTGGGAATTTCATGTACCACGTAATATAACCTGCAATTGCTCCACAGTCTATCATGTTGAAAAAGAATACCATTGGCCAACGCTTTAGTTTTCGTTTACTAGTATAAAGCCTTGCCAAATGATCCAGATTGTCTACGCCAGATTTGGTTTTGTTGTAATGTTGGATAATAACAGGTTCATATTTGTCGTCTTCATCGATAGACTCATCATGGTGCATAGAAGACAACAATATGACGGACCTTCCTTTCTTTGGAACATAACTAACGAGGGTAAGTTGACGATCAAATCCAAAAATAGATGAATACTCTGGCCTGCTGCGATTGCTTTGCATCTCTCTCGGGATATCAGCACGGTTTTTTCTTATTGTTCCAACAATTGTAGTGCGCATGGCAAGCAAATCATGAGCTAAATCAACCGATGTAAAATAATTATCCATTGTTATATTTCTTCCTGTCTTTATCCAGGGCTGTACTAATCGTTTCACAAGATCTTTTACATTTGACCCAACTGGTGCATTGGGTTGCCTACCAAGATAGACTTCACCTTTCAGAGGAAATGACGTTTCGCTATCATAAGCCCAGAATACCTTTATGCCGTATTTTCCGGGCTTCGAGGGCAAGTACTGCCGGAAACTGCACCGCCCTCGTGTCGCTATCAATTGCTCGTCGACTGTTATGTCACTGCCTGGCTTATAAACGGGTTGTAGATTGGCCAGAAACATTACCCAGAAGTCACGGATAGGCGCCAATTTGTCTTGTGAAATACGTTGCTCTCTAGTTGCCTGATTGTCGAATCGACAGTACCTCAACAACTCTTTGAAACGCGTAAGAGACATTGTGGCCCTGAATACGGGTCTACCATCTTTCGCTGACCATAGTTCGTCTAGAGATTGCCCTGAAGATCGCCACATACCTGCCAAAATCAGAAGACCGATCATAGCCTCTATTTCAGACGAATCAGTCTCACGCCAACCATGGGTTCTCATGTGTTTGATTCCATTTTCATGCTGTAGATTGCCCTCTACGGTTTGTCTCTCGAACAATTAGAAGTATCATATCATTTGTGAAAAATAACTTGAAACTATCAAAGATAGTATAAACTGATCTGACGCTCGCACTACTGAGCCCACTTTGTTGCCGATGTACATTTGAAGCACGAGCTTGTGTCGGCCTTTCCGGATTTGTAATCCATATTCGCCCATTTTTGCTTCGTAGCTGATGTGGTATGTTGACTCGTTGATGTAAAGGCGGAGGGTGATCGTTATCAGAGTCTTCGCTGT
Source organism: Prostheceraeus crozeri (assembly GCA_907163375.1). Lineage (NCBI taxonomy): Eukaryota > Metazoa > Platyhelminthes > Polycladida > Euryleptidae > Prostheceraeus > Prostheceraeus crozeri. Next base: position 228,208 of record CAJQUW010010997.1, read on the forward strand.
CATCGGAGGAGTCATTGGAATCAGTCACTTGATTGTCGTTATCGTTGACATCACTGGTATCAGTTGATTCATCCTCAGTCAATTCAATATCAGAAACATCAGATCCACTTTCGCGATCCATTATTTGTCGCGCTACGTCTTTCGTTGTGTACATTTTGCGAGCCATTGTAAATTACAAAGCGCGTGCATCAGACATTTGATTTATATCCATCAGCGGACACAAGCGTGGATTACTACTCAGCGCCCCGAGAATACTTCATTCTTTTCGGGCTACATTCTTTTGGTGCCATTGTTAGCATATGACGCAAATCACAATTGACCTCTCTATGCAACGATAGCTGTGCAAACACAGTCAGTGCAAACTGCTGATAATCCTATCTCTATGGGCCTACGTTGGAATGAATAATGCATCGAACGCTAACACTTCTGTTATCTTGCACAAAAGTACTTACGGCAGTGACTTCTATGGCAAGATATCCAACTATCAGCTAACAAATCAATTCAATAGATCGGTTATTCCAGATATCTATTGCCTCTGTCATACAATTTCATGCAGAACACAGACAACCGAGTTGACCCCAGGTTGACGAAATACGTTGTATCATCTGAAACCTCAGACTGTACCTTTCCTTTTCAATCAAATGTATACAGAGCAAACTTTTTGTGCTAAATTTGTTGCAGGGAAAGCTATTTATCAGGCAGGCCATAAGAGAGGTATTATTTGACATTATGATCTACTATTGAAGTTTCGTGGGATCAATTTGACCCCAGGTTGACGGAAGAGGGTTAAAGTGTTCAGATATTCAATTTGACATTTAAATAGCGATCAATATGCTCCAAATTATGCATCTGATCCATGTTTGTTCTTCAGTGAAAGAATTCAGTATGGTTTGGGGGTCTGTAGAGGGCGCAAATAGGCCATTTCAACACTGAGGGGTCAGGAGGCCATTTTGAAATTCATTTGGATATTCAAATAGTTGATGATAAATATTAAAGTTTCGCAGATTTTCGTAGCAATTTTGTGAATATTGTTGCAATACAAAGTTGTTGATGTACTTATTTATTCTAAAGAGACAATATTAACGATCTTGAATATCAAAATGAATGTCTGAATGAAAGTCGAAATGAATATGATAGTTTCACACGTGAATATTGGCATGGAATGAATGTTCGTTTTGCTTTTCAAGTCCGGTGCACTCCTTTATAAGACTCGATTTGATTTGATTTGTGTATTTCTTTATTTGAATGGTAATCATAATATACAAAGAAACTAGCGTGTACAATGTAAGTTAGTTAGTAAACTCATCAAGAAATATAAGATACATCGAAGTATGCATGTATAATAAAATCATTGCAAAGTTAGATTAAGCGCATGCACCAAGTTGACGATGAAAACTTGTGTTACAAAGTCTCGCCATGTAAGGGAAGAAAGAACCATGTCTGTCAGTTCTTATTGCTGGAAGACGGAAATGTCCAGATTTGGTGAGTATGGGCGGAACACAAGTACTTAATATGTGATTTTCCTGCTCAACTATACTTTTCCACGTTCTCATGCACAACGACAAGTGACGTTCAGTAATAGATGAGCAATTGCACCGTAAATTACAGCTCCACTTATAACTGCCTTCTGAGCGCCATCCGGAAATGATGCGATGACCACGAGTATCGATACGTTTTAGGATGTTAGCCTGTTTTTTATTCAATCCGGTAAATAAGGGACAAGCGTACTCCATCAGCGCACGAATAGTTGCACAAATTTCATGCAGTGACTCTTCAGATGTGAGGTACTTTAATTTGCGTAATATGTGAAAGCGTTGTGAACACTTCACTCTTAAATATTCAACTTGCAAACTCCAGTTCAATTGATCGTTGAAAATAATCCCAAGAAGTTTCAAACGGGATACACATTCAATCTTCGGCATGACTGAGAAGCAAAGAGGCTGACGGGTGACCGTCAAACATTTAGATTTTTTCATATTCACTTTCATACAATTATGGCTGTACCAATCCAAAAGATAATCCACTTCACAATCAATCAACTGTTGAATTTCTATTGAGGATCTGGAGATGATGGGTACAACGATCGTGATATCGTCCGCATATTTCGTTACCACCGAAGAAGCCAATGATGGAGAAAAATCACTGAGGCAAGTACAAAAGATAGCCAGCCCAAGCACTGAACCCTGTGGAACTCCTTGTGCAATGTTTATTTTGTTTTGTAGAGAGAGGTTATCGCTTAACTTCAATTGACCCGTTCTGCCACTGAAATAGTTTTCCAGCCATTTTAAGAAACCAATGGGAAAATTCTGAGTATACAGCTTCTTTATTGAACGGCGGTGATCAACGCGGTCGAAAGCATTCGATCGGTCAAAGCTTAAAATCGAAGTTCCAAAATTTGATAAATCGTCATAAAATTTGGTTGCAGCGTTGTAAATATTCAGAAGGGCTGTAGTAGTTGAAGCAGATCGGCGGAAGCCGTGTTGGTTAAACCCATAAGACATCTCCAGTGGTACTCTCAAGTTGTCCATTACGAACCACTCAAGAACCTTAGCAGGGAGGGGTAGGAGTGTGATATATCTTAAGCTGTATACTTCAGGAATTTTACTTTTTGGTATTGGTTTTATATCACCCTCTTTCCATGCATTTTGAAAAGTTTGTTGCTTAATTGAGGAAGATACGTTGCTAAAGATAGTACAAAGAGGTTTAGCAATTACGTCCGCAAGGGTCACGTATATCTTCGTCGGAATCTCGTCAACACCACATGCTTTATTCTTTGGATACTTTCTTAACTTATTTTTGATGCGGGACTCAGTTATATGAACTTGCCAAAAATCATCTTCCAAGTGACTCACATCAGTTAATATCGGATGAGATTGATTATCCGAGGATAACCGAGCCCGTAAATCTGAAGACAAGGCATCAAGCAAGGTTTGCTCATCTCCCAATTTTATATCAAAGCTGACGCAAAATTCAAATCCTTTTTCTTTGAATGTTCACTCACCAATTTCCAAAGACCATTCTTTGATTCCATCATTTTGTTTGCCCACAATTCCTTGGCCTTCCTTACTTCCAATTTTGTTTTTTCTTTCAAATGATTTTATCTGGTCCAATCTTTATCCCTGAATGCCTTCCATTTATCCAATAATAACATTTTGGTCAATGGAGTAATCCACTCTTTGTCATTGTTGGTTATGGGTACCCAACGACTAGGCAAGTACTCATCCATGAGACTCAAAAGAGTGCTGTGAAATTTCAACCATTGAACATTTACGTCCTCATCAGCCTTCAATAGATGACTCCAGTCAACACGCTCAGCAGAATTGAGAAGCCGCTCTATATTTGAACGACGAAAATCGAAAACTTTATGCCATCTGACGAAAGTCTCGGAAAGCTTATTGATTTTTGGCATTATGGTCAGTGTCAAGTGATCCGAATTACCGATGGGAGCCTCATATTCTAAGGAGTTGTGATCATAATTTGATAGAAGATTTCTGGAAATCAATATGTGATCTAGAATATTGCTTCCCCTGGTTGCTTTTGAAACAATATCCTTTAGTCCAAGTTCGGAACAGAGATCACTGGCACCAAGACGATTGAAGTCACCGACAATTATTTGATCGTAGCTTGGATGACTCAAAAGAAATCTGTCAGTGTCATCAACAATCGCCCCATTTGGTCTAAGAATTGTGCTGTGTTGCGTTACGTCTTCACTTAAATAATCTGAGATGAATTATAATTTTGACATTTATATCGATGTGACAACTCATGTGATAATGGCATTCAAGTGTGTCACACAAGTAAAATCTTGACACTCATTAGTTTCACTTCTAGCAATGAATAAGATGCAAACTAGAGCTCTCGGTTGAGTTTGGTCGGACTCCAAATGAGAGGCTGGATTTACTTTTATCATGCACTAGTCGGTATGATGACAAACAGGAATTGTTCTCGAGTGTGCGTGAAGATGTGAATGTCTCAATCTATCAAAGCATGTCGACCGACTAATAGCTGAGTGATTAATGGAAAAATTAATATAATGCATTGCAAGTAATCCCAAAGACATCCATTTCATACATAGACAATCATGTTCATGTTGATTTACCACAACAGCAGAAAAACCTTTGCCGGAATATTGACAATTTGATAAACGTCACAGCTCTGTAATTCAGTTTTAGAAGATAACTTGAATTTGGAATTATTAGCTGTCAGCTAATAATGAGTGATACGCGTAGTATTATTGAAGGGATGAAATGACTTCCAAACATAGAACAATAAGAAAAATGTGCTCATACAAAAAAAGGAAAATCGGTTAATTTTCGTGGATGTTCATTTTCATTGCAGCGCCTACCCAGGAAGTCGAATGCAGCAAGCAATATTGTAACGACACTGCTGAAGGACTTATGATTCATGCACAGATGAGCTTATTCTATTAGTAATTGCGATCTAAAGCTCAAGTCTTGTTACCATTATTTATTGATGTATGAGACACTTTCTCCCGATATTTCTTCCTGCCAAGCTTTTTGTGGTTCCAAAAATGCCGGATTTTTAGCCTGTATTATGGTTGATGGATGAAGACACTGCAATGAAGGTAGAATAGCCCACGGACGCGTTGTCTAATATCTACTCATAGGCATACTTATTCTGCAACTGCTATTCATTGACCCTTTTAGTGTTGGGGGCTGGATGCATGACTTGTTCGCACTGCGTGAACAGTGACCCCCCACCGTTTTCCATTTCCGACTGACATATGAATGACTGTTGACCTTTACCAACCTCTTTTATTTTACTCTTTACCCCGTGTCGGTTCATTCGCTCATCCTGCTGTGTACTCTTCTGTAATGGCAGAAATCAGTGAATTTTTGAATACTTGTGCAATGTGCATCTAGACGAGGAGATGCAATCTCAACCCCAGACTTGTATATAAGGGAGACCATTTAACGTAAATAGTTTAGATAGTCTTAAGATGTGGAACACCATACTTAATTAAGATTAATATTTTCACTATATAATGCAAGGGTATGTGAGTAATGACTACTCGAGCTAGGAATAAGAGTTCAATTGTTAAATCATAGCATTTATCCGATGTGCACCGTTAAGTTGTGTTATTTCGGTGCTGGATATCTGGAGTGTTGCAACTACAGTCTACAGTCAATTTTTATGTTAGCAATTTGCAAAACACATCGATTTCCATAATTTCGAGAATGTTTTTATTTCGTTCCTTAAATGTACGAATTAGAGAACTGTGTACATGCAAATGTGAACGTTTGCTTTGATTTGCAGGAGAAGCGTAAACCATCTAGATCATCTAGAAGGCCACGAAAGCGTGTGAATGATGACATTCCAGTAGAAATTTTTACTCGAACGCGATTGGACTACGATGAGGTTTGTGTAACGGAGATTCATAAAATAGATAGATTTTGATAAGAACACAATAATTCAGCAATGAGTCTTCAATCTTATTGTAAACTGCATCATTTCAGGAATTGGAGTCGCGGATGAAGAGTCCTAAAAGGTGAGGTTGCGGCTAAAATTAAACATTTTTTTGAAAGCAATCTATTTTGGTTGAAAATTCGAATTTTGCTTGTTTTATGTTGTTGTGATAAGTCAACTAGCAGCGGTTGAAAACCGCATACATTTGACTCATTTTTAGCGACAATCATATTGCATATTCAGAAATGGTTGGCCCAAAAGTCAGGTGGAAAATTTAGGATGCGTGGGGAATAGATGAGGAAATCTGGTAACAATTTTTCAATGAAAGCAATTGAACATAATCGATTCGATGTAATGGTTTTACAGCATGCAGTTTTTTGACCCACGTAAATTCCTCAAAAGAAATACAAAATCTGGAAATAGGCCAAGTGTTTATTTCAGGGATGCGGAGTCGGAGTCCCGGAGTCCCATAATTTTTTGCTTGAGTCGGAGCTCCAGCTTATAACTAGACCCGAAATATAATACAAACAAATTATTTATTCTCGTGCATAGCTGTCACTGTCTTGATGTCACCTTTCACCGTCAAACAAAAGTACAGAAACAGCAGTGCATGCAAAGCTTGTGATAGTTGAGGGAATGAACCGTGACAGTGAAAACAGGATTGTCTTTTCACTCGGTGATTTAGTAGAGAAGACAAGCCTTTCTACCTCGATCACACCTACGCACCCAAGGTCACATTAGAGACAAAAATGAAATGCTAGTTTGAGAACATTGCCTCTTGCCCTCATGTTAATCGTGTGTGTATGTTGGCTCCTCCAAAGTTCATATTAAGATCGAAAGTGTACTCATATTTTTTGGAGAATGATGGGAATTTTCCTTCCTGGTAGAGACTGGAGAAAAACCGTGTGAAGCAAGATGGGAGGAGTCGAGTCGTACGCATCCAACTTAAAGCGACATTTGATAAACTTTCATCGAAAATGATCGATAATTGATACAACAATGATTAATTAAGATAGGTTCAGAAAAACCTATAGTGATCTATGATGTAGGTCACAAGTTTATTTGAAAAACTGTGCTTTATATACTTGCCACCCGGTGTCGGAGTCGTATCAAAATGATAGGACTCCGCATGCCTGGTTTATTTTGATAGAAAATATAAAAAATGTACAAATTAGACAAACTATGTTAAAAAGACAATTACTTCATAGCTTGAACTAAGTACACATTTCAAAATGATATTGATAAGGGCATTTAGCAAAATAAAAAGTTTCTGTAGTCTTCCATCTCAACCCGGCTGTTCAACTTAGGCTTACAATTATTTATATAAACAGCTTCACGGAGTCTCATATTTGCTCTATCATTGTCCCGGCCAATGAACTTTGATATTGCGTGAGTTATTATCGCATTTTTGAAAATGTCTATGTAAAGATGAGCGATTGATGGCAAGGTGCTCTTTAACCCGTATATTATGTAAAAATAAAAATAAATGAACGTTGTTTATACTCGGAAGCACATTAGGCACGGAGCCTTTCTTCCATGTGGCCGAGTTGTCATTTACCTGTCTCATTCTTTTTCGTGCTGAGTGTTTAGCAAGAATGCAGAGTGTACCTATTTTAAAAGTCTTAGGTTTGACCCGACCAAGATTTGAAACAAGGTCTCCCGGACGCAGAGCGAGCACTATACCACAAGGCCACAGCGCCGGGAATGTAGTAGTCTTATTGAGCTTCCAATGTAAAATTTTTGACAGTTCATACATGTAATTTTATATATGGTTTTCTTTTGGAATGGACATTGGGTTAATGTACAGTTTTTATCAGTTTTGCGTTTATTTTTTATCACGCACGCTTCATAATGCTTGATTGCGGCGAACTAGTGTAATGATTATCTTTTCTTTTATGAAGATTCGTTTGACATCGCGATCTGCCTTATAAGAAATGAACCTTAGTACATTGATCATTTGATCACTTTCTTATGTCTGAATGGTGAAAGCACCAGCGCAGGTAATCCACGTTATCATTTACTTCCGATCCGATCCTTATCCAATTTAAAATCACCGACGACGAGGGAAGATCAGAAGACATTTAAATTATGCCGCATCTTGTGCAGAAAATGAGTAGATTTCAAAACCCCGTAAAAGTATTGCAGGCAAAAAAACTAACCTGAAAACCCCATGTGCGTGATTATTGGATAACTAACCCTACCCGCACATGAACTAAACCCTGGAATTCACGCCAAAAGTCAAAATGGAATGAAGTCTTTTCTATTTTGATAATGCAATCGATCGAAAAATTGCATAAGTCGTCACATATTTTGTACATGACAATATAGAGAATCTAACTAATTGAATACTCAAAGGTATATATTTTGTTACACTTCAAGAGGTGAATCGACTTAAGATATTATCAACCTCGTGGGGAAGTGTTCTATGTAGATCTCTAATCTGAATGTTTGCAATATCAGTGCGGAAATCAGCCGTCAATTCTTTGGTATTCACTGTAACATGGTGCAGGACTTTTTCTGTCGATTATCAAAATTGATATCACTAACTCAAACAGTTGTTTGATATCAACTGATCCAGATAGCGACATTAACCAAATGTATCATAGCGATGAAGTGACATTTAGGTCATGTCGCTGAAGCGCTATGATACATTTTTGGCATGTTCCATAGCTCTAAACAATCTCTGCTGTTTCCAAGATATGAAATAATAATCATGATCAATTCAATCTATGATAGATAGCAACAGATATCACACTTGCAGAATTACTTGCAGAATTACTTGCATTGATATTTCTACAATGGATATCCATGTTTTGACAATCACTATCTTCTAGTCATAGAAATGGAACTACATATTATACAAGGTGTTTCAAAAGTAGGCTAACAGTAGAAATTGGCATTGAAAAGCTATGTCTTAATGCTATAGATTAATAAGCTATGTCATAATAATCTTTTTCACGATGCCACAGATAGCTAATATGCCTTGTATTCGTAAGGGGCAAAAATTCAATACTCTTTGACATCGCGTAAATCATATTAAAATATCTCATGATCTCCAGTGTTTTCATGCCTACATATTTCACTACAACCCAATTTGAATCTATACCGATCATGAGAAGTCGAATAACTATCCAACATCTATCAAAAAAAAAAATATTAGGAAACCATGTAAACAAGATAGTAGTTGTTTCAGTGTTACTGCGGAGAAGGAAGAACAGCTGACATTCGAATGTCCTCCGCGCCCCTCAGCCTGGTGCACGAAGACGCTGTCGTCAACACAAGACAGGGAGGCGAAGAAGGAAGAACAGCTGACATCCAAATGTCCTTCACCTTTGTTAATTCCAGCCTCCTCTTAGACCATCGTCAGAAGCTTCTGACGATGGCCTAGAGGAGGCTGAAAATTAATAAAGGTATTAACATTAAAATAACTACCATTTTGTTTGCTTGGTTTGGAACCAGTAGACACAGTTATGTCTATTTACGTGACCTGATAGTTTGAAACTTGCTTCGTCAGACCAAACTATCTTGTCAAGCAAATCTGGGTTCTCCCGAATTTCCGACAACATGAGCACAGCAAACTGCAAGCGTCGTTCAGCATCATCCGGTAGAAGGTGCTGCAACAGTCTGGGTCGGTATGGTTTCAACTCAACTTTCCTCATCAGTCTCCAAGTAGAGCTTAGAGAAATGTCCAACTCCAATGAGGCTCTTCTTGTTGACTTCTTCGGACTTTGAACAAATGTTTGGGCCACTAGCTCCTCGTTTGATGTTATTGAAACTGATCGAGGGCGTCCTGACTTCGGTGCATTCTCTACCGAACCGGTCTTTTCAAATTTATCTCGAATGCGATAAATAGCAAATCTTGATGGAGGATTGCTGTGAAAGGCATCTCTCCATTCCATTCGCACCTTTTCAGCATTCTTGTTTTTCCAAAAGGATTTCAAAATCCATTTTCTCTGATCATCTTTTAGATGACCTGACATGACAGAAGCAGCAAATTCTAAAAAGCTTCAAGCTTGTTTAATTCACTTCAAGTCAAACTAACAGTGTTTGATTCAAATCAAATTAATTGAACATATCCATGTACGTAATGTCAGATTGGTGCTATATCTTGTCCATGATAGATTTCAAAATTCCTTTGCCAATGGAATGCTACTGCATAGACTTCTAAATGATAGTAGCAATTACTTCGAAGTCTATGGCTCATGTTGGACTGATCATGGATATCCATCGACTGATTCAGGTGTAAATCGCCAATAGAACGGTCAACATAGATTTCCTAGGGCAAAATCAACTGTTAGCCTACTTTTGAAACACCTTGTATAGAGTGATGAGATGAATGATCTAAATTCTGTAATAGATAATGCATAGATTTGAGGTCATTATTTGCTATAATTACCGAGAGCCGAAGACTCGAGGTTATTATGACAAATAATGATCGAAGAGATCTATGCATTATCTCTTATATAGCTTTTTCCAATCAACTGTTGACATAGAAATATCAAATGTGATATAGTGTAATCAAATGTAGAAAATATGATCCTATGTAGGGAACTCTATGCTACTACTGCTTTCTATGATTCATTCATGCTGTCACAAATTTCTATCTTTGACTTGCTTGAATGAATTCAAATTTTTAACACATAGCTGACATTCAAAAGATTGAAACTTTTGTCACACTATCAAGATAGCAGTCATGCCTTATGCGAAAATATCTGCAACTGACAAGCAAAGATTGTTTGATGCCTACAATCGCGGTGAAGACTACGTGGAGCTTGCTCGACAATTGGGCATAAAGCGTTCATCCGCATGGGCAATAGTAAGAAGAGCTCTCAAAAGAGACGGTGAGGTTGCAGTTCAGAGAGGAGGTGTCAGAGCAAATAGAATAAAGGTAAACCAAATTCCAACCGAGACAGAGGTGAGCATTGTGAACAATCACCCAGAGTTCACACTTGATCAGATCATATATGAGCTGCATGTTAGTTTATCTGACCAACCAAGGTTGTCACGAACGACACTGTCAAAAATTTTGAATGGCCAGTTGATCTCAATGAAAAAGTTGGAAGACTCTCCAGTAGAGAGAAATTCTCAAACTACGAAAGAGAGAAGAAGAGAATTTGCCCATTGGATGATGGAGGACGGTGTCAACAAAGAGCTCATATTCATCGATGAGGCAGGTATCAACCTTTGGTTAAAGCGTTCTCGAGGTCGTTCACATGTTGGAGAGAGAGCATATCGTGTCGTAAATGGCAGGCGCTCAAAGAATTTAACAATGACTTTTGCTGTAAGCCATACCAGAGGAATTCTCTCACATAGCCTTCAAGAAGGAGGCATGACTAGTGAGCGAATCATTGATTTCATTGAACACATCCCATTTCCTCCTGATGCTCCATCAGTGTGTCTCATCTTTGACAACACAAGTGCTCACGCTAGAGCTGGAGAAGCAAGATTGCCACCAAATGTGTCTCTACATTGGCAACCACCATACAGTCCGTTTTTGAACATTGTCGAAAACTGTTACAGCCAGTGGAAGGCATCCATCAAACGACAGCTAGCTGAAGTTCGTCAACAGACTTTGACCACCAATCATACGGAGCGGCTGGCCATGCTTGCTCAAATTGCTGAGCAGTCAGTTTCTGCAGTAACTGTTACTGATGTAACAGGTTATTTTAACCATCTTTTTCGTTACTTACCAAGGTGTGTGATGTTTCAAGACATTATTATGTAAAATTGTTTAACTTGCTGAATTTCTTATATGTTCAAATATAAATGTTGCAGATATAAAAAGTTTTCTTTAAACATTCCCCATGATGGCATATCAAGCACCGTAAATGGCACGGATTTGAAAAGTCAATAAAAATTAATTAATGCATTAGAAATTTCAATAATTGAATTTCAGAGATTCAGAATCAAACAATATTTTAAATAGATTTATAACACTTCGAAAAAGTTGTAGGTCTCACTTTTAACAAAATCGTTTAACTGCTCGTTTAATTAATTCGTGTAATTAGATGTATTTATCATTAATTCATTGATAATCTATTTTTTCGTAAGTACCTGTCAGTGAAAAATACAACTTAATGCAGTTTTATAGTATCCAGAGTTCGATCAGTTCTATATTCATTTAAAGTTTGAGACAAAATAATTGATGAAAGCAAAAGAATTACTCTACATGTAAAATTATCTTGGAAAACAGTAATCATATCATGTAGGTAATCACAATGGCATGTCATTTGAAAAATAGCATGTGGATTATTTGATGTTCTCAAATTGATTTGTATATTTGATCGCCTATTGCCACATTTGTTTGACCTTGCCGCATTTGGTTACGCTCAATATCTATATTTGATTGGGCTTGCCACATTTGTTTGCTCTATATTACTTTTGATAGATCTAATTTCTACATTTGATCGGAAAAAGCTATAATGCATGACTTTTTTCATAGAAGTCTGCACCAGGTTAATAGTTTCCAATCAGGAAAATAATAACCTGCTTCGAGGAACTTATTAACCTGTGGACATAGAAAGCCTTGCAAAATCATGCATTATAAGTTAGTAATGGAAAGAGATGCACAAAAGTGATGTACAAAAAGTAAGGTACAAAAAGTAATATCGCACACCTACATTGAAGATATATTACCTTTCAAATGACAGCCTAAATCGTCGGCGCGTAGCCATCAATAAAAAGTTAAGTTATAAATGGTTCTCTAAAGAATGCCATTCGGGCATTTCGCTTCAAAAAGATAGTTGGCTTCCAAGCTATGTCAAAAATAATTTTGTCAAAAATAGCATGAAATACGTCTCTGACAGATGTTCTAGTAGAGATGAACTTGAGACTAGCATACCTCCGATGAAACATCGGCTTAATAGCAATGGCTTTTATAATACCAATTGTAAAGCGAAAGATAGCAAATCTAAGTCTAAAAACGATGAAAAATTTGTTGACCTGTCTCTAGATTTTGTTAATGATAAATTTTGCAGAAAAATGAAAACTTAAACAAATAAATTTAAACTCCCTATCCGCATCACTTCTAAACCCGGTAAGGTTTTGGCTAATATTCCAAAGCGCTGTTCTCCTACCAATGCATGTCATTGCAATGTGTGTTCTGCTGTGGGACCCAGATTTACTTGCAACGATAAATATATTGTTGACAATTTTAATTGCAAAATCTGCAATAAAAATTATATCGGTCAAACTTGTCGTCCGCTTAAACATAGATATGCTGATGTAACAGTACGTTGTACGTCTATCCATATAGAATTTTCTACCAAAAGAAATCTCCGATTTGCTTACTGAACTTATCTGACTCAAGCAATTTGCAGATCTGCTTTTTGATTAAATTCCATGCTATCCACGGATCTGTGTCCTTCGCCCGGCCTAATTATAAGCCTGTATATTGACTGTGCACACTAAAAACAATAGGATGCACCAGAGTGTGTCTGAAAAAGCTTTTTCAGTTTCTTTCCTTTATTAAGTTTTATGTCATGTTATTCAAGAAAATGCACTTGCTCACAGGAATTCTCACAGTTCATATTTGTAGACTGGTTGAATTCATGAATCCAGTTGTATCAGAATTCGCCTAATGTTTCTGCAATGTTCTGGTACTGGTAATAGTTAAACGTAAATATGATGTTTGAAGTCGATGGAAATGTTACATGTATACCCTTGAATTTCAGCACGGGCTTGGTTTATGATGAAAAGATGTTGTTACATAGACATGAATGGGATGAAAATTATCCAGAATGTCCGTCCAGAATATCCAGTCCATGGGAAAGAATATGTAATCTTGGATTAGTGGAAAGGTGTTTGAGAATTGAGGTAATTTATTGAAATTGATAATAAATGCGCAGGTTTATGTTCCTATGATTCGAATTAAAGATTATTTGTCTTTTTCAGTGTTATCCCGACATAATCAAGTGCACTGTATTCTAAGTTTTATCACTTCATTTCTAGGGAAATTATTGTGTGAATAGTGCGAAGAAAGTTTTGGATTAAATCGATAAAGAGCATTCTCAGTTATTTAAAGGCACGCATAAGTGATAGTTAGATGAAGTTGAAGCATTGTCTAAATGTGACAGCTCACTCCACTGTTTGTCTATTAGTTATTGAAGCTATGATAGAATGATTTATGTGGTCTCTTGAACCTCTAGTTTGCGGAGATCAATGCCTGAGAATAATCAGTGCTTACATGAAGCTGCCTCACCCCCGTGAACGGAGGCCCACTTTTCCTCCTCTATCTTGACCGGCCTCTTGCATGAGGTTTTGCGACTCTTTTGCTTTTCATGTCCTTTTGTAACTGGCTCTGCCACGTATTTTTCAACCTCCCTATGATACGTGAATCTGATATTGCCATTCGCAGGGTCGTTTGATATGGACACCGCATGACATGACCCTGTCACCTTAGTCATCCATCACATGATGAAACTAATCGCTGGACTACCACGAATGCCCCAATTTTCTTGTTACCTCTAGGATGCTACCTTTGCTGCGTAGCATTCACATTTCTGCTTAGGCGATCTTATGTCGATTATTTCCGCATGTTACCCAGAGTTCCGTTATTTCCGTTTTTTCCGCTTTTTCGAAAATTGTCCTTTATTTCTCGTTTTTTTGCCAATTTTTCCGTTGTTTTCTTTTCTCTTCACATTGCCATATGTATATTGCAAAATGCTACTGAATCTTGTTACCATATTCCTGGAACTTTCATAGTAACATTCAAATAAGTAGATTAAAGTGAAATGCGCTTTAGTACGATGATAATCTTAATCTCTCGCTTCAAGTGTGAATATTATATGATTTTGAGGAGGTTCTACAAAGGGAATATTAACGTATGCGTTTATACGTATGGGATGTTTCTGATGAAATCGAAAAATCTTTTCTGTTTTTGCTGCTCCTGCATCATATCATCACAATCAGGGCTGTTTGTAGAAACACGGAGATCAATTCAGCAAAAGAAGGACAAGCTTTGAATGCACAAATTTCTTCTGAATTCTTCAAATCCGTTTAAGGGTGCAAAACTCAATGTAATCCTACTTTTTAGCTTTTTATCATTTCTGAACACACTGTTAAAATATTGCGCTCGTACTTTCATGGACCAAATATTTGTGGTACTTCTGTTTTTTATGTTCATACAATCTATCATTTAGTACAAAAGTGCATTTTACAGATGCATCCACATTTAGTGAACAATGGGTGTATGGCAGTATTACTGTATCAAGTCCTTCGCTACATCTTAACCCTCATCGGCACACCTGTCTATCTGTGTAGACGCCATGTTTTTTTGAAACTCTGTAACGTCTTCAAAAATGGTGACATCTTGATGAAATTTATTTTCCATGCTTATTTTTTTAAGTATTATACTATTTTTAGAATTTCAGATCTAAAATCAATTTCGGTCATGTCAAACACGCATTACAATCATATTCGGCACACCTGTATACAGAGCTGGAAAAATTCCACTGAAATTTTTTAATTCCAATTCCAGAGCAGAAATTTCAATTCCAACTCCAATTCCAGTCGAAACAGTTCAATTCAATTCCAATTCCAATTCCATACTAAGATTCAATTCCGATAATTTCATGTCGCATATAGTGTATTATGCTAATGTACCTAGCATTTGTTCCTTTCAATCTAACCCATGTGCCCTTATCCTATCCTCGTTGCTCCTGTGTGCCGTTCTCTGCGTCGTTCATATGTGCGTTCTCATGTTCAAAGTTCATATTTCTTGTGTACATGTACGTGTATATATGAAACCGGTCATTCTACGCCATTTTCGTTTCGTAAACGAGATATTCAATATCTCGTGAAAAAGAGAAAGAAAATAAAATTAACGGTCAGCAAAGAATCAAACGCTGAGAGAGAGAGAGAGAGAGAGAGAGAGAGAGATGGAGAGATGAGATGCGAATAAATCTATTAATAAACTGACAGAAGAAAGAAATTCAATGTGGCAATAACGTGATTGTTGATGACAGAAAAAACGACGATAGAAATGATATCATGAAAACTGATTAATGGTCCATGTTCAAAAAGGAAATTATAAAATCCGTGATAAGAACGAAATGAAGTCGGGTCGAAAGCTAGCGGGCAGAGATTAAAGGAAACTCCTTCAATTTTCAAAAGAAAGTGGATTTATCGTCAAGTCTCAAAAATTGGTATAAATTAGAAACGATGAGAAATTGACACAACCACAACTACAACTACCAACAACAACACATGCGACATCTTCAGCAGCTGTTAGAAGAACTCCGGGCTCTCGCGGTGCAACTTAACTACAGAAATAACAGCAACAACTGCCCACCAGCGAACAACAACACAGCAGCGTATACAGCAGGGTGCGCAACTTTCTACAATTTTCGGCCGTCATTTCAAAGGCCGAAAGAATCACGGCCGCACTTAATATGTGTGGAGACAACTAGGTCAATAACCAATCCTTTTTATATTGCACCACCCAAATTAGCTTTCCATGATTAATGACGCAGTGAAAATCGTATAAAGGCCTACTTCGTAAAGAATGAACTAGCAAGTTAACCGATGTACGACCGGCGGTCATTTTTGACCCGAAATGATTTAAAGCTTAAGGTATTGTTATCACTTCAAAAGTTGAAAGCATGTTATTGTAGGGGCAACCGAAGGAGAAAACACTTTAACAAGCTACTATGCTAATTCATAAAGGAATTACGAGCAGGTCTATTCTAGGCATTCACTTATATATATAGGCCTACGCATTTCTAGAACCCCGCATATAAGCCTGCCTACCTGGCGTTATTATTGAAGTTATAAAGTATCTTATTATTGCTAATCATACAGTTCTTTCGCAACCCAAAACGTAAGCCTAAAATTTAATGATAAGTGTGAAATAAAACAGCTGAAATTTGTGCATATTTCATTTACGAAAATACACAAAATCTAAATAGGTAGAAATACAATATCTCGTGAAAAATCTACTACATCAGTGTAAGACTCAGTGACTAACTTGCTGTTGTCCGTCGTTGACCAAGCTTCGAAAATCAGGTACTTGAGAGGATGTCATCAAACGCAAACTATTCTCGAGATTGTTTTTTGTCAAGCGCGTCCGGTACTTGTTCTTTATGAAATTTAATTTATAGAACGCTGCCTCGTAGGCGTATGTGCTTCAAAATAGAGCTAAAACGTTTTAGGACAACTCTCGCAGTCTTGAATATTCCACAGCTGATTTCCATATTTCATGTAAAATACCTTCACTTTCGAACTGCTTCACAAGACAATCATTCGCCTTCAACTCGATCACTTCCATTTGAAGTTCGAATGGAACCTCTTCCATCTGGATCAGGTGCGGCGAGGCAACGAGCTTTATTTTAGGAGCAAGTGCGTTGAAGTCGTTGGAACCGCGCACTAAATTCGTGGTTGAGCTCATCAAAGACTGTAGCAATGTGACAGAAAAGAACGTCTTCAAGTGAAGGAACAGTTAGACGATGACTAGTATGCTATGACGATTGTTTTTCGATTGCCTTGAATTCCAGAAGTATTTGCAATATACATGCACAATATTCTTTTTCATTTGCTTCTCATTGTCACGGCCGCACTTTGCCTCTGCTACGGCCGCAGGTTGCGCATCCCTGGTATACAGCAACACATCAGCGAGCGCAATTGAAGATTGACGGTATAAGTGACACTGATATTTATGATATTATTTTGGTATAAATGAGTCCGATCGAATTGAAGTGAAGTCAACATTAAGGAGTGAACTGTAAGTTTAAAGTTTTTCTTTTATCGTTGCGTATCGTATCTATATAACTATAGTCTTAAAAATTGATATTGTTAATTGTTGTGATTGGACGTTGCGATTTCAATTTTTCTACAAATAGATTTATCACAGGTCTATCGAAAAAGTGGAATTGAGGTTTATCAGGGTCAATTCCAATTCCAATTCCAGTAGATTTCAATATCGTCAATTCCAATTCCAATTCCGACTTTTCCAACTCTGCCTGTATACCTTTGCATAAGTCAGTAATGTACAAAAATGGATTTTCGGAAGACAATAATTAAGCTCTTGGTTCTGTTTGAGTGTCAGGCGTACTTAGTTGTCTGAGAGAACATTTTACGGAAGTTATTTTATGGGTCATAACGGTCAAAGTTTGTTTTGTCAAGTGAGGGATTGCCACAATAAAAACTATTGCATATGCAGATGCATCATGTTGCATTTGTGTTTTGTAAGTGACAGTCTGAAAGATATTCTACAGGGTATGTGGCGCTGGTCAGTCGAAGAAGTCAAAGTCCACTCCGCATTGGTTGAATAATTGCATAAGAAGAATTGGTTCATGCATGATAGAAATATTTTCTTCCAACTTCGGTAGGATATCATCGATCATTATTCTATGAAATTCCGCGACGTTCAATAGATTGGCGATCAACCTAAACCTTAGTTTGGTGCCTGTCTGCATGATATTATCATAACATGCTCACATGAATGGTGAAATTAATTGTTTCGAAATTTTTTTGTAGCTATGAAGTTCAATTACTGAACATAATCGAACATTTTTCAATAGTAAGTACTCACGATGGCACTATTTAGTAGATGCTCATTGCTCATTGCAATTCATGAAGAATGTGAACCTAGGTAGCCTCACTTTTTGCTTTATCCGTTTAACGTCCTTTACTCCATCTCCGTTGGGTAGGACGATGATTCTTCATGGAATGCCTCAAGGTGTTCAGATAGAGGGTTTCGGCTTCTTTGAGGCCCAATTGCCGACAGTCTGCGGACACTGCTTCTTCCCAGGTCTTTTTTGGGCGGTCTCTTGTTGGTTTGCTGATCTTTATTTTCCATGCTTTCTTCACCCAATCGCTGCTATCTTTCCGCCGTGTCATCGCAATCTGCGCACCCTCATGTCCCCATCGACCGACAGCAGGCTCAGGCACGACAGAAGGTCTTCGCTGGCCACTCTATCTTCGAGAGACACTCCACACATTCATCTGATCATCCTTCTGTCTGCTACCTCCATTCTCCTCTTTTCTACAGCTGTCAGAACCCATGTCTCTCTTCCGTAAGTCATACAGGCTCTGACGCATGAGTCGTAAATCTTGCCCTTCATCCAGTATGGAGTAGAACAACTGGTCAGGGTAGGCGATATCTCTCGAAATTTCGCCCCCCCCCCCAGCCACTCAATTCGCGCAGTCACAGCTGCCTCCTCTCCACCAACGGAATCCAACATGTCTCCCAAGTATCAGAAACGAGTAACAGTGTCGCATCTGAGCATCTCCTGCCCTCTTCACTTGTTAATAATTGCGCCAATTCTTTCCTTCTCCTCTCTTGAGATTGCCAAATGATCCTGCGGGCATTCTCCTTTGCCTTTGCATATTCTTCTTTAATCACTTTTCGTCTTGAGTTCTCTTCCATATGGCGAATCGCATTCTCTTTTCTTCCACTGCTGCGTCTACTTCTTCGCACTCCATGTGTCAGTATGTAACTTGGTGCACACTTCGTCTTGCCGCTAAGTGAAATAAGAAATGTAAGTCTAGCTCTAGATTATGTATTCAACAACTCAAATATTCTATTCTTTATTTTTGTCGCATTAATGTGAATTAATCTGTAAACGAAATTTTAAATCTTTTTCAAATCAATCGTATAGGTTGGCGCTATCAAAGTGCCGATTACGAGTGAGCTGCTCAAAGTTGAGAAGAACGGTAGAGCACATGCAAAAAGCGAGCGGTGAATTTCGACGAGATCAGCAAACGTCTTCTATCGAACGACAAAGCTTGGAAAGAGAAAAGAAAGAAATATTAAATGGAATCGAAGTTGCTGATCTTCATACAGAAGAGGGAAACACTTGACGGGAGACTGCTGTCGACAGTAAGTCCAGTCAATTGCATGGACAGGAATTGATTCACACGAGTTTGAAAAGAAAGAAGGAACTTAAAAGTTGAATTTGATGGTGTAAATCAAAATGACAATGACTTTACTCACTCTCACTCACTCATCCCTTTTTGCGTCCTTTTCTTCCAGAAGATGCTGGGTTAAACGTTAGCTGCTTGAGTATGGACTTCCATTTCGGTGTATCACGAGCGTCCGCTTCCTGGGATCCAACACGTTTGAGGTCATCTCCACTTGTTCCCAGGTCTTCTTTTGTCTTCCTGCTCCTGTCTTACCATCTACTTCCATCCACATAACTTTTCTGATCCACTCTGTCTCATCCCTTCTTACCACGTGGCCAAACCGACGAAGTCTTTGCCTTCTCGTGACGTCTGTTCTCAAGACCCATTGCTTTTCTGATGCTGTCATTCGATTTCCTGTCCGATAGTCTGACACCGCACATTCACCTTAGCATTCGCATCTCCTCACGCTGAAGTCTTCTCATCGGATGAAAGCAACGGCCATGACTCGCAACTTATAAAGCATAGCTTGCCGCACACAGGCTCCATATACGCGCCCTTAGTTCTCAAAGATAGCTCTTCAGTAGATTCCAACTTATGATATATATACATATCTATATCTTTATTCACTATACTGCTGTCAGTTTCTCCACTTCCTCAGATTGACGGAGGCCAATAATACGGAGGAGGGGTGATGCAAAGGCAAATAGTATCATTTTTATGAAAGTTCTGCGCGAACTGCTGAAGAGTACTTTCTTCCTTCATGTTGACAGTTGATTTGTAGCGTCTCACTTGTGTTCTAATTTCATGTGCTAACTGCAAATCATAACCCTTTCGTTACATACTTTATGTACAATTTGTTTGATACACGAAATACAATGTGATTTGATGAAGTGAATCAATGGGATTAGACAGGAAATATTAACAAGATTTTCAACCATGGATGGCTTCATATATTCAAATAATGAGCGTAAAGCGTCAACTGGTGGAAAATACATGAATGACGCTGTGCAGCAAACTTAACGTATTCCTTTATTTTTCCGTTTTTTCCGCTGTTATTCTTCTGAAATTGCGCTGGGAACCCTGTTTCCGCTGACAGATCATCATTTGCTTTCATGTGGCATCACTAGGACGCACCACTGTTGCATGGACCCTTGCCTTCCATTTTGTTGGCATCTTGTCATGCGAAACCAGTCCATTGTGAGCCTTATTTAACTCGCCCAAGCTGATTGTATTTGTCGGCTTCTTTCTAGTAAATGTTGCTGTCTTGGTTTGCTTATCCGAGGCAATGAAATTGGAAATAATCATTACCGAACTACTATATCTGTCTCCATTCAGATAAAAGTATTTAAATTGACAAGTATTTATTTATTTTGAATGCTCAATGTTTGACTGAAAGCTCAGAATAATGGGATGTTATTTATGTGTTATTATTATGTTATTAATGTGTGCAAATTAATGGAAGATGCTATTTCCACATGTCCAGAATCTGTGCTTATCCAAAACCATTGCATGTGAAAACGCAAATTTCTGATATCTCGGTCATGAAGTAATTAAACATGAGAGTGACGACTTGTTAATATTCAAGTGTTTATAATAAGTAGTTTACATTGTTAACTGATTAATAATAACTCTTAATTTGTTGACATGAATGTGAATTTTCAAGTGTTGCACGATGCGACACACCTTCGCCATCGCCGTATCAATCAGCAGATTGATGCATCTCATGGATTTTTTCTGTAGCTGAATAAGCTGCAATCATTCATCGTTCTGGTTATCAGAATCATTACGACTTTCAACTGAATATGATGTAATCAGCACTTTAGCACTGTTTGCAGAATGAAGATGGAATTTGCAATTAGTAAGTTAGTGAAATTCACTAACTATCACTAATTCATATATAACTTATTCACTATCACTTAATATCACTGGCAAATGACCTTAATGCGCCTGCAATAATTTTATAAATGCTGCTTTTTGCAAACACAATGTAAATAGAACAAATAAATATCGAGTTGCATCGTCAGTTGAAATATTGAATGAAATAGCAGCTATTCAGGTCTATTTCCAGTTTTCAACTGAGGATGCAGCTAAATCGTTAATTATTCTATTTACGAAGGTAGAATTTGTCTGTCGACTGCAATTATCACGTCATGCAGTGATGGAAGAAATGTGATTGATCTGTTTGTTTGTTGGTAAAGTTTTTCCTTATTCAGTGACATTGACTAGAAGGTACAACCGTCTGAATAGCTTTCTACCGAATTGATCAGGAGCTTCGGTGTATTAGATCAATTCGAATAACTTCTACTCAAGTTCGCGTGATGAAAATGCATGTATAGTCAATCTTTAAAGCGGCTTAAATTGATAGCCTCTCTCTTTTAGGTGCATTGTCTTCTCCGCTGTTCGCACTCCATGTAACCACTTCTACTAACGGCTCACTGTTAACTACTCATCACCCTTTTAGGGAGCGATGCCGCACATATTTTAAGCTGAGGTTTGCAATTGGCAAGTTAGTGAAATTTCGACGGGCATTCATTAAATATCACTTCACACACTACTGGCAAATCGCCTAAATTATTGCGTCTGAAATAATTAATAAATGTTGCGTTGCTTATTGTAAACACAATGTAAATAGAATAATTAAATATTGATTTGGATCCTTAGTTGAAAAATGGAAACTGACCTGAATATATGCTATTTCATCGAGTATCAGGAATCATCCATCAGTAGGCCTAGTTTACAAATCTCAACATCGACACAACTCCCCATTTAAAGTTGCAGCCATGCCCGAGTCAATTTGAGTTTTGAAATTGGCAAGTTAGTGAAATTTCGACGGGCATTTAAAAATAACTTAAAACTTATCATTTATTATTTGAGCGAAATCATATTTCTGTCGCACTTAGTTTATTTTAGCTCTTTCAACGTGCTACTAATTCAATAGTCTTACGAGTAGTAGAGTGTTTTACCAAAAATATAGAATCAGCTGCAATTTTCATAAGAATCATAATTACTTGTTTCATCTTGTTATGTGGCTTCCCAACGACTTGTGGCATTTTTTGTCCATAAAAGTAGATGTATTTGCTTTGTATTGTATGTATACGCAGAGGACTTTCAAGTGATCTTCCTATCTTTTTTATCAATTATTTCTCCAGGTAGTTCCTATTCAGCATGTTGTATGTTGCTTTTAACTTGTCGCTTTCATGCTTTTCCTGATTCTGTTGGCTATCATCAATTAATTGTATTTTTTCAGTAATGCATCTACCTATCTTCCGGCATCATCATATAGTTATCAAGTGACGATTTTTCCTCTGTCCGAGTTAATAATTTCTGTTTTCCGATAATATTATGTCAAAATTCGCTCTCGTTAAATTTATTCAATGCGCACTTTCGAGGCTTTCGCCGTTGGCAAGCAAGTTCAACTGTTGTACTACGTTGAAAATGGCCAAACGTCCTAAAAACTCAAGTTGAATAGATCCTATGAGAATACATTTATTGGGCGGAGAGTTACTGTTTTGTGGCTTTGACCTACCTCTACCAACTGAGCGATTGACTAAAGAAAGCATGTCAAGAGTCCACAGCTTGACAATATCATTGGCTTCATGTCCAAGACAATCACAAATCAACCGTCAAGCTAAAATGCTAAAGCGGTACATGAAAGATATCATCAGTAAGCTAAGGCCATCAATATACTTTGTCGGGAATACATAGAACGAATGTTTTGAAA
Organism: Prostheceraeus crozeri; assembly: GCA_907163375.1. NCBI lineage: Eukaryota > Metazoa > Platyhelminthes > Polycladida > Euryleptidae > Prostheceraeus > Prostheceraeus crozeri. The sequence goes on from CAJQUW010010997.1 coordinate 251,198, forward strand.
TGATAACATCGAAGAATTGGAATAGGGTTTTGGGAAGATGCTCTCTTTTGTGAACAATTTCTGCTAGCAAGAAATATTCATAATACAATTTTCCTTTTTTAGCCGTGGTATTACCATGCAAAAGTATTCAGCATATCGGGACATCTCTCCGCTTTAATGGGAGAATTATGATTTGCAACACTCAGCATTGAACACAATCAGGTTGCCTAAATCGTGAGATCAATAGATAGATAGATATTTGGGAAATCTGCAACATACAGTCAGGTTCGAGCTACATTTAAGGCAACCAATAAAATTCTACTCTCTCACCCGCACTCGACACTCCCAGTTTTATCAAGACAACCAATAAGATTCTACTGTCTCACCTCCACTCTCAGACAACTGCAATTGACCGTTGGTTAACCAAGACAACCAATGAGATTCACCGAATTCAGTGAATTTCTCTGTTCATGTTCAGTGAATTCAATCTCGATACCGTCTCTCAATCCCAAGATCTCGAGTTCACTATTTTCCAAATACCGATATCTTAAGTTCGAGATTACAAGAAGTCCTACAATAGCATCTGCTTCCAGCTAAAACAAACCAGGAAGGTAGCGTCATAATGCGATCTGAAAGCTTTGCTTGCTCTTGACACGATCATGGAGGGTGTGCTTCACTGGTCTTGGTGATCTTTATGCCGCGTTATCAGTTCGAGGACTGGGTTCGATTCCCAGCCGAACTGATGCCAAGAGCAGGGCGAATTGAAATATCATTTCGACTTCGTGAAAGCCGGAGGCTTTGCATTGTTAGTAAGTAGGTACTATATGAAGTTGTTAGTATGTAAGTACTATATCAGATTTGTTTCAATTACTCAGAAAGTGCAATTAATTACATACAATTACCGACTGCTGCATAGCAGTCTAACTGTAGCCCTAATTGCAATTATGTAGTCCTGCTTGTAATTGAAACTGCAATTACAACACAAATCTGGATTACGTGGCATTCATTAATGCAATATAGTACATGCAGGTACAGAACAATATTCTCACATCTGAGAATTGTTTCTTGCCGGAGCGAAGTCACCTGCATTCACAGGCTAGGTTATCGAAGGTCTTATTTTGCTCGTGTGTGGGTTGCAAGCTAGGCCTATCCTCAATTATTTTGTGTAAAAATCAAACACTTGCTGAATGGTGCCACACATCGCTTTTACGATTGACACTCAAGGGATGACCACATAAAAAGCGTCAAGAGCGTCACGTTCGTGCCGTATAGTCGACGCAAGAATATGATTGTTTATAAATGCATTGCATGACGAGACTCAAGAAGTCTCGGGGCTGACAGAGCCCGATTTAATTTCGCTATTCTATTTCTCTGATCCGGGATGTCTTTGAGATGAACAATGATTATTTGCCGACTTGTGATAAGAACGATGTTTCCTCAAATTTCATACTTTATTATCTCAAGTGAAAAGAATTCTGTTAATCTAAGTTCTGAATGAAAAGTAAAGTTGTATATAGAGTTTGCTATATGAAACTATGATTGTTTTTTCTTCCTCCGTTCATTAATCAAAACTTATAATCCTGAAGCGATGAAAAGGTCTTCTACTGCACAATAAACATAAAACTTCAGTAGGTCAATTCCGCAGAGCCTCTGACAAGACGGAAAATAATCCTTTTCATTGATGAGCTAAGGACCTAAAAGTTATAAACTTGTACGTTTTCACACAACACAATATCCTTTTGTCGACATTGCCCTACACCTTAATCCAAATATTATTCGCGATATCACGGGACCGACTATACAGGGATGAGAAATTTCCGCGAATCCGCTGAAATCTGCGGGGGCCCAATAAGTCTGCCTAATGCATTATTTATTTTTTTCTTTTTGGGGCCGTTGTTGCCACGTTTTCATCCCTAGTGGACTTTATTATCCAAAAGAAATGGTCTTTTTGATATATTCCGCCGCACAAAGCATGGCGCAAAATCATTCCAAATTCATATGAAATTGCTCTTGAAGAGGTCGGTATTCCTTTGTCCATGCCAAATATCACAGCATTTCGTACACCGGCCAATCCGTCCACGCAAACATTCTTTGCCACCATTGACACAAAAGCTCTATGAATTCCCGCAAACATAGTTATAAGTCCATATTCTTTGGTCTTTATCCTTCTCAAAGCGTGCCATCTGCACCTTTTATATATCAAAGTCTCTCCGTCAGTGCCAAAAATATTTGTCTGGATATTCGCATTTAGGCACGCACTTGCCGATACCAGGGGTGGGCCAATGTGACAATATGTGACATTTTTTCATCTCAAAATAAAATGTGACATAATGTGTATTTTTCATTGCTGGTGTGACAAAATGTGACGAATTCACATAACCAGAAAATAATTTGACAGAAGTAATGTTTTTCGGTGGTATGACATAGTATAATGAGGTTTAAACTCACAGAGGAGCATCAACTTCGTCTGAGTGAAATAACGACAACTTTATTCTTTGACTTTGATTTGTACTCGAAAAATGTAAGATAGATATGCTTCTCTGTGCTCCCATTGGTGACGTGCACTTCCGCCAGGTAAATCGTGATGCTACTAGTTCGCTTGTTTAAAGTTGACTTTTAGCTTGATGGCCCAAATGCAACATTCATTCCATGCGGTCATGCGTTTTTCGATTGTCATTTCCAGCTCGCAGTATTCCTTGCGAAGTTGTAGTTCCGATAATGCACACAATCCAAGGAAAACAACAATTGTAACAAAACTGAGTGATATTTCTTCGCTGAAAACAGAACTACGAGTAAAAGTGCTCTTCTTGGTACGAATTTATATTGTCTGTGAATTCATTTTGTTGAATTTATTCCGAATGCGTGCGTATTGCCTACCATCAAAATGAATTCAAGACATTAAAAATAATCATAATTGCAATAAGACTACAACGTTTGAGTATAATTTTTCACTTAAAACAAGAATAAAGGTGTTAAGGTCTTACCCATGGTTTGTTTCGCTGTTGCCGCAAATCTCGGGAAAACTGTTAGATATCTTAAATGGCAATTTCTATGAAACTCCTTATATGACAAAGAGTAGTAATAATGAATTAAAGGTTTCTCGATCTTGTCCCATTATAACGCCGCTTGATATACATTCATCGATAGGGCAGAAAATAAAATGGCAATTTCGATAGCTGCCAATTTCCTGGACATCATGTGTCAAATTTTGTACATGTGTTTCCATCATCATGTGACGAAATGTGTCACAGATCCAAATTGGGCGGCCCACCCCTGCGATACAGATGCTATATATAATTGTCACGCTGCAATTGTATGTAAACTTTTAGAAAACCCATTATAGTAATCAATTAATATCTGAAAATGGTGATCCAGGTTGTTAAAAAATTATGTAAGAGTATTAAAACTTCCGGTGGAAAGAAATAGCAGATTTAAATGCATTGTTGAGTTGCCATATTCATTGACTTAGAGTAATTGTTCAACATCTATGTTCAACACAGTTAACATACATGGATGACTGATAAATGACAGCTATCGCACTGTAGGCTTCGTCGAGACCTTTAATTCTGTGGTCGAGACGGAGCCTATAGTATGATAACTACCTTATTGACTGACAGCGCAGTGGAGACGAATTGCACGGTTTCGCACGTTGTCATACATTGGGGGCGCTGATAGAGACCTAAATTCTCGCATTCTTTCATGAAATGATGCTACGCAAATCAGACTGAGCTTTGCAGTAAAAACTTTTTTTGGACAATAACGGTAGACAAATACCATTTACAATAGTTCGATTTCTATGACTTAAAAGAACTAGATGCTGGCTCACCAATTATAGAAATCTCAAAGTGAACACTATCTTAGTGCTGTTTGTCAAAATATCTTTGTTCTACTTCTATGTCCTGAAATAAACGTTTGCATACAGCGAATACATGGCATACAACCATAGTGCGACAAGAGATTTCAACGTAGCGATAAATTCTTTGATAAAATTTATTGCTCGATGAGAGTCATTTATCGTCCGTCGAGCAATAACCACAGTTGCCGGTCATTTAAAAGGCAGTTCAAAGGCAGAGTCATTGTGCATCTTCAAGAACATATCATTCATTACCTTTCAGGAGTTTTTGGGCATGACAATACTAATACAGTTGACAGGTGACCTAATGTTCCAGCAATTCAATGTAACAGTTTATATTTGTTTAGAGTATGTATAATAAAAAACGTAATCTCGAATAGTCTTGAGATCTCGAACGCCTATAACACGGTCGAGATCTTTCTCTCAAGTTCTCCGAGGCACTTGAAATCTCCGCCAAAGGAACTTGATTTGAAAGTTAATTTTTATCCCTCTCAATTTCAAGTGCTATATGCCGTGCCACAAGAATAATTTAGTCGAACGTTTTCTACATGTACCACAATAATCCACCAAAATACATTTGTTTTGATATTTAAAAATAAGTCGGCGAAAAGAGACAGCCACTTAATCGGAACAAATGCCACTTCCTCTAGGTGTCCCGATTGAGCGGAGTGCTCTGTATATGAATTCTGAGTCCTCATTCTTCATTCTAGTCTCCATAAGAGTAAAGAATAGCAATACACAGGAGTTCATTCCGTTTCTTGTCTCTAAATTTGTTAAATAGTTTGTAGCAATTATTCTCTATCATCTATGTTCTAGGCTGTACCTATTGATGAGAAATCAGAATTACTGAGTGCCTTACACAAAGAGAATTATCTACAATTGATTCAGTCAAGCTGTGCTGCTGGAGATCGACCTAGTGCTGAGGCACTAATGAAGGACTGGGATGGTATTTTCATTAATCAGGTTAGTAATAATTGTCATTTATTTTCTCTTCACAGATTCCTGATGATAAGCATTTGTTGGACAGCATTGCACTGAATTGCGTTCATTCAAAAGAGTATGTTGACAGCCTGAAAGCGACGAAGGACCTGGCAAGTTTGGATGAATTTGCCAAAGTGTCATCGGATTATCACTGTGCGTTTTTCAACCAGGTCAGAACTCAGATTTTATCACTGTAGCGAATCTACAAAAGTTTACCCTGTAGAACCTGAGTTTGCATTCTACGAGTATTAACCTGTCCGAATTCTTTTATCTTTGATACGATCGGTGAATGATTTCTGTTTTTGTCGTGTTTACCATAAATTGATTAAATTCGTGATACCAAAATATATTTGTTGAAATTTCAACACCATATCAAATGAAACCTTGCATATTCGGTGACATTTGACTGATTTAGATTAACTTTACATAATTATAATGTGATTATATTTGTGCGATTTATGGAAAATGATTTTTCTCAAATTTTGAAATATTTTGATTCATTTAGTTTGCTTGTGCAAGATGCCCTTCTGACGCACTATGCACAGCCTTTGAAATCAACTTGATTACGAGAATGATATCAATAATTGCAAATGCGTCATACAGATGCTTGCATTCAGCAGATATTAAATAATATTCAATTTTGACGGATTTTCGTCAACAGCACACCTGGGAAGCGAGCTTATTATCTGCTGGTGGTGTCTTGGAGCTTACGAAACAGGTTGTGGAAGAGAAGATATGCAACGGAATGGCTATTGTCAGGTAAGTATTAAAAATCAACAATAATCTATATTATTAAGGTGTGTTCATCACAATGAAAGTAGTAAATAATAACCAAAAGCTACGGAAGTTGTCTGATAGTCGACAGTCTCAGAAATGTGTGACATCTTGTCACATGATTATATCACTGATTTTGCTGATATATGACACAATGATGATAAAAGATGAGAGGCAACTGAAGCAGCTCACTCGGCTCATTTGAATGCTGATGTCGTAGGCCTTACGTATTTCAAGAAGCATCCTTAATAGTTACATCGATTAATTAATATAATTGACACTTATAATTACATCTGCAATCAATTTATTAATATCAAAGCAACTGATTGCTCAAGCATTTGCAGAAATATTCTTTCTCAAAGTTATGTTTCTATCCAGAAACAGGTTAATGATGGAATTACAAGCGTAAAAGCACCGAACGTCATGAGAATATTTGTTCGGAATCTAATTGTTATACTGTTGCTTGGTGTCGATTCTTATTTCGATTACGATTATTTGTACGATAGCAAAAACCAAAGAATCAGGTATATTGGAGATGCTTTGTTTGATGATGCTTGTACAAATTATCATGCCAATCAGGTGTGACCGTAAGTAATCTGTCAGTAATTGTTAGTAACTAGATGACAGATCTCTAACAATATTATTAGAGAAGTGCTAGTCCCCGACAATGTGGTGCGCACAGAAGAGTTGTTGAAGTCATGTTTCAATCCATGCATAACAACTCCCTTGTGTGGCAGTTTGCATGAAGAAGAATTCCGCTTAAGCATCGATGTCATTGAATACAAACTCTTAGCACGTCACAGCGAGAAATCGAAGTTCCTTAACGTTCCAAAGCAGCAAGCATGCTTTTCCGTCAATATAAACAGGAGAAAGGGTCCTTTTCGTAGAAATATCTAAAGCACAGCACTTCATGACATTGATAGGCAATCCGACGGACGAAGACTATTCGGAAATGTTATCCCACTAGGTCAGAAGTTTATCATCTGATGAGAATCTTATAAAATGCAGCAATGACACGTCGTCAGCGTATTTGATCATTGTGGAATTTGCACAGACAGAGCAGAGATGGTCGATGACCATGGCAAACAATACGGGACCCAAAATGCTTCCTTGAGGAATTCCGCTAGTGACTTCAGACCAAGGTGAGTTGGAGTCACTTGCGTAGACGCGTTGTCTTCGCGATGTCAGGAAGCTTTGAATCCAAGTGAATGAAGACTAAATAATATTCTCTGGGAGATAGATAAACGTGAAAATCAAATTATATTCGGCTGGTCTAATAGCACTGAATATACAACCATCAAAATCAAAGCATCTAAATGTCGTTTTGAAGCGCGGACCGAAATCTCAACCATTTACTAAATCCATCTGCATAAATTGGCTTATGCTATGACGTGCTGTCAGTCACTGAAATAGTCTGATAAATACAAAAGATATTTTCCTCCTTTATGACAGGATGCTTCAATTCTTCTTCGTCATATACTAAATGCTTGCCTGCTTCAAGTGCCACTTTTCTGCTTTTCAGGTATTCTTGTCCAGCCTCACGTGTAGATGTCGATGATTTTCAATGATTTCAACAAACATTTACTGAGCTTATAGTAGCAAAAAGGCTATATAAAGTAAATGAAGTAGGTAACACAGGCAGCTCTACTAATTAATGGAAAAAGAAAAGAAGGGAAAATTGTTCTTAATATCTATTTAATAGCATACCAGTATGATATTATGACATCAAGAAATATAATCAAATAGTTCAGTAAAAGAAAAAAGTCTCTTTCTGTGACTTCACTTGTTCACTGTTAAGCGAGGGTGCAGAAATTGAGTGTGAATTTTCTTCTTTTGCCTGAACTGATCCCAGAAAAACCGTTACTAAAACATAACCTATGTGAGAAACAGATATTTATTTATTAAGATAGATTTAATCGAAGGTCCACAATGCGATCTTCCATTAATTTACGAGAATATCTGCTAAATTCTCATAATAAGAAATTAATTTCATGCAGCAACTTAGCATATGTTCTTTTGCTATTTTTAGACCACCTGGTCATCATGCAATGCAAACCGAAGCTTGTGGATACTGTTTCATCAACAACGTGGGGGTTGCGGCACAGTGGGCTACGGAAGAATACGGACTGAAAAGGTAAGTCTTGACAATATAAACTACAAATAGTAGCAATTATGAACCTTTATTTAGCCTGTACAAAAGGCGGCACATGACGTTTTGCGTGAATGATGAAAACTTCACAAAGCTTATGTTGTACAAAGCAGATTTCCAGTGAAAAGACAAAAGTACTCTGGAATGCCGTACAACTGATGCATCATCGTGCACAATAAAATGTTTTCTGGGATCCATCTTCTGTATCAACTTGATGTTTATTTTGTCGAGCATTTGCATGAAACTGGTTAAATGAACTTATGAATTTCTTAACTCTTTTAATCACTCAGATTACTTAATGAAATTTAATGAAAGTGGGTGCAAGGATCCCATTTTTCCGTTATTTTTAGGACATGAATCTAATACTATTTTTAAAAGTTAATGCCTTCATACCTCGGCCTTTCACGATTTTCCGGATTTTATGGTGAGATCGAATATGGATCCTCGAGTTAGCGAATAGATGACTGATGCGCAAGATAATGAAGCATTGTTGTGGAATGGTTGCATGCTTGAAGTTTTTATTTGAAGAGAACTATGGTAGTGATGTTTTCTGTCAATCGTTAAGAGCTGTTGGAAAATGTATGCAAACGACCATCGACGTCTGTTCAGCTGATTAGATGACTGTTTCTTTGATAGATGAACGAACAATCAGTTATGGTCAATTTTTCAATCTTGGGTCCTTGGTATTTGGTGAGTCACAAGAGCTTGGGTACCCCAAGATTGCGAAAAGCTTTGTCAGATCCTCAGCCGCTGGAAGAAGTGATTATAAAAGTAGAGAAAACATTCTTCGTATAATGGCGGAAAAGGGCACGTTCTACGATCCTAATCCTCGCTTGATTGTCAGATGATGTGTTTCCATCTATATGTACGAGTATATGCTGTGATTCTTTGTATGCATGAAATGACAACGAATTCATCAAACACAACATTTCCAGCCCGCTGTGTTCACGCTTCGCGTGCATTTGTATGAAGGGACTTCTTTACTTCTTGTCGAATTCTTCGGCTTGAAAATGCCAATTAGACTTGTGTCGGCATATTATTCACGGAATCGATGCGCACATTAAAAGCCATCATCTGAAATTTTAGAATTCATGTGCGCAATTCGCAGGTGGCATTTCCTTTACAACTTGTTCTGACGCTTGCAAGTTGAAACGAAAGATATAGGTTATCTATTTTCCTAATAATCAGATCAATAGTGCGATAGTATCATCGTTTTATGTTTTCACCACCGATTGATGTGAAATTAGACCATGACGGCTGAGCTTTTACAAAAATACATTGCAGTAAATTGTTTGCGTTCAATGTTTACGGGAAGCAAAGATTGTATATATTTGACATAAACTCGAAAAACCCTGGACTCCAAAGGACCAAGAGGACATGAAACGTCAACTAGACGAAAATGCACAAATAGTGCTACTTGTTTTAGATAGCATTTCCTTTATTCTTCCCTGTTTTGTCAATTTTCTCTTTTTATGTTGTACGAGTATTATTTAGCGGTAAAAGCGCTGGGAACCATGTAGAAATGGCACACTCTTGTTTGAGGTATTAAAAGTATTTTTTTTTGAGAGGAATATGATTTGAAGCTAATATATTGAGAGACTATGTAACCCAATTCGATTGAATTCGTAATTTAGCTGTATATTTCGTACTCAAAACATCGGGATTTCTCTATCAAGTCCGAATCCAATTTTTTATACATGACTCGAACGTTATCGAGCTCGGGGTTCGGGTTCGGATTCCGACACACACCCCTACTGTTTACCAGAATCTAAGATTTTCTCAACATGCGCACGCAGAGCTAACACACTAGTGTGCTATCATTTGAACTTAGAACGCACACATACTTGAGTCGCTCGAAATGCCTTTTTTGGATTCATCCTTCCCAGGCCAATTAGGCCAATAAGAGGCGTGTGATGTTTCTAATGGTGACAACTTAATAAGCCTAGAGGATTTGTTATTCTCATTTTCTTAATTTATCGTAATCAAGTTATCTAATTGATTACTTCTTACTTGCTTTCTTGCTCCTCACTTAATATCTCTTTGAGAAAGTGTGTAACTCTTTTTCATTATATAGTACCTAGTGTCATTCATTTTTATTTGCTGTGCTGGTTTCAAAAATTCTATAGACAAAATTGGAAATTCAAAATCGTCGTGACCCTAATTCGAGACGCAGTTGCATGGATATATTCATCGGCAAGAATCATCCATGTTCTGACAGCTTTGCGATTTAGAACTTCTAGTACGTGCTAGACTTCCACTGAGTTGCCTCTATCATCACTGATCTATTAGTGATATTAAGTAAGCTAAACAAAGTCATGATTCTAAGTACCCTATTTCATTTGAAGTCGCAGAAGTCATTCGATGACATGAAAGATGATGGTTTGTTGAATCATAGCTTTAAAATGCAAAACTCATTTGGAATCCGAAAAATTACTATTTGCGTAACTTTGAAAAAAGGCATAAAATAATTTACAATGGGTTGTTTACATCTCTTCCTCCTCAGCATGGAAAAGATTAGACAGATATTGGAGAGATACATATCAAATCCACCAACCTTACTGCGACTATTTATAGACAAGCAACATTGAAAACTTAAAGATATCGTGAGATCAGATTAGTTTGATATTGATTTGAATGAACAGATGTTTTGTTCAGCTTCATTGTGAGAAAGTCATTCTTTTGGAAATCAGTTAGTGTTCATATTCACTTAAACATCTTTTCACACGTGCGGAACATCATAATGAAGCAAATTTGACTAGGAGTACATGATGTTGTACTGGGTTAGGAGATGTCGGAAGATGATTGAAGCCACGCAAAACTCCCAATTGTTCCATTGTTCTCAGTCAAGAAATGAGTATGGTCTTTGTTGGACTTCCATACAGTTTGAAATTGAGGCAGTTTTATAGTGAATCTGTTGATATGCAACAGCGGGGTATGGCAAGGTTCGGTGTTATATTTTTTAAAAGTTATTGTCTCTGACAGCATTTATATATAAACTATTATGCTTAAAATTCAATGTTAGTATTTAAAGGGTATTCAAAACATAAGATTTCGAATCAATTTTTTCATTGGCAGGAAATTATCTCTTTCGAATGCCATATTTTTTCATTAATCACTACGCAACGTTCTGATTAATTGTTCTGATTAAAGTTCTTTTAAAAGCTCATTTTAAAGTTCAATCCCATGAAACGATGCAACGGAATATCGGTGTAGCAGCAAGACAGTACTTTGAAGAGTGTAAAATAGAAGTCACGAAAGAAATTTGATCTTGATTAATTTCTGCAGATTCTTGCTATAATTCATTCGCAAGCAAATGACATGTTCTCACACCCACTTTCATATTCATGTTAGACTCGTCGCGTGATTGAATTCTTTAATTGCAATGCGTATACCCAGTACACACCCATGATAGTATTCAGATATATGTAGATACCAATGACGTTGGAAAATTTCAAGTGAAGATATCACAGGCTGTAAAGCGACCTGGAACACTGGTAAAATTCTTACTGAAAACACTCCGGGAAAAATCAGAGAAATAAGTTAAATTTATAAAAGCGCTATTTCTCGCTTTTTCAAATTTGATGTTCTAGTACCTTTCTTTTCGTTTTTAAAGATAGAATAGAATAACTTCGATTTTTCGAATTTGTTCAATAACAAGAAGCGTGAGGAACATGCAGCATTTGAAAGAAAAATCACTCTTCATTACAAGATATAATGAAATAGAACGTCAACGACAAAAGTGATGAACAACAAATCAGATCAAAAAGTTACTTTTGGCTGAAACCGCTCTATGATAATTTAGCCACAGATAACAATGATGCTCCACTTGAAGCCTGAAGGTAGGCCTACCGAGTCTGTTGCAACCACAAAGTCCGAGCCGATGGAACAGGGATCGACGCATATCGATTACCACTCATAGTGAGGAGCTGAATGTATCCAATGGAAGTATTGGGACTCTCCTGGATTTTTCTGAGCATTTAAAAGTCAACCCGCGGTTTCTTCTCGCGTCTCTCGTTTTCTCATTGAAAGACCTAGAAGCTTGACGACAGAATTTGGGCATCAATTAACTATCCTTGTGTTGACCGAACCTCTCTTCAACCAACTTCTGGTTGCTCAGGACTCAGAGAAAAGCATTGGCGTTGACGGACAGTCATTTGGATAAAATTCTGATCTTGAGGAATCTGTCCGCAAAATTGTGGGTAAATTTCGTTTAGAAGAGTTTGAAATGTTTGACGACCTTAGGTGAAATGTGTTCGAAGAGAGAGAAATTGGTTTGAAAAATGAACTTCTGAAAACCTACAATTTTTATCTGGCTACATGCAGAATGCTTGTGTCAATGCTAATGTTCAAACAACACATATCCGTCGACAAATTTTCAGCATTCTTAGGAAAAACATTATTTTTGCTTTCAATTCATCAAAATATTCAAAATTTCGAATGTTTTTTAAAATGTTTCAGCAGACTAATAAAAAATGGAAATTTTTTAAAACTTTGCATAGTCTCCTAGCCTATATACACCATATTAATGATTCATCATGTCAGAATTAAAATATTTGCATTTTTTCTTTCTACATTTGTCCGGAAACTTATTGGACGTACCACGTATATGTCTTACACAGATTAATTTGTTTTCCCTGAGAGCATGCGCGCCTCACACATTTTGGGCTAAACTCTTGATGCTCTGGTTCCCACTACACTTTCGGTTCCATGCTTGATAATACATTCATGTCTCATTTTTCAACAATGCGTAAGACGATTTTGTTTGACAGTCATTGGAATACAACTTGCTCAACATTATTACGCAGGACGAATACATGTCGAAATCTGTATACATCATATCTGGTTGTCTGCACTATGTATGCCTATGTGGGTAGATTAGGCCTAAAGTCCATTTGTCTGGAAAACACCCTGAATTATGATGAACCGCACAGCAGAGATATCTTGTAGTGAGACACTCAACCGCCTTCGAAGTGGAGTAGCCCTTTAGAATAGAATAAAATAGTTTTATATTTGTCGAATGAAAATCATAGTTTTACACCCAGTTATTGCAATTGATAAAAAACAGTCAAATAGTAAAATATCAAACATAAGCAAGAAGAAGTACGAAGTCCTTTATGGAGTATCGAGAAAAATGGAAAATAACGAGAACGACGACTGTCGATTGAACATCTACTTCAATATCGGTTGCCTCCAGCACCAACCACTCAGCACAGTCTACACCATTGCACGAACGTGGCAATGCGATGTGCACAGCATTGGCAAGACCACATGTGATGTGGACACTCCAAGTAATTATCAACATCATCCACCGTATCGCAAACATCACAGAATTGCAGTCTTAGTTTGTCGTTCAGGTAAATCACGTGATCACTGCATTTTGTTTTTCCGTCACATTACTGTTTAAATTATTTTGTCTCTACGAAGACTTTTTTAGCCTTGCTAAGACTTCACTAGTGTACTCGTATATAGCTTTGAAATCTTTTGTAATATGGTCGAGTTTCCACGATTTTTTTTCTAAGTTGTCTAAAAGAGCACAGTGCTCAAGCAGTGTTAGACCAATTCAGCACTGACCGTTCTCAACAACAATACAATTACAAACTTACAATTTGTCATTTTATCAAATTATGAGGATGGAATTGTATAGCTAATAAGGTATTTGATGTTGCGAACGAATGATAATTAAAAAGATGACTTATTTTGCATGTACTTTAGATTTTGAATGCCCATTAGAGTGATAAAGTGTGATGTGGGCATTGTCTCTTCGAGTTCATATTCCCTCGAGCATTATACAAGAAGAATGTAAACATCTCCGGCTTCTACTTGCATGCTCTTCATCCTTGTCATTGCTTTCATTGATAGACACATGATTATGAAAAACGTTTTTCGTGTCGCCGTTCTTTTTCAGGCCATACATAGTAAATAAAGAAAATTCCGATTAATTGATGAAATTAAGCGATTCTTGATTGAAATTAATTGTAGCTCGGAGGAGGCTCTTCACATTCATCAATATTTCGTAATATACAAAATATATGTAGAAATACCGCACTCAATTATAATTACACCACAGTAGCGGTCAATTCACGTCATTTACACCACAGTTTTCTTACAGCTGTCGGTAGAAACTGTGGAATAAAATGTCATACACCGACAGTTTTAATCATAGAAATCTGATTGATTTCAAGGATTAAGTTCCATAGAGAAGACGTTTCTGCTTTTCTGTGTTGAAGAACGAGTTTATTAAAATACCACCGGCGACACTGATGCAGTTGCTGAGATATCTATGATTTTGACGACCGTCCGTGGACCTCTTACAGCGTTGATATTTCTCGGACTGAAATACATATGTATATAACAGCATTCGTGTGCTGGCCATTACTGGAGGGTTGATCACACAGAATGATAGCTATTGTTTGTCGACCATTATTGTGTTCAGCAGACGCTTATTGTGAATATAATAAACGGCTAAATGCGTACATGGTACTTAATTATAGCTTAACTTCGTATAGAATTGTTCGATTTCAAAGCTATACCATTGAAGCATTGAATTCACTGTCACTAGGCCCATTGCTTATCAATCAGCAAGATAAACTTATGGCTAAGTGTGAATGACTTATTATTCTAAAATCTTGGTGAAATTGCATGAATTGCTAGATTTCTATGTCAGACAATAGAGAATAAAGTTGAATGTGGAGTGCGTATAACACTAGACGGTAGCATAGTCACTAGACGGTGGTTATCTACTCACATTCATTCGCTACCAATTTCACTAGCATCACATAGCATGTAGAATAGATGTTGGTATCATTAAACGGTACCTACTGTATTAATTGGTGTAACCTACAATTATACGTGGTACGTGCAATAAATTTCCGTACAAATGTAGAAAAACTGCAAATTTTTCAATTCTGACCTGGAGAAGGTTATGATGTTATGCAAAGTTTTAAGGAGTTTTCATCTTTTACTAGTCTACAGGCCGATTTTAGAAAACATGCGAAATTTTGATTATTTTGATGAATTTAGAATAATATAAAGGTCTGCTTTTCTATTTTGTGCAATTTCAAATTCGTTTTTGGATGTGCTATTTAAACATTTATCAACAAGTGTTAAGATGCGACCAGATAAGAATTACAGGTCATAGAATTCCCTTTCCAAGCCAATGCCATCATTTTGGACACCTCAACCACCTGATTCTAAAGTCGACGCTTCTTGAAGAAAAAAGTTTACCGAGCAATTCACGAACGGATTCTTCCAGATCAGAGCTGAATTGAAATGATTGTCCAGACAAATGTTTTTTCAGATTTCTGTGCAACTAGAAATCGGATGGAGAAAAGCCCGCTCTGTATGAGGATAGGCAACAACCGATAAAACCGGCATCAGAGATAGTATGCTGCACGAAACCGGATCTGTGAGCAGGACGTTGTCATGGAGAAAACAATGAGACAATGAATTGGGTTTCCGGGTAGCTGCTCGAGCTTTTTGAATGGGAGCTGTTAGTAATGAGGGCATGTAACGGCAGACAGTCCTTCCAAAAAATCAATAAGGACAATCTCTATTGCGTTGAAAGAAAAAAATAAGTATACACATTGACGATGATCAGTTGTCGATCGCATCTTCCAAGGTTTGCCCTCAACAGCTCCCCTCCATTCGAATCATCCCCGTTTGAAAGTGGATTGCACAGAGACAAAGGAGCTTCATCGACAGTAGGAAAACACAACGAAGAAAACGTTCCCCAAACTCTTCAGCATTGCCCAAATTTGTACAAGCCTAGGGTTGTCTTCGACGCATGTCAGGTGTAGGAAATCAGCAGCCGTGAGAAAAGAAAACTGCAGCCTGACTTTTCGAAAACCCATTTTCCACGAGGGTCCCCAACACTTCCTAGGGATACATTCAGCTCCTCACCAAGAGTGGTAATCGTTAAGCGTTGATCCCTGTTCAGAGGCTTTTCCATCGGCTCGGACTTCGTGGTTGTCACATCCCCGGCAGGCCTACTTTCTGGTGGATCATCATTTCATCACTGACATCCTGTCCACCTCGTCTAAACTCTGCCACCCAAAATAAGATAGTCGACCGATATTCATCTCCACAGAGCTGCCACTCCAGCATTTCGTGATTCTGATTGCTAGGAAGACTGCACAGACGAATTGCACACCAGCATTCAATCTTTTCAACGCGAAACTCAGTTGAAGACGTTGTTGCACAGTTGTGATTGATATCGAACTTCATTCGGGAATGGACGGCTGCGTTGTAAATACAGATAGCTGACAATACTGAATGCTCCATTCTTATGCACCTGAATATTATTTACTATCCAACATAACAGATTCTATGTGATGCATTGCCTTCCCATGTATCTATCGATAACCCCAAAAATTCATCAAAATAACCAAAATTTCGCATGCTTAGGTGAATATAATGGGCCTGCAGACTAACAAAAAAGGAAAACTTTTTAAAATTTTGTATACCATACTAACCTACATATGCCAAGTTAATGATCCATCATGTCAGAATTGAAAGATTTGCAGGTTTTCTACATTTGTCCGGAAACTTATTGGACATGCAACGTATTCTATCTGAAATAGAGTTCGACTTATATTGAAATTGAGTGCCGTTTTATCACATATATTATATTACAAAATTTTGATGAATAGTGTATATTTATTATTATTACATAGACTCGGATAAGTTGAAAATTGTCCGCCACCCTCTCATAGAATACTACTCGTAATAGTCCGCCACCCGGAAGAGAGACTTTGAAATTAGATCTTCATTGCGGTCTATTGCAGTTTTTGCGGCATATTACTTTTTAACGCACAACTGACATGTCGAAAAATGATTGCCTGATACTAAATATGCATCTTATATTTCCTGCAGGCACTCCACGTGGTTGATCAACCAACGGAGATCATAGTCATTATCGTATTATTAATTAAGCAAAAATCAAGCTTCCGTTTCTTCAAAAGTCGATTTATATTAATGTTTAAATTACAACGCCGTTGACAGTACTTCGCCCCTCCGCGGTTTCACTGGTCGATGGAAAATTGGCGGAAAAAACAGGTCCACCTATTTTCTGTCGGCCTATGAAGGCGCGTGACGCGGAAATACTGTCAATGTCCCTGTAACATATGCATTAATAGAAATCGATCTTAGAACAAAGGGGAGCTTATTTTTGCCTACTGCGATGGTCTATTGTGTCGATGTTGAGAAACGTGAACCAGGTTTCCTGATGATTCCCGATATTGGATGAAATGATGACTGTTCAGATCTGTTCTCATTTTATGACTAGCATGCAACTCAGTATTTAATGACTCTATTTAAATTGTCAAAAATATTCTCTAAACTTTATTTAGAAAAACAAGGTTCAAACAGATTTTAAAGACGACAACATCTTTCTTGTCTCGAAAAATATCCTCTAGCACTCAACAATTTCTACGAAAGATAAAGAAACTATAAGATTTAAGTTATCTCAACTTAGAGAACTATTTTGCCTCTGGTATCATGTATAGTCTCATCTGTGTCCGCTGTCCACTGCCTGTACCTCAAGCAAGGTGATGTGTCGTTGGTTCAATCCTATTTCTGTGTAATTCTCTTTCTATCTTCATTTAAATGATCCCTCAAGCCCTAAGTCAGGATATAGTCTGCCGTTCATTAAAGATTGACTCGCCGTTAGAAAAAAAAGATGATGTGCATGTGAGAAAAGATGATATTCTCTTTATTCTTTTGGCCTTACCTATCATCGTGTATATTTTTTGAGTTGTGTAATTGCTTCACATTAAATGACTAAATTTAAACCAGAATCTGATACTTATAATCAAGTAGCTTCCATGTATGCTGAAAAGCAAGACACAGATAGCCTGATCAAGTAACTTACGTCTAACTGAGTCACTTTGACCATTAAGAGACGGTGAACGGAGATTTATGAGCAACATTTCATCCATTGAGGATCGCATTGTATCTGCTTGGACACTTTTCAGAACTGAAATTTGCGAGTCGGATGCTCATGTCATCGTGTTGCTGTTTCCAAGTGTCCAAGCAGACTTAATGAAATAAATTATTAAGTACTGTAACCTGATCCTTGCCGGGAGTTTCGGATTTCTTATTTTTAGTTTTCAAATGCACGCTCGGAATCAATCAATAATAATACATTTAAATATGAAAATATGTATCTAATAGATCCGCTACGCCTTGCAAGAAAGAATTGCATGGTTTTCATTTATTATTTTACCAACTGTTAAGCGATTACCTAGAAATAATAAAAGCTGATAAGTGGATGAACAAAGAGTGGATGAGACCAAAAACTTTCAACAAATACAATAGACTGGAATTGTTATTGTGTTCGCTTGTAATTCCGGTTTGATCAGCTGGCGAGCACAAGTTTTATCCGATATATAGCGGTTGCGTAAATGGGTGCAACGTTAGGTATTGCGCTGGCATTGGCGGCTCTTTTTTCATGTGAATGAAGAAGGTGACTAAAGCTTCATGCTTGATCATCTTTTTCACAAAGACAAACATGTGTACACATAAGTGGCCCACGTCGGGCCTGTGTCTGATACTGTCGAGCAGAAACGGGCCTTTAAATGTTGGAGAATACGAAGAAATGTCGCAAAATGCGCGATGTTGACACGCATCTCACGTAGGCTCTGTGCGTATCACATCCCACAATACGATAAAAATGGTGCAACCCATTTCAACACAGATCACAGCATTTGAGTCTCGCATTAAATTATGCAAACTTCTATCACAGAATTCACAATAATATGATTTTCGGTAACTTTATTTTAAAATGTTTATCGAAAGCTGGCTGGGTGCGTTTTAGGTGCTATTCTAGGCCTATCCTGTAAAAATCAGCCATGGATCCATGGTTTTGCAGTATTATCTATCACAACAGTATTCTCAATGAGCCGAGCCGCACGAAATGAGTTGATCTTGGCCTGAAAAAGTCCGAACAAAACGAAAATTCAGATTCATCCACCTGTCTGTAAAAGCATCACATTAGTAAAGCAAGGAAACTGATAATTACCATATAGATTTTTCATGACTCAATTAACTTGTCCTATCGTCTTCTTTAATAATGAAAAAGGGCCTCAGTTGAACTGAAATATTCCAGATATCATTTATACAAGGTGTTCACGACCGGGAAAAACCTGGAATTATGGCCTCGAAATGCCTCGGACACTCAGCAATGTCTGATAACAAAAGTCTGCCATTAAGTTAGCAGCTACTCATGAGGAAAGCACTTACTTCCAGAGCCATAACCTCCTCCTCCTAGGATTGGAGTGGGAGACTCTATTTCTACTGAATCATGGAGAAAGTGAATGAGAGATGTGAACTATAACTGTCCCAAGTGCTATCATCGACTGGTCTAATATTGCAGCGTTATATGCGGTATTTCATCGAATATCAACCTCTTCTCCAGTAGTGGCTACACCTCTTGTCAGGAATTTGTAGCTGTGGACCGCGTCTACTTTTTGAAGCTACGAATCTAGGCAACTAGATAATGCCGTATACATCTATGTACGCATACACATCATACTGTCTCAATAAACACAGACACATTATGATTTAAGACAATTTCTGCTTGGATGTATCAGACACCGTCACGTACAATCGATTTCCCCTATTTCCAAAGCCATGCCGCCCTTGCTGTTGTAATTTCAATTTACTTTACCCGGTAAGCAGCCTTTTAAAATACTAAAAAATACCTCGAAAAATAAGCAGCCTGACTTTTATAGGAAAAGGCAAATAGCTACTTACAATTGTGATGTCCAAATTATATTATCAATATCAATTGTTGTCAGAAATGTTGTCAATTGGCTGCTATCAGACTTCTTTTTCCTGTACACTAAATTGTATAATACGATTCGACTTCATGATTTTATTTAGATCCTATCGACCTTGCTAAATTACGCTCACGAGTTAAAAATAGCCTATATGGTGTGTAGTCAATATCATCAAATCGAAAACATTGTGTGTACATGAAACATGATAGTTTTAAAAAACTTTTAATGAGAAGAATGATCGTATTTTTTAATTGTAGCCGCGGCTACTATTCGAAGAAATACGGTGTTCCCCCGGGTTCTGTTTTATTTTGGCTTTTCTTATCGGGCCCTATTGGAAGTTCGGTTGTATTAAATGATCATTGAAAGTATTTTCTTTATATAACACATTTTTCTGTTTATAACTGTAATTTCTTGAGTATTTGATGCGGTTAACTTTTATAGATTTCCAATCTTGATAAAGTGCATTCAAAGTTATTACAAAAAAAATAAAGTTTTCTTTGAAATTCATATGACAGAAGTATCCACTTCGCTAACCCACTCCACGCCAACACTCGCAATGCCGTCAACCGATGATTACTTACCGACAACTGCTTTGACTCGTCAAAGAGGGTTCATAATCATCAATTGCGCTAATAATTGTAATATGCCTGTGTACTGTGTAATAGAGGAAATGCGGTAACCATGCAGTATTTGTTACATAGTATGTATGGCATCAGTGGCACAGTGTCTAAGTGCTTGGCCTAGAGATCCTTCGGTCCAGTGATCGAGCCCCGAAAGTGTCATTGGAAGTCGTCAGGAAGGGCATCCGGACTAAAAGATCACAATGCTCCAGATTAAAGTCTGGCTATGTCAGCACCGTCCAAGCCTTCGAGTATGAGGGAGTAGTAACGGTGAACCATCATTTTCATTCATTCATCAATTGTTGCTTTTTTGCCAAATTTTCTTAATTTTAAGCATAAACAATATTTCTTCAACAGAGTTTTGATTGTTGATTGGGACGTTCATCATGGGCAGGGAACTCAATATCAGTTCTATGATAGGAAGGACGTTCTGTATTTTTCAATTCATCGCTACGAACATGGCTCATTCTGGCCCAATCTCCGAGAAGGTGATTACGATTTTATCGGTAACGTACCTGGGAAAGGATTTAATGTCAACGTTCCATTGAATCAGGTAAGTTTGAACAACACTGGTAAACGTGAATAACAAAAGAACAATTTTATGCAACTGTGTAAGTGTATATTCCCAATATTTCGGCTTAGCGTTGATCAAGGGACACAGAAAAAGGAAATTGCACTGAATGTCGCTTTGAAAATTTATACTAGCCTATCTATGGAATGCAACCTAGAACCATGGTAGAGCATGGACAAAAGATCTAATTCAAACTAGTAAACATGTCTTCAGCTAAACAATAAAATTTCTTTAGAAAATGCAGCATGAGAACTGACATTACATATGGAACTTATAGATTGAAACAGGCAAACGTTGAACAATAATAAGTTACTCAAGTGAACTCATGTTTCGAGAAGTCAACCTTAAATCATATACCGTGGTTAGAGCAAATGTGAAAATGGTAAAAGAGCATGAAGAGTGAAAAAAGTTAAATTTTTATCTTAAGATTTTTGGGTGATGAGCAGACTTTGTGGAGAGAATTCATTGATGACAATCTAGACAGCAGGGTTGGAAGCGGCCGGTCGGAGATGGGACGGTGGCTGACATCTCTATACCGGTTGGTTAAGGCTTAGATCGTCAGACATTGCTTGGTCAACTTGTGCCAATAGACATCATTGAATTTCCACATAGCATACATGAAATGCATGGATGGTAGGCCATCCAGTACTCCGGATAAGCGAGAGTTACCAACTACAATACAATATTATACGATGCAATTATTCGCACTTTGATAGCATGCTTCGTGCGATGAGCAATAATGTGCGTAGTGACTTTTTTTTACTAGTCCAATGAGATGTAGGCCTTCTTTAGAATTCATGGCAATGTTAACTACATTTTCAAAGTCAATTAAACACAAACAAATTGAAGACAGATAAAGTAATCACCCAAACGGGCATTGATGTAATAATAATATATGCCTATATCCACCCTTCTATGCGTATATCCCGTCTCCACAAGAAAGCCTTAAGCGGCCAACAAATTCTATGTTCCAATATAACAAAAGAGTTTCTGGCGATAAAGGTTCCGAGATGAACAATTTGATCACTGACTGTGCTGATGTTGCGAAATGTTTTGTCTGCGACATGCACACTTGATTTAAAGTGATTCACTGAACTGATATTTACTTCTTCACTTGTGAGGGAATTGCATTGATTTGCGACGTCAATTGCGAGCCCTCTTCACTACAGTTTAAATTCAGATCTTTTGAGTTTACATTGATGATCGGGAGCTGACGTATAAGAGTCTGGAGCAATGAACTCGCCAAACTTTTCATTTGAATGACTGTTTCTGTACAATGTCAATCAAAATTGATAGGCTGAGGACGTAATGCTTCCAAAATTCATTCAGACTCGAATATAGGAATCTGGAAGCTACATCATTGATAAAGTAGGGTTTGAACTACATGTACATGCATAAGTTGCCGATAGTCATTTTCTAACTGTTTGAAGAATAATTCGCAATATTTATATTTCCAAAACATACGTGTCGATGTTCTCAAAATTTAGATACGGTCGACATAGGCCGAATTAATTTTACTGGCCGGCCGGCAGATCTTCAAAATTTGCGGCGGTTCCAACCCAGCTAGAAAGCATTGAAATCATAATGCAAAACTTTTCCAAATAACCCAGTGCTTGAATATCTCGTTAGTTTCGCAAAACTACTTGATTTTTGGTTCTGTGTTTTATTAAGATCGAAATATTGGGATTGAAATCGGACGTGAATTTTAGCCATTAGTGTGCTGAGGCATTTAATTAAGTGTTCCGCTGGTCCTGTGCCCGTGATCAGACATTTGAGCACTCAGGTGGTGCTATGCTCGTGATGACTCACTTACTTGAACACTGTATTCAGCTGAGGCTTTGGCTCGCTCAGCAATGGAACACTAGGATAAATATTCGATAAATTTTTAGGTAAAATCCTTACAGGCTATCCTTCTTGGCTGATACTGGCTTGAACATATTTGCTGTCCAACTCATCAGGTTCGCTAGGATTTCATCTGATGCTTCCGTCCTCACATCAAGAGCTAAAGGCATTTCAATATCAAGGAAAGAGGTTATAAGGTTAATCCACTAGTAAATTCTTGCACAGTCCTCGATAAATAGGTTTCCTGTTTATAAGTTTGGTTGCTTTTCACCTCTCCAAATACCTTCCATCGTAGGAAATGTTTGACTAACCTCCATTATCCTTACGTTCTCATGTATCCAAATTTTGTTTGTAATTAAGTTTTAGCTAAGCTTCCTAAGGTTTGGTGAGACTTTCCTTATTGTTCATTCGATATGGTTGGCCAGTCCCCGCCATGTATGTATGGTACATCTTGGAGGTTAGGGGCCGAAACCTTGCTTTATGTAGCCATGTGGTTCCTACGTGATGACTCCGTACATAGCGATCTTACTTTGGTTTCTTCTGTTTCTTGGTTTTCATCAGTTATAATTTTTGGTTAGCTTTTCGTCATGTCTTTAGCACTAGACTTTTAAGTAATCTAATTCATTACACAATTTTCCAATAGGGTAGTTGTTTTTCCTCCTGCACTTCCTGGATTCTTTGAATTTTTTAGATGTGTCGTGATTTAATTTGATTTATCACATTGTGTGAGAGTGTCAAACTAAATTTGCACAATAAAATGATTTCATTTAAATTCAGTATCTTCACCAAGTTGTCATCATTTATTTTTGGCATACTTTGAATTTCAGTCGAAAATCATTTCAATAAGAGATAATCACATTCCTTAAATTAGGACGAATTGAATAGTCTCCAATTTTTCTTCCTGAGAGCAGACAGATGGCATGAATATCAGCTTCATGATCTGAATCTCTAAGATGAAGTTAATCTGCTTGAGATTCAATAAGCGAAGAGGGTCAAAAACATATAATTGTTCTATTCACAGAGTGCGCAAGTTGGAGATTAGTTTGTCCTATTTTTGTATTCAAAACAGTCATGATAAGCATTATCGAAAAGTAGCATCAGTCTGGTACATGGATGACCTCACATGTTTCCTCACAGGCGCAGAATGCCAATTTTACTTCTTAATGGTGCAATTCAACTGAAGTTCAACGAGTCCTTCGACTAGCGTGGAACTCGTCAGCTAATGTATAGATCTAAAATATATATTGCGCTTGCATAATCTATGCGGCGAAATGGTCTGAAGGAGCAAACATTTTCCCTAGGAGTCTAATGTTCAAAGGTTTGCAACTGCCTTGAAGTATTGTCATCACATAATTAGACAGGTCGTCTCTTCTTCTGTTTGACTAGAAAGGAAACATTGGAGCATGCAAAGGTAATGAAATGGCAAAATCAGCTGACATAATGCCATAGCAATCGAACAATGAGCAGTCAGTTCAACATTAAACACGCCAAGTTGTGCGGAGTTTCAGTGACTGTTATCAACCGGATCACACAGTTAAGAGACACAGACGATGTCAAGCTGAACAGAGAAGTTTGTGAACGTTTTTTCATGCGCCTGCTATCTTTTTTAATAATGATCGGAGGGCTCAACATCATCGAGAAAACTTTTTCGCAATGATCTGAATTCTTCGAATCTGAAGGAATCGTGGCGATCGGAGTATTTTGAAGGAATTCAGAGCAATCCGCAAGCGGCGCACGACTATTTTTCCTATCTCTGCAAGGTGTTAAAAACTTCTTTTGCTCACTTAGTAAGTTCCTGCATGTGCCATCGTTTTGAATTAGTTTGCACTTCTAGCAAAGTGATGCGCTTAAACAATCTAATTCTGTGATTGTCATCAAAAATTATGTTCGGGTTTCTATGGAATCAGTGTTGTCCCTATCGCTTTGTCAATTCGCGATGGCTATCTGAGAACAAATCTTCAGTTAGATGCACATTAAGTCTACAGTCTGAAAGGACGAACATAATCAATATTTAATAAAATATTCGAATCATTATCGAGTCTGGCTGTTTTAATGTGTGTTCCTCAAAACTCCTCAACTTTATTTTCACGGATAATTAAAAGAAACTAAACTATTTTCATTATAAATTACTGTCACCTCGAAAGTCAAGTTCAAAGCCAATCAATGACCTTTTGACGCATCTTCTCAGGTTTCGTTCTGTTCTGATAATGGCAGTATTAAGTCACATGCATGGAGAGGTCGTTCCCCTAAAATGTCATCGCTAAGAAATTCGAATTCTATAATCCCCAATGAACAAAATAGATGAGACAAAAATTAAGAAAACAAAAATTCAATTGAAAAATGATATGATTCAGACAGCAAATCAATTGATGAAAGATTCATTAATTATAGAGGCAGCCGCACCTCTTACGCCGGCCGGATGAATACATAGAAGAACAGACATGATAGTAAATCTCCATGATGGTAGATCATTGAGAGTCAGAAAATACAAAGTTGAGCTGAGAAAGTCATTGTGCATTGATGCGTGCGTCATTCGATGGAGCGGATTGTATTGCTTCGGGTATGTTGGCCGATTCCGGTCAAAATTGCACCATTGTTGTAAAGCAGGTTGCGTTGAATGATCGCTTGAAGTATGAGGCACTTAGGTCGAACATAGGTAGCTGCATCGAGCAAATGGTTAACTCCCGTTAGCTATTCACTAACCCGAATTTGGAAAATGACAGTTCTCCTTTACGAAGCTCTGCAGTGAGCGCCGTATTCTCATCGGTAGACTCAGATGTCAGTCGACCAAATGGGATGCAATGTTTATCAGATTTAATAACGGACGCGAATGGCATCCTTGCATAGCGAAAAAGTGGTCAAACAAGAAGGAACTTCATTGCCGTTAATAATTTTTAAATCATTGACATTTCAACGGCTGTTTCGGCCAGTGGAATTACAGCATAAATTTCAATGATATTTCGGAAGATATGTAATTCATCAGAAAAACTGGATGATCCTTACTCGTGTTATCGTCCACCTATTGTATTTGCAAATAAAAGGACAGTAAAAAGTCGCATCAGTTTGTGAATTTCGCCTCCATGAAAATGCTCGAATATTGTACGAAGTTGGTTGGTAAAACTCGACATAAGGCAATTAAAATAGAAATGTGTAGAGAAGACTACTTTTAGGAATTACGGGTTAAGTTTATGTTTCCGTTCTATTTCATGTGCATAAAACTGTGTCTCGCTTATCAAAATCCAAATTTTCAACTCTGCTCTTAAATTCAATGGTTGCGGTAAAGCATGGGTTTGCTATCAGTTTCTAGGTTTTTCCCAATCTTATTAATCATTGAAAAGTATTACCACTCGATGACAAGTGAAATGAGGTAATCAGGATTTCCATGATTTATCTCAACGTACGTGAGTGAACGCTCGGGTAAAAAAGCTTGGAAGAAATCTGGTTTTACTTTCATCACCGACTGCAGTATGCCAGTATTCTTCAATTCTTTTGCCAAGCTTTGATTGTTTGTGAAGAACTGGTGTGATGAATTGAATATTGCAATAAATACACATGTAGGCTTGATGACATTATCAACAAAGCTAAATCACCTTCTATGCGTCCTTTGACGCAATGGTATCCATCTCCGTAACATTATCACTGTTTTGCAATTATTAACTGCATCAATGTTTTTCTTTTGCAGACCGGAATGACGAACAGTGACTACTTATCAATCTTCAACAATGTTCTCATGCCGATAGCTTATGAGGTATGTGTTATGATAACAACTCATTCGAGCACTTCTTGTGCAATCCACCGATATGCATGTGGATATGAAGAACCTGACCGGCTTTCTATCTACATATGAAGATAGTCCAGTGAAGCTCAGTATTTATCCAATCGTTTGCTTCTTTTGCTGCACCTAATGCACCTTATTTAGTATTCACATTTATAGTATTCATGCAAGGTCTATTTGTGCATTCACGCTAGGTGTCTTTAAATCTGATATTAAGAGTCATCAAACATGGAAGTCTAAGCTTACGTTTTTACTATTCGATTGTACAGCATTTGTTGTATGACGAATAAGGATTTATTCGTACCGATGTTGATTGTGTCAACTTAATCGAAAGAAAAAATGATAAGTAATGGGATTGTGTCCGATAGATAAATAGACAGGATGATTTCCAAAATGCAGACGTTGATGATAAATGCCAGTTGTAGTCTTGCTGCATCGTCAGACGAATACATGCATGACATCTGAATAAAATGTCAAGTTAATTAATTCAATTCAAACGGACAATGTTTATTTTAGTGCACATTTTTGTAGTAGTCTGGAGACAACGGTAGAAAAATCACATGCGTTAAATTAGATTGCTTGTCGATGAATATACCGCAATATAGCGTAATGGTTAAAGTAAAGTAAATGTATATCTTCGATTTACATTGAGAATAAAATGTAAATAGGAAATACAATGGGAAGTACAAGTTATAAGGCAAGCGTGTGAAATAACTAACCGTAGTATACACATAATGTTACGAGGATGCCGTAGGCGATATATTGATGAGAAATACAGGAAGCACAAGTTGCTTAATCAACAATGATGTCACTAATAATTATAGTCGTCGCAGAAAAAAAGAGTTCCGACAACGAGTTGTCCTGAAAGTGGGCACGAGAAATCTACCAGAACTTGTTGACGTAGGAGGACATAGAGGATGAAGAGGGTGGCTTTCGTTTCTCTGGATCGCACGAAGAAAACGGACAGCTGCATCAGTTCGGCGAGAGTGCAAGTCAAGACGGGTTAACCATCTCCCGGCAAACCGATTTGTTTGAAATGTTAGTTCAACTTTTACTCAATGACGAGATGTATGAAAACGAATGAACCTCAGACCGTTTTTACTAATTAACGTTTTACGCGCTCGCATATTCACATACATAGATCGCTTAATACTGAGAGTGCGACCGCTCTGTTTTACGCAAGGGGCATGCAGAATATTCAGTCATATCCTACGATTTATCGGGACACGAAGGAATATAGCTATGGTAATGATTCGCAGGCACATGTGCATGAAGAAAAGGAAGAACTATCAGACTTAGTAGCATAACGCGAAGGTGGCATTGTTTCCTTTCTATAGCAATTATTGTTTGATACCTTTGAGAAGAAAGCCAAATATGATCTTGATAAGACAAGCTTAGTTTTAGTGTATGCAAGTATTGAAATAGTTTACACGAATAACTGATCTGATGGAAATGAAATTTCCATTTTGATGATTTTTTATGCATTGGTATCATAGGAGTGAGCACAAAATGCTAAGAAGCATTAATGATGAATTCAGGGTTAATTAAAGAGCGGGACTTCTTCATGGTTGGAATGCCGTTTCTGTTCGAGAAAATGCGGTTTAAGTAAATCCATCTGCATAGTAAGTTATGAAGACTGATTTTGAGGTGATTTAGCATAGAGTTGTCTTAAAACCTTGCTTATCAAAAAAGTAAAAAGGTATTGAAAAAGGTTTCAGTTGAAGTTATATTGATTTTCTCATTCCAACAAACTGCTTCGTTAAATCATGCAAATGCCGTATTTCCTCTAACAAGCGCCAACTTTGAAGTGCGGCGTTTATTTAAAATGTGCGATTTCCACTCTCCAAATTAAATAACTAAAATAAAACACGCATATGACCGCTGCAGAAATGTATCAACAAGAACTAAAGCTCATCTAGCATATTCACTGCTTTCCCGATTGATTCATAGCCGACAAGGCGTGGTGGTTTCGTTGCTGAATGAACACAATGTAGAACAGAGATAGATCCCTTATTATCTCTGGTGTGGAACTCGTGGAATTACCAGTACAGCAGTTGTATTTGCTGTTCCTTTTTCATGACCACTTCAAGGCGGGGCTCACGCAAAACTTGAGAGTGATGAGTCGTGTGATGACTCGGTGCTCGACGGTACAGGAAGTTCCATAAGTTATCGAATCTGATGTTGATGACGATTTTGAATTAAATGAATTGATTAGAGTGTGACTTATATATTTCATTATTGTTACTTCCTTCATCATACTGTAGAATACCAACAGTGCAATATCAAAAAGAATTCCAGTCAGTGTTTTATCCACTCCAAGTGGTTCAGGGGGAAATTTTGATAAAGGGGGTGGGGTCTGAATGTTTGTGTATCTCGACATCAGGCAATGAGAAATTCCAACTCCTTATGTAAAATATAAATGACCCTCTACACATGACATTTCACTGTTCATGAATGCTGCAAAACATGCCTATTATACATGTATATTTTAGGACTATAATTTCGAGATGGTGAAATGTTTCAAATTGTAACTTTTAGCTAATCACTTGTTCCAGATTAAATGATTATTTAATGACTGAAAGTTTTTTGCTTGATCGCCACTACATTTCACATCAATTATTCATCATTATCATTATATTACATCAATAATTACTTTCACATGTACGTATATATGTACACTGCCCCAGAATTCATTAGTGCTTTTACATAATGTAGAAAATAGCCATTGTACTATAAAAATTCATTTTCCAAAAAACAGGAAGAAGGATGAGAATTATGAGTGTTATTGTTTACTGTCTGGAATTTGCAGTCATCTGGCCTTGCTAGAATGCCAGAGTTTCACAATTGACGTGAAATCATCAATCTTGGATCCCTCAATGCTGACCAGCATTGCATCGCGGACGTGATGCGGCAACAATCTTTGCCTTAAGCGAGTTGTAACTCGATTCATAGTGGAAAAAATCCTTTCCACGGACGCTGTTCCTAAAGGCGCACATATAACCTTCGTTGCCGCACATATAACCGGTCTGCAGTCAGCGGAGCGTCACTTCATTCAGCAATTTAAAAGCCAAAGGCGATTTACGATCTTAGAAATTTAAAGCTATACATCCTTTATCAAGTGTATGATTTTCGTTGTTTTCCTTCATAGGGGGGTACTTCCCCCCCAAAACAGGGCTGGATAAAACACTGATTCCAGTGATGCGGTATCTTTGTTTATGTTGCTCAATAGATGTACTGTGTTTGCTGCATGTACTCTACTTTGTCATTACTTTGTAATGCGTTTATCAGTGCGGCGTTTATCAGCTTCGGGGCTGATTGGAGGGCGGCTTTTGCTTACTTGCTCTTACTGCACGTTTATTATCTCTTCTTCCCCAGGTTTGAGGGTTGGACACTGAGGTTGTGTTGGGATGGATACGCCTTGTCCTTTCTGGTCGGTCCTGTGTCAGATGAGGGTGCAGATGCAGGAGCTCAAGATCTTTCTTGACATTGTGACACCATCTCTTCCTCTGTCATCCTCTGATGTTCGGTCCAGCCACTTCATGATCTAAAATTTTTCGGCCACTTGCAGTCCGGCATCCGTTGCAGGTGACCAAACCAGCGCAAACGATTTTGACGTAGGAGTGATTCCAGGTCATGCAGGCGGAGCATGCCTCTCCATGCCTATTAGAGAAAATGCGGCAATGGACTGACCTTTCTGTATAAAAAAGAAATAGAAAATTTGGCCGCAGGTGAGGTGTAAAATGAACACGACCTATTCCCAACATGTTCAATTCATTTACTTGTTAAAGATTTGATGTCATGTCTTTGAAAAGACGTGGGGAAAAAGCGATCTTACCGCAAGGGAAAAAAATCAAGAAATGTCACATGAAGGACTGCAACCAGATTTAAAAACCGCTCTGATGAGTGGAAAAGGAAACTTTGCTAAACCTTCACGTCCTTACCACCTCAAATGCACCGGGTTTTTTTGATAGCTTGAACCCTACTCCATGAAAAGTGATGGTCATGTTTTCTTCTTTATCACTTTTGATTCATAGTATTTTGTCAGCGCGGTCTTGCAGAAAAATATTGACATGGTGTATGCGGTCAATCGATCCCTTATGCAATGATTAATTGTTGTCCCAAAGAATGACACCCGGATAATCTCATAATTATTTAAGTTGCAACTACAGATTTGTTGAAAATTAGATCATAAAATGCAAAAAACGAGGTCTAGTCTTCATTTAATTATATTTAGTTTTTAGAATGATTTAATTAAGACACAGCCGATATTTAAATAATAGAATATATTGGCATATTTTTGAAAATAATGATGGCATGTGTTTGCTTATGGTTTGTGACTGCGTTGTCTGTATACATTGTCTCTTCATTTCCTTTTACGAGTGGATATTCTCAAGATTATTGTGATTGTGCCTCTCCCCGGAACTTAAATTACCGACCCTTTCTTCATCCATTATATTCCGCTTTACATCTCTGCTAAGATTCAAGGTAAAGATTTAACAATGACATCAAGGCTTGTGGTTTCAAAGGAGAGTTTATTTGCTTTACACTTACAATTGTGTTAAGAATTAAACTGTGGTTTCCGGATGAATTTATTTGTAGTTTTGCTATCAAAGCATTGTCCAGTAAATTAACTTGAATAAATAAAAGCACGCAGCCATTGATTCACAGCGTTGCTATGCAACATTTCAAAATGGCAATGCAGGTTCTCTCTGATGACATGCTTAGATAGAGGGTTGCGATAGTTCAACCGGGATAAACGTTTAGTTTAAAATGAATAATCTTATTTCTGAAAATCTGGTGTGATTTTTTATCCGCATCATACCCCATAAAGATAATATTCTTCAGATTTTTTGTAAATTTGACATTGAAAGTGTCGTACTAGCACGGATAATGTTTTCGTCAAATTTGATTGGCATCTTGTGTACGAGTGTGAAGACAATTACAGACTTTGGACTTCAAGAGAGACATCTATGCTTTGGTTAATGAAATAGTGATTTCAATAATGACATTGACATTCAATATTGACATTGTGACTTCATATAACTGAAAACCAAAAAGCGGAATTTAGAAGGTAACTTGAGAAGTCGATGGAGACAATAGGATTTCAAAAGCTTCCTAGGATTTCTTACTCCTACGGATAAATAAGTCTAAACAATTGATAATGATGCTCTTGCTATTTTGCTGTATGAAGACTGCACATCAAAAAGTTATGATAAATATTGTCTGGTTAAGAATTCAATTTTTTATAGCTTCATTCACATAATTGGTATTTCAGTCTCAGTCAAAGACTGACGTTGAACTAGTTCAATTCCTACAAATTATGTTTAGCTCGAAGACATTTGTATTCACTTAAGAAGCTTTTTCGAAGAAAATATGCGTTAGGGCAGCTGTCAACTCAGCACTGACCTGGAGTAGCGTGTACTCGACATGCTCCTGCACAGTCTGCATCATCTTATCTATCATCTCTCCATCAAATTTGATGCCCGTTGCACCACCCCGAGAACGAGCAACAATGTCCACTTCAGAGACTCGACTTCTTGGCGTATTTAACATTAATCTCAATCAATCACTGCCCCTTTGAACAAACTGACATTTATAGGTGTCATGCAATATGATAATTTTCGAAAAGATGAATTCTGGTCATGAAGCATTATCAGTTTCTAATAGTAGGTAAGTCCTGTGATGAGCAAAAGATAGGGCTATGTATTTTACCAGGTCTCACAAGAAATCCTAATGTCAAGCTTGAATGTATAGCATTCGTCCAAAAATCACAATGTCATGATTGAAGGTCTCTTTGTCTGTGATAATTTCACTTCGTCGATAACTTCTGCGTATGTCCTTCATGAATTGCTAAGTTCTTACATGATTCTCTGACTGTCCTTCTTGAAATCCAAAACCTGTAATGATTTTAGTTACATGCATATGGTGCTTTGCGGCATCGAATTGTACCGACTATCTCAAACATTGTTTTCATTTTCTTTAATTGAACGAAAAGTTTGGCAACTCTTTCTGAAGTATACAATTTTATAAGGCATGAAGTATTCGACGTAAGCGTTGATGTTTCCATTCGCATTATGTGTTGAACAATTTGTGAAATTTCATTGTCTTTTCATTGTAGTACTGTCCTGAACTTGTTATTGTGTCTGCTGGATATGACGCTGCCACGGGATGCCCAGAGGTTAGTCTCCATCTAATCCTGTGTTGTCTTCTTTTCAGTACAGACCTGAACTTGTCATCGTTTCTGCTGGATTTGATGCTTCTATCGGAGATGAGAAAGTTAGTGACTCAGTCAGTTGGCTGTACTTATCTGTTATGATAATTGAGTCTCTTATCGGTCACTTGCTTGGGTGACAGCATACACTTAACCCTATTTTGCCGGGGCCTCCTGGAGCCCCTCAGACATTTTTTGATATTGCGAATTCAGGTTTTTAAGTGTGCCCACTTTTTCTGCTTTTTCCTGCTTCTCCTCGAAAAACCGGCTTTTATCTACATTTTGGTTATTCTTTAATTAGTTTTAATTTTCATATGAATTAAACGAAAAATTAGATAGCTTTTAAAAAGCGAAAATGCAAAATATCGAAAATATCAAGCGTCCCACCATCATCAAACTACTCACCCAATCACCTTCAATTTCATTACATTCCTTATTTTCATCAGAGTCATGAACTTTGCAA
Source organism: Prostheceraeus crozeri (assembly GCA_907163375.1). Classification (NCBI taxonomy): domain Eukaryota; kingdom Metazoa; phylum Platyhelminthes; order Polycladida; family Euryleptidae; genus Prostheceraeus; species Prostheceraeus crozeri. Next base: position 284,193 of record CAJQUW010010997.1, read on the forward strand.
CGACACACGTAGTGATGATTAGTGTGAAAAAATCTATAACTGAGTAAAGAAGGACTCGAACTAAATCTAAAGCAGCTCATCAGTTTAGGCTCAGATGGTCTAAACGGCAACAAATGCATTTGGAACAAGGTCAACGAGCATAAGAGAGAGATTGGTCTTAGAGGTCTTACACCATTCATACCCTGCAATCTTCATATTATTCGCAATACCTTTCGAGAAGGAGCAAAGCAGTTCGGAGAGGAAGCTGAAGAATTTCTGTTGGATATGTTCTACCTCAAGGCATCACCATGTCGAAAAGAGGATTTTTGGAAAACACAGTTGAACATGGGCTTTATTGAAAAATCATTCATCAAGCACTAGCAAGGTCGTTGGTTGACGCTGATGCCAGCCGTGAAACGGGTACTACATATGATGGAGGCAATTGAGGAATATTTCCTGAAAGATGTTCCTAAAGCGGTTCCATAAAGCAAGACCGAGAAAAAGTTGGAAGTAAATGAACACTGGAGAAGAATTTGTCAGAAACTGAAGGACCCTTCAGTCAAATTCGCATCCTCTATGAGCAGCTCTCGGAACTGACACGAGCTGTCATGCTTCGGTTTCTCAAGTGGATGCGGTCGAGGATAGCAGAGGTCATCAGCTCTTGCATGTCGATTTGTAGGCAGAGGAGAATCAGTTGTCGAGAATCAACAAGGAATGTTGCGTTGAAAGCGATGAGGCCGGAACAAAGGATATTTGCAATTAGGAAAATCCGAAAATGTTACCAGCGGGTAACCGAATTTCTCACCAGCCGTCTTCCTCTACAGAATATTGAAAGATCTGACCGTATTACATCCTCTAATGCAACTGTCTGTTTTAAGGGTCGACTTAGTAACACGCACTACACGACAGATGGCATTCATTGATGAATCGGAGATCGATGTATTGGCTGACGAATACAAGCCTTATCAGGTGCAAGAAATTCCGGATAAGTGGTGAAAAGAAACCGAAACATCAGGATATGCGCGAATCGATGATTTCTGTAATACTGTTTTCAAAAGAAGAATGCTCTTGGGCTGCCATGTTACCGAATTCTCACGTTTTGTCTCTTGCACACGGTAACGTCGACGTTGAGGGAAGCCTGAGAACAAAGCCATTGCTACCAGTGAACCAGTGTTATTGTCAGATGAGTCAGTTAACGGTCTTCGTTTGGTGAAGTATGCTGTTAAAGTCATAGGCCAAGGAAATGTGCACCTCAAGCCAATATCGCCGGAATTATTGCGATCTTAAGTTGCTTATCGCGCCTATTCTGCTCGGATCGCCTCAGAATAGGAAGATTTAGCGAAGAAGTTTAAGGAAGAACAAAAGAAAAGAGAATCTCTAGAGAAACGACAGACGCTGGAAGCTTTGGAGAACAGAAAAAGAACACTAGATCGCAGAGAAACCGGTGTAGTTGCTGCACAAATTGAGGCACAAAACGATCTGCATGAAGCCATCAAATCGAAGGACTTTTCGGAAGTTTCTGTTGTACAGAGACTGATGGAAGTAGCCAAGAAGAAAATGTCATCAGCTCGGGAGATGTTGGAGAAAAGGCATGAAGATTGAAGAGGTGCAAGACATTAAGGCGAAACAGAGAAGAGTTCTGGATAAAAGTATCAATGCACGAAAATAGGGATAGTGATTTGATGTGAGTGTTTCCCTTTTTTCAGCAATTTTATTTAATAGTGCTTACATTTTTATACGAGTGCAACGGTAAATTTGCTATACCAGTACATTCTGCGATGTATGGTGAACTGCACTCTCGACATCGGATGAAGTAGACTGCATTCTTAACAAAAAAATCGGTGTTATTATAACGTACAATTAGCAGTCAAGCAATTCTTTGATGAATTGGACTGCAACCACGATACCACAGATTTCGATCTGAAAGAGACTCGAATAGCTTTTTCAAAGGCAATGCAAAGAATTCTCCATACATGTAACTTAGAGATTAGGCAAAAAAGTTGATCCTAGAGCAGAATTAGCGGTTTCTATAACCCCTTCAACGCAGGTGTCCCATAACACAGTTTCATTAATCAAATTCCGCGGGAAATTTAGCAGAATAGGATGCGGGCAAGATGTAGATATTGAAGAGCTGTGGATGCAACTTTTGCATCTTTGCTGAAATCACCCATTCTTTGCCCGGATGAACTTTTTAAAGTTTTGTAAATTTGAAAGAAGTTCTGTTTTCAGTCATTCCACGCATGAATATTCGAGAATTCTGGCGAATGTTTAAATTACGAAAAGTTAGTATACAAAAATATTCCAATCATCTATTGAACTGGTGCTTTATCAACTCAATGCAAATTTGACTTGTTAAATCATTTTTCAACAGTTATGTTAATTATCAATTTATACTGTTGCAAATTGTTTTTCAACTTATGATCGCAATGATTGAAATTATATGAGCTATTTCAAAATTATATCCTTCCATTTTACCATATTTATCCAAACCATAGCACTTCTGGCTTGATTGCATCATCATCAGAGTTGTTTGAATCACAAATCATACAGACTCGACCATAGAGTAAGTATATATAGGCAGAGTGTCGACTCAAAAAGTATCTGTATACAGTGAAAATTTTTATATGAAAAGATTCAGTTTTTTTACGGAGATTACGTTCCTGCTGCCCAAAAAATTATTTGAGTTATGATATACTACCGACATGACGTTCACTTTATAAGTAGTATGAAACAAGTTGGATTTCAAAAGGAATGAATATTTGCTAATAAGCATCCTAACATAGCGGAAATTTAGCTAATTATCAAAGGAAATTCATGAATTGTATTACAATGGAGGTCTTTATGAAAAAGTCGCGATCTTATTCGTGCTTTCTTGGCTGAAACGTCAAGTTTTTGATTAAAGTTTCAACGGCATGATTTTATGATTCACTAAATTGATGTTTCATTTCTTAAATCTGAATAGCAATGTGGACTCATTTGAAAAATTTAGAGTTAATTGAAATCATTGTCTTTGATTGCGTTTTGCTGAAAATATTCTCAATGAGACCACTACGTATACTCTGCGTAAAAAATCTAAAACTGCAGCTATTGAAAATCAGGCTAACAAAATAATTCGTTCGAAATGTAGAAATATTCCACGTATTGATCATCAAAGATTACTTTCAATAGGCAGTAAACCAGTTGCATTCCATGTAAATGTCAAAGATCACAAGGATAAAGTGAATGATTTTTACCCGCTTCGCCCGATATCATCCGTAAAGAATACACCAACCCAAAAGGCCAAGGAGATGGATTTGTCTGTAAGTCGTGTCAGCGAAGTGACGGGGAAAGTGAGATGAACAGCACGAATGAAGAGTATATGAAGGGTATTGAGAAGGTGGAACGCTTTTGTTATCTCGGTGACACAATCAACAGTGGTGGTGGATGCGAGATAGCAATTGACAGAAGATGCCGTCTTGGTTGGATGAAGTTTAATCAGCTCTCATCAGTACTATGTGGAAGACGCTTTACTAACAGACTAAAAGGAAGAATTTATAAAGTATGTATCCGGCCAGTCATGACCTACGGCTCAGAGACATGGAATATAAGATCTGCGGAAGAGGGTGTCCTCCGAAGAACAGAGCGAGCCATGATAAGAAAAATGTGCGGAGTAAAACTTGCTGACAGAAAGAGCACTGACGAATTAATGAAGCATTTGGGTTTGACGGAGACGGTTGTTGAGGTGGTGAAAAGGAGTAGCTTAAGATGGATGGGTCACATCCTGAGAAGAGATGATACACATCCACTTAAGAAAGCATGGACCTTTGAGAAGGAGGGAAGACGAGAAAGAGGAAGACCAACCACGTGGAAGAGCATGGCGCTGAGGGAGTGCAAAAGAGCTGGTCTGAAAGCAGAAGATGCAAGTGATCGAGCGAGATGGAGGAATGGCGTGTCAGCGTGGTGCGACCGTCAGTAACCCCTCGCAAGAGGGAAAAATGCTGACGAAAATAAATGATGATGATGATAATAAATGATGATGAAAAGGTTGACTGTCTAGCCAGTACTATACTTAACCAAGTAGTTCAATTTGTGCCTTCTCATCTGGACAGTACTCATTCACTGATAAGTAATTTAAAAAAGAACAGTAATTATGTAAAAAACCAAATTTTCATTTCATTAGACGTTCAAAATCTTTACCCTAGCATTCCGATTGCTGACGCCATAGATGTTGTAAAGTCATTTGCAACTAAATTTTGGTGAAAAATAGATAACCTTGGTTTCTCGGTTCAAGACCTTGTAGATTTTCCTAAGTTTATTTCATACAATTATGAGATAAATTATAATCATAAGACGTACCATCAAATTAAAGGGTGCCCAATGGGTGCACACTTCTCGCCACCTTTTGCAGTTATATATATGAATGCTATAGAAGAAAGAGCACTAAAAATTCTTAACCAAAAATTCAATATTAACCCTGTATGCTACAAGCGGTACATTGTTGATATCATCATGGGTCCGTTTTACAAAGATGTGAAAATATTTTCTAACATAATTGAAGTGTTTAACTCGATTGACAAGAACATTCAGTTCACTATAGAAGTCCCTAGGGATAATTATATTAACTTTCTAGACCTAAGCATATCAGTGAATGGCAACCTTAAATACAAATGGTTTAGTAAGACATGTCATTCAGGCATAACTCTACATAGAGATAGTTGGCTTCCAAATAAAGTAAAAAATAATTTTCTCAAAAATAGTATAAAATACATTAATGATCGCAGTTCTGATGCAGACATAGCTTATGACTCTATGAGCACTATGAGTGATCGAATAAACAGCAACGGATTTAGGTTTAATCATAAATATGTTAAAACGAATAAAAATAAAAATAAATACAATAAAATGCCATCTATCAAAGCAGACAACGTCCACTTATCACTCGATTTCGTTAGTGATTGTCATTTGAGAAAATTAAATAAGTTAAAAGTTAAATATGACATTCCGGTAACGTTTTCAACTAAACCAGGGCGAAAAATTATTTCAATTAATAAAAGCAAACCCAAAGAAGAATGCAATTGTAATGTGTGTAGCGCCATTGGTCCTAAATACAACTGCAAAAGCAGATATCTAGTTTATTGTTTTAATTGCTTTTGGTGCAATGACCTCTATGTTGGACAAAGTTGTCGACCTTTCAAGTTGCGCTATCAAGAACACGAACGTAGTATTCGCAACAGAGATTCCAAAAGTGCTTTGAGCGAGCATCATCTAAAATTTCATGCTGGTAGAGAGATGGAATTAACTGACTTTAGTTGTGAGATCCTTATTCAACAATTTAATGCGATTACAACTAGAATTGCTGAAGCACGCTTCATAGCGATGAAAATGCCAAAACTTAATAGACGTCATGAACAAGTTTAATGAGTTGCCACAACTATGCCTAATCAGTATATAGGGATCCTTCCACATTTGTACGCCACCCTTGAGACTGTCTTCGGACGAAACGCGTCGGGTGCTTATTTTTAAATTGAAATAAAAAGTCGTAAATAGAAGGGAGTGACGTCTTTATTTTCATTTATTTGGAAATTACGTATCCTTTGTTATCAATCATCAATTTTTACGTATTAACTGCATTTAAGTATCGTAAAGCATTTGCAGCTAGTACTTAGCTTTTCAAATAACTTCTAGTCGCTCGATCGACTTCGAGGCCTCTAGTCATGCTCACAAAGGTAGAATTAGTGAAGTAGAATGGGGGAATGATTGTGTGGACGAAATAGGGTGCTTCATTGGACAAAATGAAGTGATCTGCAAAACATAGACAGTGATAGGTGGAACCACCAAGATAAAGATAATTTGTGAAAAAAATCTTTTTGAATTCACAGAGGTGGGGCAGATTTCAAAAGAATCAAAGCTTCAGCAATACGCAAGGAAAATGATATGCTAGATTAGCACAACATGGAAGAATAAGTCACAAAAGAATTACTCCCACTCGTTCTGAAATTCCTGATATTCCTGAAATGTCTAAAACCGTCCTGATCTGTCCTGAAGTATGAAGTTTTGTCCTGAAAATCCTGAAATATGACGATTTTCTTGGTTTTTCCTTTCAGTTCAACTGAAAACATCATATTTTCGAGAAATGTCTGAAGCTATGCTTAGAGCGGTTGTCAGCTAGTCATCAGATTTGAAATGAATTTACCGCTATACAGAACAACTAAAATGTAGATAGACACATTCATTTTAGGAGTGGAGGAAGTTAAGCGCCCCTGACTTGCGAACTGTTAAAGGAGCATGAATTCAAACGATCAAGTTGACCTGAAATGATTCCTATCATAGTGAAAACTCGTAGTGAAACAGTCGTGTCGATTTCAACATCTGCAGTGCCACGTGACATCAGTGTTTAGACTTCTAACAAATCATTCTTGCCATGTGAGGTAAAATATCTTTTAGAACATGGGAGCGTTCGGTTTGAATGTGAACGGCATTCTTGATTTCATTTTCATGAAATGCTTATCGGTAATCGTGAATGATAATTAGAATTCTTGATAATGTATGAATAGCATGAACAATCTGCCGCATTCATAATTGGACCAAATATTCTACAATTGGTATGTCAAAGCTTTTGCTGATTAATAGCAGTACTCAATCTTATAAGATTAATTATTAACAAGATGCGAATACGTGATTTCTAGGAATGCCACAGTAATATGTTTTCCCATTTTTTTATAGACGATGAGAACTGTGTAAGAAAACGTTTGAAATTATGCAATAGGCGCTATATGAAATTTAATTGAAAACATTTTCAGCGAAGGTGCGCTGTCAAGATTGTCAATTATTTTTATACTATCGTCATTGATGCGGTGAAGACCGAAGTACGACCTCTGATTGCCGGCCACCGCTTGCAGCTCAGTGTTGTGAGCAATATGTCTAAATAACATGTGGTTGCAAATTCTAGTCCTACAAGGTGCTTATCCTTTCCATGGCAATTTGATCTAACGTCTGTTTTGCTTAATTCATTGTGAATTCCATTAATGTTTCAAATTATTTATTTAACTCAAGATGGTAGCATCAGTCATTCTGCATTGAATGGGAAATCGGTCTGGAATCTATTCTTTAACTCAGCTATAGGAAGCCCAAAAATACGATCGGTGCATGCGTTATGTAATCTTCATTCCGCTGAGGTATTTCGATCATCAACAGAGGCATTGACACATCGAATGCACGGAACAATTGTGGATTCTATTATGGAGCGGTGGTTCTCATGTAAATGAACTCCTATCGTCTATTTCTATGGAATCCAATTGATGGTCAGGAACAGGAGGCTGTTACTTAAGTCGGCCCGTCGAAGTGTCAGTGACACGAAGCGTTGGGATTTTATTGCTTATACTAATTTTAGCTTACCATCGGTCAATAAATATAAAGGAGAGAAAGTGAATTTTTCACCATGACCATTATTTCTATGGAGTTTGTGATGCCCTATCCTCATGTTTTTCCACTTCCATGCTTTCATTTAACCTTTATAGTGCATAAATTATTTATCGTCAAATTTTGTACAATTAATAACATTCAATAAAGTTCTAAAATATGATCTATTGATTATTTTAGTCCGGCAGCCAGAACGAGTTTCTGCAGGGAACGAGGCCGAAAGTGAGACTTTCACAGAATGATGTACACCCTATGCCTACTATAAATCGGCACGTCTGCCGAGTTCTAGTCAGTTCCTCTTCTTGTCAGATAAGATCAAAGAAAAACACATGTAAATCCAATGGGACGCAGATTGCATTTTTTGGCTAAAATGAAATTTTCTATGTTTTCTCTGATTAAACGAAACGTATTAAGCCTAGAGTCATCATTTTTGACATGGAATGTCTTCAGGTAATTTTCTTTCATTTTCATGCACCCTGTCTATAAAGCTAAACACATTCAGATTTGGCGAGTCTCTTAATGTCGGCAAACACAGACATGTTGAGCAACTTTATCCACATTCAACCACATTCTCACATGCACTGCAGATTAGATGCATGATAATGGCACATGAACATCATTGGAAATGACCTGAAGACATTCCATGCCAAAAATTATGACTCTGAGCTTAGCACTTTTCGTTTAATCAGAGAAAACATAGAAAATTTCATTTTAGCCAAAAACTGCAATCTGCGTCCCATTGGATTTACATGTGTTTTTCTTTGATCTTATCTGACAAGAAGAGGAACTGACTAGAACTCGGCAGACGTGCCGATTTATAGTAGGCATAGGGTGTACATCATTCTGTGAAAGTCTCACTTTCGGCCTCGTTCCCTGCAGAAACTCGTTCTGGCTGCCGGACTATATCATTGGGTTCGAATCAGTCAAATGTTCAATTCTAAGTTTTTCATTGGTGGCTGATGCCCCAATTTAGTTCCCCCGGATGTGCCGTGACCTTGAGTCAATCTGCATTCTAGTCAACTTCTTATAGACAATCCATTTATGTTTTAGTTGTCTATCAGTGCCTCTAATGATGACCGATGGTGTTAGTCGAAAGGCCTCAGCGGAATAGAGAATGCACTGATCGTGTTTTTGGGCTTCCTACAAGTGCAATAGTCACTCTGTATTTAAGGCATGCATTGAAGGTAGATGGTCGAATATCATTCATGGTCAATTGACAACTGCGATATTTTACACACGGACCGATTTGCGCGTAAATAGCGGTCAACAATTGCCTGAAAGCCCAAGTTTCGAAACAGTTGTCAGCGGTTGCCTGATGGGTAGGATAAAGAAGCTTTGGATTCGTGATTCCCGGGTTTTCTTTGGATCATTCATTCATGAATGATCTCTCGCGATAGTGTGAGTTTGAGTAAATTTGTATTCAAGTTTGGAAAGGATGGGCTCCACAGTTCTTCAAACCTATTCGAGCAGGGTGTCCGCGCCCTTGAAAATTGTCAGGTGTCCTTGAAATTCTTGAAAATCTTTGAAATTTGGAAAGTGTAATTGGAAGATTGATAGATCCTTGAATTTTATGTGCTGTCATTGAAAAATTTGGACTGTTGGGGATGAAACAGTTGATCTACAATTGACTGAAGTGTAAATTTATCAGTCGCTTTTTACATCTTAGTAATGGTCACCATGTTCAGCTTTGTATGCAACTAATTGTTAGGAACATGCACTGCATATTTGTCGCTTGATTTGAGGCAATCTGAGATATCTAATACTTGGAAAGTTAATTGAAAGTCCTGGCGCGTAAGGACTTAAGGTCACAGCTCATCGGAGCTATATTTCATTTTTGAGTGACCTACTGGTTCGTATATGTTTGCTCTTCAAAGACTACCCTGCTCGACGCGCGTAATATGCGGCAATAGCAGGATCGTTGGTTTTCCTGCTTCGGTTTTGCGGCATCCGATGGCTGGAAAATTAAATGGTCAGCGCATCATCGAAATGACCCCATATTTGATAAAGTGAGCTTATGAAGAAAAACATGTCGAGCCATCCACATCAGGTTGTGCGAGATGCTTTGAAATATGCACTGTTGCTGTCAAACTATAAATCAACCTTAATCCCGTGTCTTCGTTGAGTTTAGTGATAACACGCCCACATCTTAACGACGAATCAATCCCAATCCCGAAATCCTGTGTCCTGGTCGAGATTTCTGACGCTTGACAGTAGGGGGACTCAATTTGTGAACAAACTGATTCACGTGCACTGGACATATTTTTTAACCTTTTGGTGATGGACATGCTGAACATGGCACTGTTAACATGAAATACAGTTGAAAACGGTGTATGATATGTCTTTGAAAATGGCGATCGGGTGGTGCGTACAACCTGTAAGAGGCGATTTCACCTCCAAATCACATGCACAGGTCATACCAGCCGCACATCTTTTGCATGGCAATCTGGTCTATCGTTTATTTAATTTCATTGATGTTAATTGAATTCACGACATGGTTTAAGATGCTTTGATGGACAATCGATCCCCGCTACTTGTCTTATTGTGACAAGTTATTTAATCATTGATCATAATTGCCATGACAACTGATATGTGGTGGTGAGGGTTTGACCCTGCAAATTGACACAGTCGAATAAGTGGCTCGTAGCTCGGTTGGTTAGAGCACAGGTCTAGTTAACCTTGGTCGCAGGCTCGAATCCTACCGGTCGCACATATTCTGCATGGGAATCCGATATATCGCTTATTTAAGTTCAATGTTGTTAAATGCAAAATGTGGGTAATGTGACGTTGAGAACGTATCTGTGAAAAAGTACGTGGATTTTTCAGACAACATAGTGCAGTGCCGGTATCGGTGGTACAAATATAACGATCAAGATTTCCCGAGTTGCGGAATTTGAAATAGGCTGATACCTCACTTGACAATCGGTCAGAGTTTAGCAAACAGTTGAAAAATTAGACTTTCAGTTGTGTACCCACAACGATTTAACGGCATTTCCACTCAATCATGTATCGGAATGCTTGATATGAAAAGCAAGCTATCCGCTGTTGGAATGCATTGTGTTCTCATCTTAAGGTATTGGTGAGGGCAAAATTATAGTCCCATCTGCATCCGGATTATTTATTATCTTAGACAGCAGCAGCCAGTAAAAAAGTGCAAGCATCTTTGGACTAACTCGAATCAATCACGAACTTGAGTTCAATTCTGTCAGCTATAAATGTAGTTTGTACACACATTATTGAAATAGAATTTGATAGTGTGATAACAGACATAAAACTCATTCATGAGGAAAAAAGCTATGCAATAAAAATGATGTTGCTCATCAGTAATCTAGCACTCTCTCCATCATGAAGCTCTGCATCCTTCACTGGTATTGCAATCTCATTCCATTCACTCCAAAAGAGCAAATTTGTTATTGTCGAATGTGAGATGACAATTTTATCAAACCATAGGTACGTTGTATGTACACGAAACTATTGAGGTTTCGGCTATGCATCTCATGGGTAATGTTGTTATTTGTTAGCAAAAGCTCCGTGTTTATGATGTATACTCACAAGGCTTGTATATTTGACACGTATCTAAAAATTTGAATACTATGTCTTAAGTCGTGGTTGATTTCTAAATTTTGCAACTTTGATTGCAGGGAGAAATGGAAGTAACGCCTGCCTGTTATGCTCATCTGATACATCAATTGATGGCCTTATCCAATGGAAAGGTCGTTGTTGCCTTAGAGGTAAATTCAATGGCCTTAATGGTTAATATCAATCACTCTTTTGTCATGATTTATTGATTAGGTATCCTTGCAACTCATTATCAGTAACAAATTGAATATGAACAGATTGCCAACATGTCGAAGACTTTACCTCATACTGTCTATGAAGCATTTGACGATACTAGCAACGGTACAACTCCGCCCCAATCAATTAGCCTCTTTGAAGGAGGACAGGATAACACTTATTCTATTCTCCACCGCTTTTCTGCCCTTTTCTATGACTTGCTCTTGCATCATAAAACCTTTCTTCACTTGTCTCTACATCCTCATAATACTCACCCTGGGACTAATGTAGTGCGGAGTACATCAACCACCACCATGCAAGGGTGGAAGCGGTTAGCAGATACGGTGTATATATTTCAATATTACAGAGCAATTCTTCTGAGATTGCTAGTAAAGCGGAAATTAACTGTCTAATCGAATATGGTTTTCAAATTTTGAATGAATACTTTTGATAATTGGCAACGACCATGGAATCACGTAGGTAATTTCACATTTTTCAAATCGCTTGGTTGTGATAAAACTTTCATGCAACTACTGAATAAAGGAATCATTTTGGATATATCTGATCATTGATCAAGAGTTGAGGTTATCGTTAACAAACTCGTTAATCGTTAAATGCTTGGATTTTTTACCTTTTGGTCGCATGCTCGAGCCGCGAGAGTCATAGGAAGTCGGTCAAAGGACGTCCAGACTAAAAATATCATAGTCATACAGGAAAATCTCCATCCATAATAGTGATGTAAAAGTTTCAATGATATTCAAATGATTTTGTCAGCAAGTTACACAGTGAACACTCCACACACAACATTCACGGTAGCCAAATACACACATCAAGCTTGCAATTATTATGAGACGCGAATTATCTTGTTACAGTCTGCCCTTTTACTTTGATCACCTCCCAACAAACAGAACAATTGTTAATACCATTCACTTATTTATAGACCTTAATATCGAGTCTGCAAACCGTCATTTGAACATCGACCGTGAAGACGGTACTGGACGCCGAAAGCCTATCACATAGCTTAACTAAACTTCATCTGTACCAATGACCAGTGAATTATTTGCTAGCCAAAGTACTTTTCTAGCTTCTTGAAAGCACATTGATTGGCTCGCAGAATGCTCAATGTGTTATTCTGATCAAAATCGCTATCAGACATTAATGAAGTTCGAGTATTATATGTGTTGCTGCAATTTATTATTATCAATTGTTATCTTGCCTCAAACTATTATATCAATGTTGCTTCCCGTCATCTCTACTCTTACGAAACATTTCCTGTCATAAGCAGTTTGTGAGTTAAATATCCAAATACAGCAGCCAATTGTTAGAAAATTCTTAATCGCCATTCTCCAATTTGTTTTTAGTTGATATTCCGGCATTTTGATCTACTACTTAATGTGTTTCTGCTTTGAAATGTACATTGTATGTCTTGAAATAAATTTGTAGTTTTGTATAGGCTATTGTACAAATTTTATAGCAGTAGAATCCACAAGTCCACGTATGTCAATGGACTTTTGGATTTCTTGTTGGAATGTCCGGATTGATTTAAGAGCTGTTGCATTTATCCAATTATTCATTGATTGAATTGATAGTTTAACGTCACTGCTTTCCCCTACCAGGTTCTGACACAGTGAGACTTTAATCTGGAGTGTTGTGATCTTTTAGTGAAGATGCCCTTCGTGGCGACTTCCAATGACACTTTCGGGGCTCATCCTCTGGACCGAAATATCGCTATGCCAAGCACCTAGCCACTGTCCCACTGAGACCATAATCCAATGCTTGTGTGCATCTGCAGATCTGTCTATGATGCGCGACTGTATCATATATCGGTCGATTTAGTGACCGAATTCCTTTATATGGCAGTAATAGAAACGCAAATCATTGTTAATTCTATGGCGTACACTAATAGGGACTTTATCAATCTTGTAAATCTCATGATTAACCGGTCATCAAATTTAAAGCGCTTCCGTCACTGTCACCTAGTGCTGCGAGTACTGTCACCATGATGCCATAAATCGTAAATGCTTCATACTACTGTACTTTATGTACTCACTGACATAAATAATGAAACCAACTATCATTGACTTGAATGGAAGTTTGTTTCATTTTTTTCTATGGTTTGAGATGATATCTCGCTTTCTATGTATCACCATTGAACTCCATATGATAAGGGAAATGATATAGGATCATCAAATTTCAAAATTTGATATTGATCACAGTAACAGCTAGAAGTTGAACAGAATCACCACCTACTGCTGACCAGATTTGACTTATGAAATGGCGCACGATAACTTTACCAGAGGAATGGCAATTGGGATGATGCGCTGTCGGCAAAGTTCTACAACTGTTGCGAAAGAATTGAAAATTTCAAGGGTCGTTGTATGGAGGTGGTGGTGTCGTTGGAAAGCAGAAGGAAATGTGGAAAAGAAGAACGGATCAGGAAGACCAAGGGTATCATCCAAGCGGACAGATGCACGCTTAGTTTTAGCTGCTAAAAGAAACAGATTTGTGTCCGTCCCGAAGCTAATTGTGTACTGGAAGGTTGCTGGGAACGTTGCCTGTAGCGTTCGAACTGCATATCGAAGATTACGAGAAGCTGGTATACAGTCTCGACGACCCGCTGTGAGAATTTCGCTGAGCCTGGAACATCGAAGGAGACGAGTGACGTGGTGTCAAGGTCATCAGTCGTGGAGTGACAGTCAGTGGGAACGTGTGCTCTGGACTGATGAATCGAGGTTTACTCTCGATTTCAACGATGGTCGGATCCGTGTTCATCGCTTGCCAAGTGAACAATTTGCTCCATGTTGCGTCAAAGAACACGACCGGTACGGCGGCGGCAGTGTCATGGTTTGGGCCGGTATCTGGCACAATGGAAAAACACCAGCAATCGTAGTGAAAGGAACAGTGACAGGACAGCGATATGCCGACGAGATCGTGACACCGGTCGTGGTTCCAGCAGTGACATCGAATCAATTGATTTTTCAGGATGACAACGCAAGGCCCCATCGCGCTTCAGTGGTCTCTAACAGGATAGCAAGCAGTGGAATCCCAACCTTGGAATGGCCCTCACGTTCTCCCGACCTCTCCCCCATCGAGCACTGCTGGGATGAACTTGGTCGCAGAGTGAGGGAGAGGTGCAACCACCCAACAGTGTCTTTGAGGATGTTGGCCGACAGACTGATCGAGCAGTGGAACCTCTTAGACCTGGCATTCATCCAGCGACTGTGCTCATCCATGCCCTCACGCATCGATGCCTGTTTGGATGCTCGCGGTGGTCACACCCGTTTCTAACTTAAGTTGATAAAATCATGAGTATCAAATTAAATGTTTTTGAGTAAAGCATTCGAGTTCTCCTTTTACAAACAACAAACAAACGTACAGTACAACCAAGTTTAAGTCATAAGTATTCATATCAGGACTTGTTTCATTCTTTTTGTCGCTGAGTATATATTTCTTGTTGAGGAAGAGGGCAAGAGTCGGATTATTCAACCTTACAATCCACTGATTGAAAAGTAGTAGCTATGCTCACCTAACCTGTGATGATCTACGGTTAAGGAATGCCAAGCACCTCTATTACGTACCAGCTCCCCTTCACCTAATGTCCACAAGGAAGTTCAGAGAAATAAGATAGGCAAGAATGATATTTTCAAGTCGTTTTGATAGTGAAATCATTTAATTCATGATGTCAAACACATTAATCAAAATATTTGATTTCCATCTCATGTGTGTCATGATCCATTCCATGGAATTCATTAACATCAAAGACAACAGAAATTTGCGATTAGCAGTCACATGAATTTTTGAGTCACAAAACATTGTCATCAAATTATTGAGGGTATAATATGAGAAAAGCAACACGGAAGTTAACTGTATGATCACATACGTGATCCGAAGATTTAAGGAAACCGCAGTATTGTTCTCAACAATGCATCAACTTCTACAAGAGAGGGTGAAACCAGGTATACTCGACATTGAACAAATGATTTCCTGCCTACCATGTGCTGCTAGACTGGCTTAGAAGTCCGATGTCACGAGGGATTCTGGTCTGAATAACTCCCCACAGAGTGAACATAATGAATCAAAGACTCCGACTCTTGTACGGGCATCGATGAAAGTGAGAGTTGAGTCTTTGTGTCGTCTCCGATACGTCTGGCTTGTATTCTCTATTCTTTCCTTCCACACTAAATTATCTCTGTATGATAAACCCTTCGCCGATGCTTAAACAACTCAGTGTGATTCATGTTTCGTATTGTTTGTAGATTTACTCGAAATAAGATAAGTAACCTGTCAATTTCACCGCATGGTTTGCAGCACATGTTTCTGTTTCATCGGTAAAATACTGAACTAGAACTGCTTAGTAGATTGTAGTCCTACAATCGTCTGTGTAAGCAATCTTATTTGCCTGTTACACAAATTTTGAAGTGATTGTTTCATCCTGGCAGATTTTACCACATAGACCGATACTCTGAAGGAGTAGTAATCGTCCTCTTTGAGAAGAGAAACAAAAAATCTGAAAGATAGAAGAAATGACAGAATTGCTGCTAACCGGAGAAATTAGCATTGCTGTCAATCATTTTCGATTTTTGGATAATTCCAACGCAATATCTATTTTTCTTATTGTCCTAACCCAACATCTTCTGGAAGAAAAGGACACAAAAAGGAATGAAGAATGATGATGATAAATGCCGCCATTAGCTGAAAACAATCGAGGGTTTATTGACGCAACACTCTTATCAGTTAATTTCATATCTTGAAAGTAAGCCGATCGATACTGATTGCCTAAAGCCGCTATATCTGTAGACAGTCTTGCTGCTTACAATACCTGTAATCGAATGTCTCGCCAGCTGTGCTATAAATGGCAGGGCTTAAATCGTGGGCTGGACTGTGCTGAGACTTACATGTATGACTCATGGGGAGGACTGGGCTGAGACTTATGACTCATAGGCAGGACTGGGCTGAGACTTATGACTTATGGACTGGACTATCCTGAGACTTATGACTCATGGGCATGACTGGGCTGAGACTTATGACTCATGGGCTGGACTATGCTGAGACTTATGACTCATGGGCAGGACTGGGCTGAGACTTGTGACTCATGGGCTGGACTAGGCTGAGACTTATGACTCATGGGCAGGACTGGGCTGAGACTTGTGACTCATGGGCTGGACTAGGCTGAGACTTGTGACTCATAGGCTGAGACTTATGACTCATGCACAGGAAATCTGCTCATGTCTATCTCTGGGAGAGCTTAGTCTGTTAAGGGTGTGATGCTGCAGAGGGTAAAGCACAGAATTAAATATTTTGTTGATCTGCCGAAGACGCGCGCAGATGAATCTAATTCTGTGGGGTAAAGAGTTTAAGCCTGTCTCCCCGTGGAGATGTCACCACCCACATTAGAGGCTGATTACCTGGCATGACTGCGCCACTCGGGTGAAGCAGGAAAGCACAATATCATCTTATGTAATTTCCCCATCTTGATGCTCGAAAATGAAAAAAATAAAATAGTTTTCGTTCAATTTCGTGCTTCTGTTTCAGGTCTGTGGGTACCTAGTGTAGGCATTATTTTTGTTCTAGAATTTGCTAATGGAATCGATGACTATTACATACATATTTCAGTAGGATTACAACAAAATTAGTCGTTGTGGTATACTGTGATGTAACACCGTCTATACAAGTAGTCCCGTGTGTACTTCCGAATCAGAATCAACTCCAATTTGATACTACATTATTTCGGTGAATTACATGTATGTAAAAGGGAATCAGCTCAGCATAGACTATTAATTTTTCAGCCTGTAAAGCACTGTGTCGTTCATCAAAAGAAAGTTAAGCATCGGCGCATTTCTTTCTGTATGCTAGTTTTATGAATTGTTCCACTTGTTTTTGCTAGGATATTTCATGTAATTGTAATAAAAACTGCAATACTAGATTTCACTCGACTTCTAAAGATTATCCGAGTTATCATTATTCTATTAATTGATGAATCAAAGGAATATTCTAATAATCTTGAAAGCCGAAGTCGGACTAATAGTATGAAAATGTGGCCCAAGCTTAGCCCATGTTCCTGTCAATATTTTCGTAGAATAATCGTCTTCGTAGATCTCCTTCATCTCAGTATAAAAATTCTACGTAGAACTTTCCGATGTTTAGAAATATCTTAGATTGCTACAAACAAGTCAAGCATAGAAATGGAGTCGTAGGTCTTCGGAACTCAATACAAATTTGTGTTAATGTAACAAGATATATTTTTCCCTTTCAATAGGGTGGATACTGCATTCAGTCACTAACAGAAGGCGTTGCTCTAACTCTAAAAACTCTACTGGGAGATGCTCCTCCGAGACTCATCGATGATTTGAATCCACCGACAGACAGGTACGTAAAATTTGACTTTTCGTTAGTTTTTTGCATGCTGTTTTGCATTCTCTTTCAGACGAAGCTTTGAATAGTCGTAGAATTTCTCTGCAGGAAAGAGGAATTTTATTGTAGCAGTTTATGGAGTGTGTGATCTTTTCACAATTTCTGAATTCTACAGAATTCTACAGAATGTACATTCCATTTTAATGAGCCAGAGGTCAAAATTATTGTTTAGTTTTTTAAGAGCATGATATTTCAAAATTTTGATTATTTAGAATTTACTTGAATCCATAGAATGAATCCATTACCAGATTATCATGTCATATCTATCAGGTCATTCTTGCTGATGAACTCGCACCTAAAATAAACGGTTGTCTCATTCAGAATTGCCCTACTACGTGATGGAACTAGTAACCATCTACTGTCTTGCTTTTCCTTTTCCAATGTCGTGAGAAAGCTCCTTTAAAAGTCGCAGCTGAACTGCAATTGAATCCTGAATGGCCACTTATCAATCACCATCGCAGATAAACCAACATGAGAATACAAATCAGTATCTGTTAGACATTCCATTTTTATATCTGCTTTTATGAAAAAAATCGGCTTATCGGGAGGGTTTATTACAAGTAGGTGTCGGAAATATAAATGTTAGGAAAGTGGTAGTCATGATTTCGCTGCACTCGATGTATCATTCTATGACGAAAGGACTGTTGATTCTGCCTCATGAGAGTTTTATGACAATTGTCAAAATATACTCATTTTAGTCCATGTTACGGGGCCTAATTGAGTAATATAATGCGGAACTTCATCTGTGCAATCGAGCGAGTCAAGGGTTTAATGCTTCAAGACTGTTATTTAGAGAGGCCACTATAAATGTTTCACTTTGTTGATGCAACTTTTTGCTGGGCTCAACTTGTTAAGTAAAATGTAAAAATTCAAATAATTTTAGTCGTCAAATTTCAAAAACCTTATAGCGTAGAACAACAATGATCTACAGAAGTTGCAGATTCTTAAAATCATTTTTGTTATGACATCCATGCTTTTTTGAATACGTGGATATAATGTTCTCACAGTGACTACGTGTGTTCATATTCATGTGATGAAATAGCTTGCTTTAAACATTATTATCAATGCGAATAATCTTGAGATTGGTGTTGTTCAGGATACTTCATAGCATCATTTTTACTGACACTCCAAGTGAAATTTGATTTCGTCTCTTTAGTGTCGTGGAAACCATCGGTAATTGTTCAACTGCGCTTCGGGATTATTGGAAGAGTCTTCGAATGCAGCCAATTTCTCAGACACTACTGAGACCAGATTTAAGCAATTTCAAAACTGAATCTTGGTGAGTGAATCCAAATTTAGTGAAAATACAAGTGAAGAGATTGAATTAGGTCATGTTGCTGTTATGCACTTCTGTTGTAGTCAACTTCTGATAATCTATATCACATGAAATATCATGATAATGTCTTCTTGTCATGAAACAAACGTATTGTATTGTGTGGCTATACCTAGCTACCTACCTTCTAAATAGCATTCGATATTTACATGAACCGTGTTTACGATAATTGGATGCACCATCTTCACTCGCTCAATAAATTCTTAGTTGAAAGTCAGTGATAAATAACTTATCATCTTCTTAATCATAGCAGCATCACTCAGCAAATGAATTTTAATGAGAAATGACAATTTATAACTTAATTTGTTGGAAATATAAGTTGACAAAATTGCAACAATTTTAGCACTGATGCAAATATGCTGTAGTGCATTTGTGTGCTTTATATATAATACATATTTAGTGGACTAGCTGCAAATTTGCGTAAACTACTCAAGTAGCACTGAGATATTCAATCCCGTTCAAGTTGATTTCGCCACCTTTTTTTTGATTGTTAGCGTTTGCTCGTTATGATACTGTCTGGAAACTATTCCTATTTCATGAATGGTATGGAGTGCTTTCATGTTTACTGACATGAATTTTCTTGTTTCTTGACATAATTTTCTTGTTTGCATTTCTGTCGCCGTTGGATTGTCTTAAAGACAATTCTCCTTTCTTGTCTGATAAAAAAATTACAAATGTATGTTCCCTTTTTCTGTAATATTATGCTGACAAAAATCAGTGAGACTGTCTGATAGTTTGCGTTTGTATGCAGCTGATGAGGGATGTTTAAACATCAACTTGTTTTGGCAATTAAATGCAGAGCGTGGTTTTGTGTTTTACTCATCAATAATCATTGTACTTAAAACTAGTGTTTTCTGTGAATTTCTCTAATAGGCCTGCAACTGCGCTTTATTTATGTCCCTTACTTGCTGAAGTCTTGTCGTTTCAGTCTTTTCATATCAAGCCCCTTTCTCCTCATTTCGCCTTCTTTCTCGATTATTTTTTGTAAGCCCAGATGTAGGCATGCATCATGAAAAAATCTCTTAAAGCACGCAGATAATGTTGAAAGTGTATACCATCTCTTTACGGCATGAAGTATTTCATTTATCATTGAATGCGAATTGTGTATTGCTGTTCTGTTCTCAATATGCATTATCTCTCCTTCTATGTATCTAAATGACCTCAATGTTTCACCCGTCCGAGGCTTAGTGTAAATTCTACTTAGGCCTCAGCCACACTGGGAGCTTTTCCAAGCTTCCGAGCAAAGCGTTTTGCAGCAAATATAAAGTCATCATTACAACAGTTGTAGACTGTTACACTGCGAGCAAAGCAAACTAGAGCGATTAATATCTTGCGGATATACGTGGTGTAATCCAAAATGTCCCGGACTAGCCTAGTTGCAGCTATTCCCTGTTGACGAATACTGTTCCAGTTGTCTATTTAGGTCTCTAAGGCAGAAGAAATATGGTTGTAGAAACATGTTTAATTCATTCTATATTTTTTACTGATTTATTAAACTTATTACTCGAATTTCAGTATTTTTCTAAGTTTTTCTGTTTATCTAACTGTCTAGTAGTATTCAGTTCATCAAACTTTCTTAGTTAAATTGATTTCGTTTACACATTCGAAGGGCATTTGTTTATGACGTCTTACATTCTTCATCTGTCACGTGATTAAGCGATGATTGATGTCATGTGATTCACATTCAACAAGAACTCAATCGCTTGTTCATTGATTGTGCAGTCGTCACGATGAATGTTTCAACCGTTTCTGCTATCGAATACCGAAGTGCGATACGATTTCTCATGATCCGCGAATTCACTAGTACAGATTGTTTCATAGAAAATGGATCACCCTTAAACATTGCCTTAACTTCAACTTTGTATAACTCCGCCAAACTTGAACGAATTTCTCTGAAATTTGGTGTCAGTTGTGCTTACTAATATCATTCTTGGAAATTTCAAGCATGAATATTGAGTTGTTTTCCTGTTATAGATAAAAAAGTAGTAGATAATTTGTTCTTCATTTAGAAATGTTACACAAAATCATACCTCACTCTTATATAATTACATTTGTTTCCTTTGTTATGTAATATGTTGTTCTACAAGCCAAAAGCTATCAAGCAAAACAAAAATAAAGAAAATCGGTCAATCAGAGCCAGTATAGCACCATTATTCATCAACAATAATGTAACTGCTACATGTGATTAACTGGACTTCATGTTCCATAGCTTCCTGACTTCGTTGCGGTGGTGTTGGCAGCACTCCTGATTGCTTTCAGCTAGAAATCTATCTCTTACCGGTTGAAAACAATACAAAGCACAAATAAACAATAACGAGATCGCATTCACAAAAGGCAAAGTGTCAGCCTTTGCAGGGCTGGCATTTGGACCAATGGCCGCTCTGAACTTCACATGCAGCAAGGAACCATGAATTCTGAACGCTATGTGAATGTTTTACGAATGAACATTGGCCAAATGACAGATCAACTTGGTGATCCATCGACTTGGTTATTTATGGATGATAATGCTACGTGTCACAGGAGTAGTAGAGTCAACTTATGCAAGTCTCAATTAGGGCTTAGGACATTATCTTGGCCAGCTCGTTCTCCTGATCTGAATCCCATAGAAAATGTATGGAGTATTCTAAAACGTAACGTTCGTCGTTCACTGCTACCTACAGATGGCGTATCACAACTTACGTCACTGTTAAAAAAGAGAGTGGAGAAAGTTAGATCAGTCAAAAATCAACGATATCATCGAATCAATGCCTAGACGAATTGGTAATGTCATTGACAATAAGGGTACGGCCACAAAATATTAGTTTCTTAAGAACCGTTACTGTATCATAGCTTATCAGATTATATAAGGACATTTAAATATATTAGGGACATGAAATACCATGAAAAATGCTTTCTGTATCATACTTATGTTTTATTTAGTCAAATTTTAGGATGATCCACTTTTTATGAAACGGACTGTAGTACCATTTTGAATGAATTGAACTTCGCTTGTGGTAGTAATGCACCATCACGAACAACGGTGTACTTTTGGATCAGCGAATTCAAAAGAGGAAGACAGTCTGTAGAGCAGGATTACTCAAGTGTTGGTAGGCCACAAGAGATACGGGATGATAAAGTTAGGGAATGTGATGAATCGATATTGACGTGTAGGAGAATGATGCACGTGAATTATCAAAGCAGTTACGGATTAGATATTGCTCTTGTTATGGCATGGTTAAAGATCTTGGACATCGAAAATTGTCCTCCCGTTTTGTGCCGAAGTTACTCTCGTCCGAATTGAAAGAAAACAGAGTTCAAGCGGCACAGTCGAATTTGGATCTGTACGAAAGTTACGGGGGGGGGGGGCTGTTCTTGTGCAATATTCTAACAGAAGATGAAGCCCCTTTATCTTTGTATCTACCACACAATAAACGAGAATCTGCAGAGTGGCGGAAACCGGGCGAGTTTACACCATTGAAGATGCGATCTGGAGCCTCGCATTGTCGATCATTGATGCTGACCGTAGCTGACTAGTTGACTTTGCTGACAGAACTATTCGAATGAACAGTGAGTGCTATTCGCACCTGTTGTCTGATGTCAGAAGAAGGACTAGAAAACCACGAAACATTCCTTTATTTCTGCTACACGGCAATGCTCCAATAGACACCAGTCAGGAAACGACCGATGTAATAGCAAAGAACGGATTTCATTTTTTAGACCATCCTCCTTACTCACCTGACATCGCCCCAAGTGATTTATTTCTATCTCTTCAGATTCCTTAAAAAAACACTTGCGAAAACACTTCATTGACACATCAGATGAATTAAAGACTTCTGTCAATCAGTTTTTCGATTCCTTATCACCCGATTTTTTTCACGAGGCTTTTCTGGAATTGCAAAGTCGCTGGGAGAAAGTGACAAATGTAAACGGGTCATACATAGAAAAATGAAAATAAATTGAATTTTTTGGAATAAAAGCTTTTCTCTTCTGATATTTTCTCCTGAAGAATACGGTGAAAATTTTATCAGTAATATGTTCATGATTTTCAAGTGATAAATTTAGAAAAATACTGAAATTTGAGTAATAAGTTTAATAAATCAGCAAAAATATACAATGAACTAAACATGTTTCTACAGTCATATTTCTTGATACTTAGAGACCTAAGTATACAGCTGGAACAGTATTCGTTATCAGGGGTTAGCTGCAACTAGGCTAGTCCGGGACATTTTGGATCACACCACGTATGTTTGCTCGATACGCTCGGGACGCTCGTGTTTATTTTGCTTTGCTTTCAGTGGGGCTGAGGCCTTAGCCGCCAAGCAAAATTCTTGATATGCAGAATCTCTTCCTCTCACACTATAGTACAAATTGTTTTACCTTCGTAGATGTATGGCTCATACATGATTGAAGCTTGTGTACTTGATGTTTTTCACTAAAATGCACTTTATCAATGTCATCATAATCAGATAGCAACCCGTCCAAGGCATTATCTAATTTCTGTTGGATTATGCTACTCAATCTTGATATACAGCTACGTTATCCCTTTTCATCCCTAAATTATTATACTCATGTCACATTGGAATGTTATAAATTTCTCATTCATAGCGATGTTCATTCATTCTCGGTTGTTCTGCTCAGAATTCGAAGACTTTTGATATCTACCAGTCTGTCTTAACTTAATACTCGAGTCATCTAAACAGTTGTTGTCAACTGTTGCTGAGAATGATGACTTTGTGCATTCACATCAGCGGTCTCTTATTCATGACAAATTTCCATTCCTGTTGAAATCTCTTTTATAACCTACTAAACTGACTGGCTTAAACTCGTTCCATTGTGACTTTCATGTCCATTGTGAATTCCTTGTTATATTGTCATTCAAGATTTCCTGCTTTACTAATTATCGAGTTTTTAATTTAAGTCACAATATTTATGTAGCTAACCTACGACAAATAAGTTTGATTAAAAATCGTTCAAAGAGTGAAACACATCACTACTAGCATGAAAACTGCTTCTTGACTTCTATGTTTTACATTTCAATGCCAAATTAAAAAATGCTGATCGGCTATTGCTGCAGGCGTGCATGGATGGCATAATGTTAGAAGGGCATCAGTGACTTACTGTTGATATCAAACGTAAGTTGAGCATATCTTTAATTTCGCTCTTCTTGACTTCCAACGCTCATCCTCATTCGCAAAAAATAAAGCCTTGAGGTCAGTGCTGACAGAATCAGACTTCAGAGGGAGCGTTGTGATACTTCAAGTCCGGATACCCTTCCTGTCGAATGCCAATAACAGCTTCGGGACGCGATCTCTAGACCAAGAGATCAGTAGGCCTAAAACTTAAGCAGTGAGCCACGGAGACTAAAACAATGCGAGACATGTTTTCCAATAATGATTCTTGAAATTGACGATGAAATTGAACAATGATAGAGTATGGAAAATTTCAAAGTGACAATCATTTTTACCCATGATAAGGAGATATTCAGGAGCAATTAATAAGCCCGCAGGTATAAGCTGTTATTTTCATAATGATGCATTTTCTTCAAAAGGCTTAGATTAGCTATAATTTTGGACACTGCGGACACTGCGGTTCGATCTGCGGAATTACTCGTATTTTAACGACACGGATGTTGATAAATTAATCATCCGCTGATTTTCTTGCCATCTGACTGGGATTCAATATACGATATAGTCAGAGTTCATTTCCACGACACAATACTGTAACCTGCATGACAGATTCCACAAAATCAGATGTTATTGTAGACTGTAGTTCCTCAATTTAAAAAAGCTGAAGTTGATTCAAGCTCCACATTTTAATAACACTGTGCATCTGCTTCTGTAGATCAGCCTCCTGTATTTCCAGCTTTCTACAAATAGTTAAGTATTCATTTAAAAGGCAATGGTGGATTGGGCACTTTTAGATTGGACAAGCAATTTTTAGAAAGATATAGCAATGAAATCAGAGACTCGACTCAACATAACTTTTGCAATGGAGAAATTCAGCAATGGTTATGGAAAGGTTCAAAAACATTCCAGACAAAAATGTTTCCCGTTTCATGAAGTTCGATATTGTTGAATTCTACACACCGATTGATGAGAATCTTCTTACAAAAATTAGTGACTTTACCAAGTCCTTAAAGAATATTTCCGAAAAAGACATAAAAGAAATCAATCTTGCGAGAAAATTATTATTATTTATCAAAAACGTGGTTAGAAAAAACAACCAACTATCTTATGCTGCTCAAGGCAGCTTCGACTGCGCCGAGGCAGATGAACTAGTGTGATTTTTTCTTCTTCACCAAATGGTCATCCAATTTGGAAAGGAATATTTCCAATATATTCCAAATATTCCAAATATATTCCAAATATTCCATATATTGGAACGGTGATTTTGGATTAGAAATAACTGTCGAGTGCAATCTCAGTTCAACCAATTTTCTATATGTATATTTTGATCTAAAAAGTCACTCACGCATGCCCTACGAAAAACCCGGCAATACTCCGCTAACATTCACACGAAATCAAAACATCGGAAGACAATAATCAAACAAATTCCTAAAAGTGATTGAGAAAAGACTATCAAATCTATCCTCGAATGAAACCGACTTAAATGACGCAAAGCCTTCAATAAAATAGAAATACGCTGACGTAGATCTTGAACAGAATTGTCAGGCGCGTTTCAGTGCATACACATTCGTTTCAACGCAACTGGCAAGTGACCACACCTGTGTCAGTTACTCATGAAATGTAACTGATCACAATCGCAAATTATTCCGTCTGCCTTCAATAGCATTTCGATTACTTTGCAATTACTTTATATAATTTTCGGCATTGCACTGCACGTTTTCCCACTATTTCTTTTCTCGGCGGATATTCGAAAGTTAATTTCCGTTGATCGCTGGAAAAACAGGCGACGCTTGTAGCATTGATATCAAATTGCCACCTTATTCTTCCCCCAAGTATTTTAGCCTTACATCTCTGTTGCGATTGCAGTCAAACTGAAGATACATGTACATTTATCGAGACTTCTGGCTTCTAGGAGACTTCATTGTGTTCGCAGTTACATCTCTGTTAAGATCTAGATTAATTAAAAATTTTAAACTGTGGCTTCTAGAATTTATTTGCCTCCCTTTTCCGAGGTGGAAATTAAGTAACAGTAGATTTCTGATACACATTTTCCGATCAGCAATTAAGATTAGAGGGAAAGAATACCATAACACCGGAACTTAATTTAGATTTTGGGAATATACTATGTCGTAAATTTCTTTGAAGAAACTGTCGGTAGTCGTAAGTCCGGTGCTCATTTAAGCATAGTAACGCGTTATCGACGAAGAGAGCAAAATAAGCCAAGCCGTGTTCTAAATGATAGTGCTGACTGCAAAGTAATTGCAGTTACTTCTCAATTACATGACTAAAAAATGTAATAGATTACAATTAAAAAACAGGTCTCATAACTTCACATGTACTTTAGAAGTGGTCTATAAGTGATTTGAATTGATTGAGATGATAAGCTTTGCAAGCAATTGAGAAAAAAGCGAGTATCTGCCTTGGGTGGGGCAGGGATGGACACAATTTTCGATTTTCAAAAAGCGCTTTTAAGTAAGGGTCACATCTTTTGTGCTCCCATGCACCAAATTTGATAAAGAATTGCATTAGTTATCAGAAATATGCAGAAACTAAAAGTCAAAGAATTCTAGTCGTAGCTATTATAGTTATCGAGCAACATCAACAAATGTGCATGGGGGAAAGAGCTATTGTAGCCCTCCCCCGCCTCTGGGAGAAGTAAGGTTAGCAGATGACACGTGTTTGAATTATTTAGATGAACTTGATATTGTCGCGATTCTACTGCCACATCGAACGAGGATAATGTACAATTCAAACTGCGAGTTGTTTGCCCATGTTCACTTTTCCTTGCAATTAAATCGGTCTAATCTGTTGTTTTTTATTTTTCCAACAGTAACCGACAAATAGATCAAGCAATCTGATTTAACAAATGATGTATTAAACAATGTTGAAGTCAAGAGTTACACATTCGTAGTTGACGGTTTTTGACGAGAAGTGGTTCGTCTTAAGTTGAAAGAAAAAAGAAAAAAAAGCACTCCCTGTGGTTTATGCGTAAAAGTATAATGTTAAAAGTATGTACAAGAAACAGACGTTTCGCGACGCAAAAACGTGCAGAATGTCGTTTATACAATATGTCATTTTTTCTAACCTTGTTATTACAGATGATTTTGTAATATACTTAGCTTGATTAATTGATGAAATCTTGAGTTGTTCGTGATAGCAGATTGTGACAGAAGTGTCAAATAGTTCGTGTGACCTTGGTCGCGACCGACCTACGTTATGAACATAATAGAGATTAAATATTAGCACTTAGTATTGGGGTTCGGTTGCCAAAAACCACGTTTTCGTACATCTCAGTATATTATATAACATATTCATGCGATATGACATTTTAATCGACGATGAAATACTGATTTCATCGGTTTAACCCTAAGAAACCTGAAGGGGGTCCAGTGGATCCCGGAGCCGTATTTTCTATTTTACTTTTTGTGATGAGGACTTATCAACCGCTCATGCTCATGCAAAATCATCATTTTTGACAGTGAATCTGCATGTGTTGTTTCATTTCAATTTAATCAGTAGAAGTGTGGTAGATAGACCAAGGAGGTCCATCAGGTTTCAGAGGGTGCAGAAATTCCCATAACAAAATTTTTACATAATATGATTTTTACAAAAATTATCGGATGAAAAATGATTTTGTCAATGTCCACGATGGTGCATAATGAGTAAAATTTTTTAATGTTTACATCATGCTGGTGCATGTGCGTTATGTTAGAAGATGCCAAGATGTGAATATTTTTTTTCGCTCATGATCGTGCATGACTGGCTGGCCTGCATGAGCAAATCAGCACAAAGGAATGCTCAAAATGAAAGCTCTGGCTGTCCTGCATGAGCAAATCAGCACAAAGGAATGCTCAAAATGAAAGCTCTGGCTGGCCTGCATGAGCAAATCAGCACAAAGGAATGCTCAAAATGAAAGCTCTGGCTGGCCTGCATGAGCAAATCAGCACAAAGGAATGCTCAAAATGAAAGCTCTGGCTGGCCTGCATGAACAAATCAGCACAAAGGCATGCTCAAAATGAAAGCTCTGGCTGGCCTGCATGAACAAATCAGCACAAAGGAATGTTCAAAATGAAAGCTCTGGCTGTCCTGCATGAGCAAATCAGCACAAAGGAATGCTCAAAATGAAAGCTCTGGCTGGCCTGCATGAGCAAATCAGCACAAAGGAATGCTCAAAATGAAAGCTATCATTATATTCATAGTTCAACACTAAAAACAGACTGTTGAAAAAGGTTTTACAGTAGTAATTTATGAGTTTGAGATCACCACAGCTGTTTTGAGGATCTTAAAATGCAGCAATTATGGCTCAGTTTAGGCCTATTTAAAAAACGTTTAGGCCTATTTTTGCTACAAATAAATTTGAAACAATGGCCAAATGTAAGGGTTATACTGCATGGAATAAATCAATTTCATTAAAATCATTAGATGTCAATTTCATTTGACAGCAAACATAATAAAACCGACTCTTGGTACAACTGATATTGTGTTAAATGCCGTTGAATTACAAAAACATCACATTTTCGCATATGTTTACTGAGAAGGCTGAAAGACACTCAAAGGATTAGTTACATCAATTTGCTACACGCAAACATCATTGTTTTACTTGAAATCAACTTTCGTAATGATCTGAAATCGATTTAAGCAGGTAAACTAAGAATTTGTAAAAGGAGTCCACTGGACCCCCGCCTCAGATCTCTGAGGGTTAAACATACAGTCTCTGCCATGCGAAAGCTGTTTCTAGTATTTTTCTTGCTGATTTGCTCGCGAGGAAATAAGCGGGTATGAATTACACTATGATTTGAGTATGAAATTTTCATACTAAAATCATACTCAAATCATAGTATGAAAATTTCATAGTCCCTCGTGCACGACAAGAAGGTCCCTCGTGCATGCATCCAACAGTGGACGGAGCAGAAAGCACACCTTGAGGCTCAGTTGAAGGCGTCTTCATCTTCTATCTCATCAACTAAGCGACTCCAAGGTGTCGGACGCCCTTTGAAGGACAAGGAATTCGACGAGAAGCTCATCTGTTGGGTTCGTCAGCAACGACAGAAAAAGCTCCGCGTCAGCCGCACGATAATCCAGAAACAGGCACTCGCTTTGTCGACAGACGAGGATTTCAAAGCGAGCAACGACTGGTTGGAAAAGTTTTTACTTCGCCACAACTTGGTCTCACGCCGCCCTACAACGACCTGTCAGAAAGAGTCGGAACAGTACGCCGAGAAGATCGTGAATTACATTTTGTTCGTCGAACAGAACTATACATGTACCTCCAACTATACCTGCATCTTTGCTGCCGACGAGACGGCCGTCTACTTGGACTACTCAAGCAGCCTTACCGTTGAAAGTAAGGGAGTCCGAGAGGTCCCGGTGAAGACTGCCGGTCATGACAAGTTACATGTTATTGTCATGCTGACCGCTCGATCCGATGGATATAAATGTCGACCGTACGTTCTACTCCCGAACAAGCGACCAAATAAGGAGATCGCCACCAAGTTCAAGAACACGCTCCATCTGTGTTCGGTCGGCCGCACGTTCTTCAATGACGATCTGACTTCTGAGTTTCTACAGAATATCATGGATTCTTCAATGTTTGGCAAGCGCCTGCTGGCCTGGGACTCATACCGTTGTCATATTAGTGATACCACCAAGAAGCAATTGAAGAAGCTACAAATTGACGTGGCCGTGATTCCAGGCGGGTGCACCAAATTCATGCAGGCCCCCGACGTCTACTGGAATGCCTCATTCAAGGCCAAAGTCAGACAGTTCTACGAGAATTCGATGTTGCACGACGAGAAGAGCTACACTAAATCCGGCAACATGCGAGTGCCATCAATGGAAGTATACTTGAAATGGATTGCGCTCGCATGTTGCCGGATTTGGAGGACGAGGACAGCTACAACAGCGACGTGTCACTTGATTTTCACTAGTGAGTTTGTGATTTCTAACCAGTGATTACCGGTGACCTGTGTTTGTTAACTTTTGTCAAATAGATATATGCAGAGTTCTTATGTTACATGTTTTCGCTTTTGATCTATAAAATTTACAGATTTAAGATAAAAATTACTGAAAATTCATCTCTAAGTTCTGATAGGCTAGTCGAAAAATAGAGCGGCACTCTCTAATTGAACGGCACCTCAAATTAAACGGCAGTGCGGGGAAGGTTTGAAAAATAGAGCGGCATGCCGTTCAAATAGAGGTTTTACGGTAATACCTTTTTGTCAGCATTTTTCCGCGCCTTAATCCAAATATTATTCGTGATTTACATTTACTATATATTGTACAAATGTTAATCGTCACATTTACCTTTACTTGCAGAGGATTATGAAAATTTTGATAAGCAATTGCTACATAATAAGGGTGTTTCATAAAATTAGTAATTTAAGTATTAACCACATTCCATTGCTTCAAATAAATGGTCATCGCATTTCAGGCGACCAAAATCCCTTGATGTCAGGTGAAATGGATCTAATACTTAAGCGCTTTCATGGCGCACCGCGCCCCGTCATCAGAAGAATTACTGACATGCATGCATTCGAACACATCTCATGCCGGTCATAACAGAATATAAAACATTGGTTTACATGGAAACGCCATAAAGTTCAGATATTACATACTACTAACAAAGTAAATTCAGAAAGTTGAAAAGTTAGAAACCCATATCAAGAGAAGAAAGAAACAATTAGATTACCAAAAAGATCCAATATCATGCTTCACCTTGTTGCTGCTGTTGCACTGCTTGGTTCAATAGGCCTCTTTCACGATTCGCCCTTGCCAAGACCAGTGACGGTCAATGACAGTTACATTATCGAGGTCAATCAAATGTCGGCTTTCTGCCACATGCTCAGCCATCTCTGATCGCTCAACGTCTAACTCAAGAATTGCGCGCAAACCATAGAAAGATAGTCACTTATCCCCTTCAGAATACCTGACTGAGCAGGACATTTTCTAAACCTGGTCATATCAAACCCTACCAGATTTTCACGCATGGTTTACCTCTTATCCCTTTTTCTCTTATCATGTCACAATTTCTTGCAAACAAGATGTCTTGCCACACCGTTAGCACTCACAGCATGTCAATTCGATAAAACAGATTGGTGTGGATTCCAACTAGCAGAAGAAATCGCGCTTTTTCCAAGTGAGAATCTGATCCGCAGTGAAGGTGTTGAAAGACAGGCTTTAGATATGGTTCTTGGTCTACATTTCTTACCTTACTTTCCAGATGAAGACCCGCTTCCAAACTTGGTTGTACAGCTGCGATGCACCAACGTGGCTCCAATTGCCAAGTACAAAGTGATAATACCGCTGGTGAATCTTGAATTGTGTAAGACCTCATGAGCATGTTCGAAGAGAGCCATGTATCAGGCGAAAAACTGTAAATTTTTGCGTAAGGGAATCCAATTCAAACCAAAAGCTTGCTGCTTAAATGCTTTTATTCCTGCTGCACTTGCTGACGCCCTCCAATGGCATCAATGTATGTCTGAAGCCTTTTAGACATCAACTATATTCGGAATTCTTACGTAGCTTATTTCTTCCTACATCACTTCCTGAAGATTGACTACTGCATACATGCATTCTCTTAGAAAATGCATAGTCATGTATCTTACCTTCAAGCAGTCATCGCATATCAGCAAGACTTGTGTTGATTATCGTTCGTCGATGAAACATTTCCCCAAAATATATTTTGTTCTAAGGAAACAAATAAAAATAAATATAGTTCGCCGTATCGATGGCTGGGCTGAAGACCTTTGGGATGATGGCTTTAGCATTAAACTGCTCTTCTAACAACTCCTACAAGTTATGGGAAGCACTTCGATTAGCAGGCAATTTCTCCAGAAAGAATAATTCAAGCTCATTATCTGCAGAGGATCTATCGAACTATTTTGCCAGCATTCACTACGCAGCATTAAGATCCATCGACCGTGAACCACGATCTTCTAGTGACCCATCTTTCACTGATGATTTTCTGGAAGGAGAGTCTGTGCTGGATTTTTAAACACTGTTAATCTATATTAGCCAGATCTGTCTGCTATATCCTGAGCTGGTCTTTTTGGGAGAGACGTGTTCCTCTTTCTTTCAAGAGGGCATTTATTACACTGGCACCGAAATGTTGTAATCCCGTTAGTGTATCTGATTTCTGACCTATAAGTATCCTTCCTTACCTGTCCAAAATTTTCGAAGGATTGTAATCAGGAAGGGGATCTTACCACTGATCGGACACCGAATTTTCTCTAATCAATTCGCCTATATACCAGGTCCTGGGAAAGGGACAACATCAGCCTTAAAAATGAGTTTTAACGACATTACTCCCCCATACTGGGGGCTTGACGGTGCTGGTGCTGTCAGACTCCTCTGGAGCGTTGTGTTACTCTTAGTTCGGATGCCCTTCCAATGACACTTTCGGGACTCGATCGCTAGGCCAAGCACTTAACCACTGTACCACGCAGTCCACCACACATCAGCCTTAACATTGATGAATAATGGAATTTTGTCCTTCCGAGACAAACGCTCAGGTGGCGTTCGTTTGTTGACTGTCGATATGACCACAGTCTTTGATACCTTGCCCCACTCAACCATTATCAATGCTACGGAGGCATTTAATCTTCCTGACCAAATTACTTCATGGGCACAACGTTTCCTAACTAACAGATAGCAGTGTTCGTGGCTCATCAAGATTATCGCCTTGGGTTGATGTACCATCCGTTGTACCACAGGGAAGTGTAATCGGATCCATCTTATTTTGCATGGCGATGAGCTCCTTGAGATGTGTATCTAAAAACTCAATGATGTTCAAATACGCTGTTGACGTCAGTGTACACTTCACTTTGTACGTACATCTGGAGACGACCACCTTCAAGTCAAATGAGACTGTATACATGACTGGACTACAACTGTTGGACTAAAAATCAAGCTTTCAAAAGTGCGCAGTGATGAATTTATCAACATCAAATGATTTATCCTTCTCACAGATCGTCTCGACCACAACCACTTAATTGTTCCTATGGTCACTTCCGCTACCTTGTTGGGCCTGACTGTGACTTGTGATATTAAGTGGAACAATGACGCGGAATCTCAGGATAGCAGGATGCCCACCACAGCTTATGTTCAATGTCTATGTTACTCTTATTTGCCCATGACTGCTGCATGCCTATCCGGCTTTTTGTAATGCTCCAAATTATTAAAAAATACTTTAATTCGGGCTGAAAAGTGGATACTACGGATTATTGGTGACGGACCATCTCCCACGCTCATGGAAAATTCTAAAAAGTAAGTTGCAAACTCGTCAGTCAAATAATACATTTTCCGAATCATCCCCTACATGCTCTAACGAGACATCACACTAAGAAATGCATGCCCTCGTTTTAAAGATTCTTAAATAAGTACGTGTGCATTATATGATCCATTCCATCTTAATATATTCTCTTTTTTCTCTTGAAGTGCCATGCGCTTACCGAATGTGCATGTATGTACAAGTGAGCTAATGAAGTTCTTATCATTATTAAGCTTCGGTATAGCACAACTTTGTGATTATTGTCAAAAAATTCTAATGTGAAATTGATTATGAACATAATGGCGTTTATTCTTTTATTTCTACACGTATTGTCTTCCTGTCTGTCTGCTTATGGTTTTGAAGAAATTTCAGCAATACCAAGTTCTGATGAATTCATGCGGTCAGCATTTTCGTTACACATTCAAAATACATGTCTGATGTGTAGAGCTGCTGATAATCTATGAGATGCAAGTCGACAAAAGACAGCCACAAAAAGTTCCACAGTTTAAAAGTGATCGTATAATGTTGTACTATTTAAACTAAATTTATATCACTATGTCAGACAATTTCTGTATAGCTTATGAATATCAAATTCAGCAAGATGCAAGTAATAAAAATTGAATTTCTATCTTCCCATGATTATCAGAATCGAAAACACAACTTGGTGGAATCGCAAAGTTTTCACTGAAGCGAGCATGTTTCGGAATGTACTTTCATTCCATCCTCGGCGGCAAACATAATATATATAGTACAGATGATTCAAGGCATGATGCAGAAAAAAAGCTGTTCAAAATGAAAACATGCAGATACATGGCATGATACAAAAACAAATACTGTTCAAAATAAAAACATCCAGATACATGGCATGATACAAAAACAAATACTGTTCAAAATAAAAGCGTCCTAGTTAAAACTGCGTAGAAAGGTTATGAGGGGGACAAATTTGGGTGCGAAAGTACTGATGTGTGTCTTTCATATGATAGCCAATTCGATTTTTCTTCGATCTTTCGATATAGCAATAAAATAATTCCTATATCAACGGATTCCTCAATGTTCCAATGATAGAGATAAGTTTTCAGCTTTGTGACTATTCTGTCTGTTCTTGACATGGGCAGCGTTTTAACTGTCCTAAATACGAGAAGCAAATTATTTCCAATGGCGACGACGTATCGCATGGGAGAGCGGTCACAGTTGCATGAGAGATTCCACTACGCTCGAATCGGACATTTTGTAACTGAAATGATTTTGAATTTGTTGGTTTTAAAAACTGACTATTTCAGATGATTGCAACTTGTTTTTTTTTTATTTTTTCAGGTTTTCTTCTACTTTACTTTCACTCGTAAATTTTGTAAACTCGTAGATTCATAAAAGTTTGTTCGAGATCAGCGTATCAGAAAACGATGGAATATGGATTCATCTTTCAAGTGATGCGAGATACAAAAGACATCACTGCTTATATTCACAGCGGCTTCAAGAAAATGTATCGTTCACCTGGAATTGCATTCCCATGCTCTTGACAGTTTCAAATAACCGTTTTACACCCGACTCAGTCTTGAAGATGTCAAAGCAGTCTTCCACATGCCTACAGTAACAAGTAGTTGGATATCTTATAGCTCATCAAACTGACTCTCAGTGATACCCATGGTAAAAGCTCCAGTGTTCCATGATAGAGTTTGATTTTGATCACATTGGTAAACCATGCATGCAAATCTGATAATTTATTATTAAAAGAGATAATATGTTTAAGCACGTATTTTCGATGGAGAAAATCTCCGGGGTCGAACCGATAATACTTGCTGTTGTATATGTATGTTCACCGGCATAGAAGCAAAGTCTCTTCACACCAAAGCTCAAGAGCATGTCGTACTGAAGACCTGAGATGTTAACAGTTGCTGATTAGATCAAGAAAGCAGAAAATATGGATTTTTAATTCATTCTTTCTTGACGATGTTTTTAATGACCATGGCCACTAAATTAATTGGTCATTAAACATATTGTCAAGAAAGAATGAATTTTTTATGTAAAAATATATACAAAAAATGTATATATTTCAAATGGAATTTCCTTGGAATCTGAGGTCTTAGTATAGCCGTTTAAGCAGCCAGGTATATTGTTTATCTCTTCATGTCTAATGGAAATATCTCTCACACTTGTTATTGTGTTCTTTCATGAAGAATTGTTGTTAAGCGATGACTGATTTTCAGGC
This sequence comes from Prostheceraeus crozeri, assembly GCA_907163375.1. NCBI lineage: Eukaryota > Metazoa > Platyhelminthes > Polycladida > Euryleptidae > Prostheceraeus > Prostheceraeus crozeri. The sequence goes on from CAJQUW010010997.1 coordinate 319,664, forward strand.
GATGTTTTTACGAAGCTGAATTAGAGTTTCTAAGTCCATCGATTTCACGTTTTCAGTCTGGATCTATTCCTTGCAATAATTCATATAGATTTTAATAATTGGAGGTTTTGTAGTTCGCAATAAATGACATCCGTGTCAATTTCAAAGAAAATTGTCCGGAAAGAAGCTTACAATTACATGGCGCTAGGCAAGCAGTTACTTTGAAGTCGGATGGATGATAGTGACAAGAAAAAGGGAAATTTAATTTCTCTTACAATTATTGCAATGTCACTGAGATGTCATATTTCACTTTATACGCAAGTATCGTTAATTTATATTCATCTTTATCTATTTATTCAAATACCTGGTTAACATGAAACAATGCTTACATTTTGTGAATATACATGAACATTATGCAATGATGTCAGGATAGGTTGCACCTCACAACTTTCTTTGTAGAAACTTTGTATCTCGAAGCTAGATTTCTATGTTATACTAGAAACCTTGGAAACAGGTAAAATTATGAAATTATCCAGGTACCTGAGCAGTGCAACTGGCAGTAGAACAGATAATGTACGTCAGCGACCAATGACATCGTGATCAGTATTCAGATGTATTAAGGATTCAGATAGCGCAACATAGCTTTCAGTGCGAGTTAGAAAGACTAGCAGGAAATCGAGGTCCGGAACGTATAACAATGTCACGTTTTTCATTAATCGATTCTATTTTAGAAGGTAAGACGATGCGAATTGCTGAACTTTTTAATGATAGACGTATGTTTTTAATGTTTCATATCTGCATGTACTTTAGTATATCACGTTTCGCTCCCTTAGTAAGTAGCACTTAATAATCAGGCGAGAAGAAAGCTGGCGCGCGCTACTTATTTTGAATGTACAGGGTGTTTCAATTGATCTGGCCGATTTTTTTGGCTTATACAATCCTTTTGAAACGTATTGCAATTAGTCACTTCTGCCAAAAGCAGCAGTTATGTTATCGCATGCATTGTTCTAGCAAGTAATTTGTGACTGAATTCGTTGCGTGTGAACAGACTTCATAATGGTGATGCGGTCTTCTAGTGTGTGCGAGTTTCATACAATTTCAATCAGATGGAGTACAAAGATTTGACGAACGTTGACAGAGCCACAATCGTAGCACATTCTATCACTTTTAATTGTGAGAAAGCTCGACGGATGGATGTTTCAGGAAGAAAATGATAAAGAACCGCCCTTTTGTTCGAACTTTACGACACTGGAAGAACCGCTTCATGGAAACTCTGTCACTTCATCCTCGCTCGCATGCCGGCTACCAACCTAGTCGCCGCGTGTCTGATGAGAAAAAGACGAAGTCCTCACTGCGTTTGCTGATGAACCAACTACATCACAACGTAAAGTTGTACAACAATGTCAGGTGTAACCGGCCACCTTGATTCGAATATCAAAAGAAGACTGCCTCCGTCAATGGAAGTTCAAGTCTGTGCAAGAGCCAAACAGATGATTTTGTTATGCGCACAGCTTTTTCTGAGGCCATCTTGGAGAGACATCACAGAGGTCGTAACCCTGGTGGTCGCCCGATCTGTCCGCGACTGATTTCTGGCTGTGGGGTGATGTACGACGTCGTCTTTTCGGTGATCCCCAACCTCGGACGCTTAAAAACGAAGCTGGTGGTTATTCTTCGCGAGATCGACACTGTTGTGATCAAGCTAGCTTATGACTTATTCATTCGCCATTGTGCTGTTTATGTCGAACAGGAGGGTAGATATATTGAACAAGTCGTGTGATTTGTGTATTCATTATCTATTTGCATACTTGAAATATATAGAATACACTGTGTTTTCATTGGAACTTTGTCTTCTTGCACATACTGAAAATGGTCTGGAAAAATCGGCCAGATCAACTGAAACACCCTGTATAAACTGATGTGCTCTGATATGCCGCTTTTATCAACCCTTTACATTTTCCGTGCAAAACAAGATGGTGCATAACTTTACAAATGATATCATGACTTGTTTACTATCAATGAAAATGTCCTCTCCTTCCAGACGGTGTCATTTTGTGTTCCATTATCACAATTACTTAATCTCATCTCCACTTAATTGTCATCTTGCAAATATCTCGAATTCACCTTCAATCGTCTCATCATTCAATTGAAAAATATACATTTCTGATTGGAATGCATTGTATACTGCAATTTTAGGAACCTGCAAGTACTCATAAAGTCGACTCATCGTGCAGATGCAGAACATTTATTATGAGAGTGATTACCCATTTTAGCATGAATAAAATAGGTTGTTTGGTCACTGAAAAGAGGAGACAATTGCATCCACATAAGGAAGTTTCGCGCGTTATGACCCGTAGAAAGAGGCAGTCGTTTCATGAAAGCGGGTCAGTGAAAGTAATGTAGTGATCATCAATCCTAGCATCAAAGATCAGTCTGACAGCAACATGTTACTCACACTGAAGTTGTTAAATATTCGGGAGGCCATGAGCGGGACTGACTAATAATCTTAGACAGGAGTGAAATAATTACATGAACATATTAGCCACGACTTCACACTGGTTGTAATTGTTCATTATCTGAAGAAATATATCTCATGGCATGCATCCCATGTAAATCCTAACCATTCAGTAAATATTCTAAAGGCGTGCTTTTTTTCAGGAATGATGTAAAAGAAGTTGACTTCCCTGAAGCATATCCTTCCTTCGATCCTGAACGTCGTGATGAGCTGGCAACGCGGACAGAACTTCTGATAAAGAACACTGAACTGCCAAATTTCTCGGAAGGTCGAACGTGTTATGTCTACGACGAGAACATGTTGCTGCATGCAAGCCCTCTCAGGTATTGAGTTATATAAGTGTTACTGCTAAATATGGGGAACGCGCGGATCATCATTTTTCCCATAATGGTCTATAGAGAGACATGACTTCAATAATACTCCAATTCATGTGAGCATCATATACTCATCAGTAAACATAATAAAGCCTTACCCAGTAGAAGCGAATTTACTTATCCGATTTCGAGCGTGGGTGGGTGAAATCCATTCTTTTCCAGGAGGGTTTTGACCAACTCTGATAATACCTCACATCTGTTATTGCTAATGAAGAATTCGATTATATGCTGAGATCACCCAGACAAAAATGAAGCTAAGTGTTCTGTTGATCTGTTTCTTTGACTCGGTATTAGCTGTGAAGAGAAATAAATATAATCAATGTTCAATTTACACGGATGAACTGATGGAGACTGAAAGGGAGGAACAAAGCCTCTGTGGAGATTCACATTAAATGAATGGGTGTTGATGTCGAAGTTTTTATCCTCTGAAAGCATAAACTTGTGAATATATTAAGGATAAAATTTGCTTTGTCGAAAGGAATGAAAATTCATCGATGGTAATGTTCATTGAATAAATTCATAGATGATATTCTAAAAGTGTGTGTATTAGGTGTATTAGGGTATTAGGGTCCGCCAACTAGGGCATATAGAAAATTGAAGGTTCCGAAACACAAAGCCGGTTGGTTTTCCTGCTGATGAATTTATGTGACTTACTGGTGTCGAGATTTGTTTTTGACAGTATGTTATTTTTGTCCGCCCATTGTTTTATGATAGCTTTCAATTTGTGTTTTGATGGAAAATTTTACTTATGCGAACGCTTATCATTCCTCATAAGGAGTATCTTAATTTCTATAATTATAAAATTATTGAAAAGTATAATTGTGTATATTTTGCAATGTTGCGCATCATTTGAATTCGTAATGTGGAAATATTATAAAATGATTCATATTATAAATTCAGTGTTTCCAAACGCGACTTTGCGCGAACCTGCGCGAACGCGTGGTTTTTTGAATTGTTTCGCGGAATTTTCTCCTGTTAATTTTAGCCTGTATTGGCAGATTTTGTAAAATGCTGCTCTCGACGAAATGAAAGTATTCTCGAGTTTCCATCGACATGGTGGAAAAACAAGACATTCGACAAGGAAGCAAGTAGCACTTAAATCATCACGGGGAGCATGGTTTCCTCCTCCCAGGCTTCATATTCAAAGGTTTGATTTTAAAGTCAATGATCACAGTCATTTATGTAACGCTGTGTATTTTACTGCACATCCATGGCCATTCTTAAAATGATATTCAAGTAACAGGTGCATGTTTTCACGAAATAATAATGCACGCATGAGCATTTTGTTAATCGTCGAATTTCGCTGTTATCTGCATGTGATGCGCAATTCGAATTCAAGGCTAATTTGGTAGTGTTTAGTCTCATCGAATGGATACTGGGATGGAAACAGGCGACATGCACTGTCTAGGTAATCCCACCCTTCTCCTGAGGTCTGAGGAATTAATATTGTTAATTGTTGAAGTTCATCGATAATGGATTAGACATGTTCTCTGCAGACTAATGGATAACATGACGCTATGACCGGAAGATAAATAATTAGTTTTTGAAGAATTCACGCACGTACCAATCAACCAATTGAGAATAATATTCACACGAGTATTATTCTCAGATCCTCCTGCGATAATTGATATCTATGAATTTACACATGCCTCTCATGATCAACTGCATTACCAGATGCGAGGCAGGAGTACCATCTATTACCACTTAATACCACTATATACCACATATCAATTATCAATTTCGCCAGCGGTTTGCATTATTAAGGGTCGACAAGACACCCCTCAATGCACATTTGTGTATGCTTGTTCCATGGTTTTTGATATTATTTAAGTATTGACATGCAATATAGTATCTACTCGTGTATGTGCACTGTGTAGGCTAATGAATGCTGACTTTGATAACATAATACCACCTTTTATAAGTGACACTTTTGATAGTCTCTATTTGTAGACATCATTCATGCAATAATGCTGTTAATGAACTTATACACCTTAACGTTGTTAAGTAAAACATCATTACTTCATGCTATATTTTTCTAAATGAGGTGGCAGATTTCAAACCTAGTATTTAAGCATGGGTTTGTGTGAACGTTCAGAATTTGATTTTTCTATTCGTATTTTTAAACAAGCTATTAATGAAAGCCATTGTTTCCTTTGAACACAATGAATGTCCTAGTACTTGATGAGGATTATGCAGATTTGTTTATGAGCGGTTGAGAATTTTCTTCAAAGCTAACGCAAATTGGGTAAAAGTGATGGGCGGAATTCCTAGAACAGGCCTTCTACCGCGATTTATATTCGATTTCGACAAACTGTCATAAGGAGCATATGAACACACGACGCAGTAGGCTTTCGAACTATATTGGAATTACAGGTGATCTATTTCAGTTTGGCCAACTGAAGAAAATTGTGCAGTGTTATTGATGAGGAAAATCTTGGGAACTGGTATTTTTTTCCAGGTGCGAAGTAGGTCTGCAGCCGTCGGAAATTTGCCCTCAACACGACACGGGCACGAAATCCAAACCGCCTGCGTCTAAAATGCATGCTCTCTTGTAGCGGAAGTGGCTGGGGAGGTAGCAGTGACGTGCACTGCCCAGTTCCGCTTCGGGCACTAGGCAGCGTGCTTGCTTCGTCATCGCAGAGGGTCTACACTTGAGGCGGTTGATGCACGTACCCTGGCCATGCGTTGATCTATCCGGGCAAGTGCAACAAAGGAATGCTGTTTGTTTATCCTTCATCATCATGGAATCAAATGGATTCTAGATAGCTTGTCTTTAGTTGGACAGGTTAAGATATCAAAAAATCTCTAGCGAAGCATCTACAATTATTCCTTGTTAGCATGAAAGTTAAAAACCAAGGCTCTAATTGTAAAGTCACGAATTCCACACGAATGGACAAAGCACAACGTGGTACGAAGCCCGATCCTGTTTGTGTCACGAAGACAGAATTCTAGTAGGAAGTTACGTTAATGATTGTGGTGACTGACGGTCATTGAAAGCACTCGCGCGAACAGGGTTTTTTGTTTAATTATTGCCATACCTCGAAAGTGTGACTCTTCCTACCCTTTTTGCAGCTGGTCCCGGTAACTAAGTCCAGCGTTGATTGTGCCGAGATTAGGATGACATTGCTTGGGACGGACCTGGTCCGTAGAGTCGCATCGCTTTCAGTGCTGCATAATTCGCTAGGAGCATCCCTTGAGACTTCGCATTCAGCACGTTAAATAGTATGTTTGAATATCATTATTGTACTCAGTGAAGAATGAAATAAAGAATCATCTCTAAGATAATTGTTTGTAGAACGCGCAATGCCTGAACTTAATCTGCTCTAATTAATGAGATTTACTTCTTCATGTCTCATTAATGAGTTCACTTGCCGTTCAGTTGTGATATAACTTGTTATTCGGTGTACAACAAAACAAAACAACATTAAATCAACCTGAGTCTGCTATCGAATGATTAATCAGTAATTTCTTTTTCAATACATGTGCGACTGAGAACTTCTCGCTTAGTTCCTGGGAGAAGGCATTGCTGGTACTTTGAAAATCTGTGTGCGCGTATTCTTGAATTAAAACTTAATATTCTCTTAGCGAAACATTGATTAGTGATACGTAATTCAATTAGTAATTCGAAATATCGAACTTGCAGTAGATCGAAAATGATTGGGTGTGGAAATAAACCGAAAGTATCGAAGTAAACATATGCCGTTCTATGAAAGTCGAGGAATAAATTCACATACGGAGATTTCATCTGATCACCTGAGTTTGCAAATATACTCGAGTAATGGTGAAATGATCCCGACCGATTTGATCAGATTGGATGCTTCAACTTTTAAATCAAGTTAAACTTTGGAAAAAAAGAAATTTTGAGGAAATTTCTTCTGAGATGAAGGTAATTGAACAGATTGGTACAGCTAGCCGAATCCTACAACTTTCTTTAAAACCAGAGGAGTTCATGGATACATCGTCCGTCGTTCAATTAGTATTCATGGACACTCCTGGTTTGATTCATGTATATTATATATAAATCCTCATGTTATGAAAATGCACAAGTCATTCAGTGATATGGGTAGACAGTTAGGTTTGGTAAGAATTATTATGTAGTCGATCGTAGGATGTGATTAGTGAATTGCATGATGATGATCCGAACCGTTATTATGAAAATTCTATCCGAAAAAATTAAAAATTATCAATCATATCGAAACAATTGTCCTCCTCTAAAAGGTGGCGCATGTTATGCTCAGAATTCAGTAGGCTATCTAAAGCTTGCATAAAATTTGAATAAACATAGGTATTATGTTTGTACGTTGTCAAAGGATTGGCTGTACAGCTGTTTAAATTTATGTGAAGTTCACTATGGAATTTCTAGATTGTAGCAAACTTGTGTCAGTTACTCATGAAACGTAATTGACTACAATAACAATATACTCCGTTTTTCTTCAATTACATTTCAATTACTCAAGATAACTGCCGGTTCTTGATTTAGATCTTGACAGTAAGATTTGTCTTAAATCTCTTCAAGTTACTGGTAATTCGCATATCTCTTGCTGGTGGGGATATGTGATGTTACGTTATGTTCGTCGTTTCATATTTGGCCCAAACTAATTATAAATCAGTCCTCTAGTGCTTAGGCAGTTCAACAAAATATCCCAAATAAAAATCATACAAGCCTCAACGTTTCGATACACATCATCTGCATCAAACCTTCAACAAAGAAGCATCAGCTTTTTAATAAGCTCATGAATTATAATTTTGAAAGTTGTCTTTTTGCGTTCCACGATAATGGGGGGACCCCATACCATTATCCATCAGTAAATTTTGTCATCTTTCGCATGAATTTTGACTCGTCAAAGTTCAACGCTAGCAGTAGATTACATCGACATGCTGTCCACTGAGTGCTCTATGTGCCCTATTCGGTGACTAATGCTCTAAGAGCACACTATTTGTGTTGTCTTTCTTTGATTGGTTTAGCTAGTGCATTTTTATAGGTGTAGTTCGGTCAAATTTTTAACCTTGTCTCAATGGTTTCTTCATGACTAGTCAATCTTGCTAAGTTTGACATTTAACTGATGCCTCAGTTAAGCGGAAATCATCTCATCACTTTAGGAGACGAGATGACGTCACATCTGCCAATGATATGATACGCCAGTGTTAGCATGCTTCGTGACGAATCAGCTATACGTAAGAGGACCGAGGCACAGGGAGAAAATGAACAGGAAGCAATGCACTTCATTGACAGAGTCAGGAAGTCACTTGTTGATGTTCTCTGAACACATGCTAAATCTCCTAAATGGCACAATTCTTGCTGCGCGTACAAATGTGTATTAGCAAAAAGGACAATCCTAAGGACCATGCCTTCTACAGCTTTCCGAAAAACAAGAATGAAAAAAATGATGTAGGCCTATAATAGCATTGGACGATCTCATTTTAATCCAACGAGTTATGTTCTGAACATTTTAAAGAAAAGGAATGAGCAAAAGATCTAAGATGATTATGTGATGATTAGAAATGAGATGATTAGAAATATTGCAAAATCAGACAGCTTTTATTCCGCTTGAGTTAAGGAGTCTGTACCATGCTTGAGAAAGTGATGGAGTTTGGTGGAACTGCCGAACAGTTCCCGAGTCGAATTTGGGATTTTTATCCGATGATATGGATATCCAAGCTCCTCCAGTTGGTCTGGCCTGACGTTTTGATTTTCCTGATCATTAAAAACTTTTTATGTTGAATTGCAGATCGCAACTTGACATTCCTTACATTTTAGATAGCACTCTAAAAGGAACGTCAGTATGACAACAAAAAGGAAGTAGACAGAATGAAATTCGATGCGCGTAAACCGACCGAGAAGATGCTAAATCCTATGAAAACAAACGTACCTCGTTGATGTGGTATATTTAGTTTCTGTGCAGCGGAATTTCAGCTCAGTGTTCTTTCATAATGTCTACTAAAACCACACATGACGTTGGCAACCCATTCAATAGGTTGGAAATTTTAAGAAGTGTGAATGATGACCGGCATTTAACCTGGTATTCCTCAAATTTTTAGACGTCATTCTTAAAGAAACCTCAACATGACAGCAAAAAGGAAACAGACAAAATGAAATTCGATATAAGTAGATCGAGCCCTGAAATGCTAAATCCCATGATAAAAAATTGTAGGTCGTTGGTTTAGCATATTTAGTTTTTCTGCATCAGAAGTTGCAGCTCAGGGTTCCTTTATTATGTCTACTAAAAACAACATACGACATTGGCAACCCATTCAATAGGTTGGACAGTTTAAAAAACGTCATAAAATGAAAGCATTAAAAAATATAAACAAAATATATACAAAGGCACAAAAAAGCCGTATGCACAATGTTCTAATCATGCAAATATTGTCGGAACTGAAGACATTTTATCATTTTTCTTTGTCAAGTGAAAGGATGATTATAGATATGGAAGAAGCGCTGAACTTCAACTATAATTGCATGTTAAAGTAGGCATGTTTTATTAAAGATAAAAAACTCATTTCTGAATGCATCAAGGATCGTATTCCTTAAAGGTCTTGGAAAAAGGAAGTTTTTCATTTGCCGGTTTAAATGAATAGCTATATACATGTACATTTAATACTGTTTTTGCCTTAGGATTTGTTTTACAAGTGATTGGTACATGTATGAGTATCTTCTTTTAAACCTCCTTTGAAAGAATGCTTGTAAAATCGTCCTCTTTGGTTGATCAATCGATTTGACGACGAAAAATTTCTTTAAAGTATACATGCATTTCAATGGAATGTAAGGTATCAACTTGTATCCTAATCTGTCATTTCTTGTGTGAACTATACGCTACACATGTAAAGCATGAGTAGGGGGCACATTGAAACATCAGTCTTTTCTCCGAAACTATAAATAGCGGAAACTTTATGCTCTATGATGTTGTTTATTGCAACAAATATACTTGATTCCTCTGATAATTGTAATTGTTTATTCTCTCCTTCATTATTTTCGCAGGATTTCCAAAAAATTTCAATCAAAAAGTAAATTTTCAGAAAATCTGAACTTTTGTTTTAATACAGACAAAACCTTGCGTATATCTTCATTAGACATCATTTTTCTCGAGAAGTATTCTTTATCAGTATCATTAATCTATCAGCCTTATTTGCGCACGAGCACGTTTCTGAAAAGTTAACTAAGTGGTGTACATTGAACCACCCAAAGAAGGGGCACTTTGAACATTGTTCATAGTGTCTTACTTCCACACTCAATTTTTCTCTTAGTGAGTGGACAGAGTGATATACAGGGTGTTTATAAAGTCGCTACCCGATTTCATTTCATTTTTACCACGAAACCGAATATCGAGTAGCTAAGTTTGCTAGTCACGTATTATGATGGAGACCTAAAGTTTTATGGACAACAGTAATTATTAGACATTTCGTTATTTTTCATGACTTCTGAAGCGTAAATAGTAGTGGTATATATTCCCATCTCTATGTTATGAAATTCCATTATTATTTATGAGTTTTGAAGCGTCAAAAGTAATGTAATGAGTTAAAGGATTATCAGTTTTACTCCAATTGTTTTGTGCTGAATGAATGAATGAACAATTTCATACAACTAGTGTAGAACACAATCGATCAACATTTAAAATCATAGATATCTGATATTTGAATTACTGTTTCTATTGACTACCTTCAATTCATCGCGGTATCTGTCGAAAACTGTAACACTACGAGTCTGTTAGGCATATTGTCCAGTTTCTTGCTTGCATTATGTTGACAGTTGAAGAGCGCATCAGAATTGATACTGATGGCAAAACTAGAGTCCGTTACGTCAGTTGAACGCCATTTGAAGAAAGAAGGGGTAATGAACATTCCTACTCACAAAAGCATGCGATCCATTTTCACTAAGTTTCTGAAAACTGGTTCAGTTTTGGACGCTCCTCGTTCCGGCAGACCTTCCATTGAAGAAGAGAAGGTCGAAGAAATCAGCAATCTTTTCGATGAAAATCCTTCCACATCATTTCGACAAGCCGCTGCCATAACACAAACTCCTGTCAGCACCTTACGGAAAACTCCGCGAGAACAGTTGGAAATGAAACCCTTCAAAATTTCTTTCTGTCACCAGCTCTTCGCTGACGACAAATCGGCGCGAGTGACTATGTGTAATGAATTTCAACATCGCATTGCTACTGATCATAACTTTATAACTAGACTTTGCTTTTCCGACGAGACAACATTTCATATGTCTGGACGAGTGAATAAACATAATTGTGTGGTATGAGGAACACAGAATCCTCATGCAATTCAAGAAGTTCCCATAAAGTCTCCAGGAATCACAGTGTGGTGTGCAATGTTTTGCGATGAAATCATAGGTCCTTATTTCTTTGAATCGACAGTCACTTCAAAAACATACAAAGCGATGCTTCAAGACTATTTCATTCCTCAACTAAAGAGGCGAAGAAAGTTTTCAACTACGATTTTCCAGCCCCTCCGCATTGGTCCCTAGAAGTTCGTGCTCTTTTGAACAAGAATTTTCCCGGAAGATGGATCGGTAGGGATGCCCCATTCCGTTGGGCTCCTCGAAGTCCGGACTTGTCATCTCTGGACTTCTACCTCTGGGGCTTCCTCAAAGATCGCGTGTACGGTAGGAGACCTACCTCTTTGAGACAACTTCGAACCTTCATCGAAGAAGAAGTTGCAGCACAACTTCTCGGGACAACTTGTCTTCATCCTTTCAAAATTTTGAACGACGTCTTCAGGTGTGTCTACGTGAAGAAGGAGGTCATTTTGAGCAGTACCTATAGATTATATTTATCTTATGATTAGTCTATGTAATAAATGAAGTTTCAAGCATTTGTTTTTTACAGTTGGTTATAAATTAGATAAACAGATTTCATAACATAGAGATGGAAATATATACCACTACTATTTACGCTTCAGAAGTCATGAAAAATAACGAAATGTCTACTAATTACAGTTGTCCATAAAACTTTAGGTCTCCATCATAATACGTGACTAGCAAACTTAGCTGTTCGATATTCGGTTTCGTGGTAAAAATGAAATGAAATCGGGTAGTGACTTTATAAACATGAGTTTTGACATGTGAATGTGCTACAAATTGGTCTGCAGCGCTATCAAATTGATTATTTAGAAATATTTGAGTAGCACTTCTGGTACTCGTTTTTGTGCGCTGTAACTCTTTTCGAAAACGAAGCAACAGGGCTTAAATTGAATAAAAAATTAATTATATCAATTATAAACAAAAATGCAAATTTGCTTAAATTGATGATCAGAAATGATGGATGTAGTTGTATATCAATACATTCAACACTAATGCTCTAACCAAGGTTCTTCTAATCGATGAATAGTGCCATTAATCTGAAATTCTCATGGTCTATGAACATTTTACTTTCAGAAATTAGTATGTATTATTTCACATCAAACATCTGCTATCCTTTTTGCCAATAAAAATCTCAATCTATGAATTTTGCTGCTTGATTTTGATTATGCATGAACTGAAGCTATAGATCAGATACATCAAGTCTAGTAAAGTTGCATAAGAGAACATGAGCAAAGGTTGTTCAATGTGCCTCACCGGGTGGTTGAAGGTGCCCCACCAGGTGATTCAAGATGCCCCACGCATTGGGCCACTTAGGTAAAAATCTTAAAATTCAAATTGTTAGAAGAGATGAAATGTCACAAAAACGCCCTACAACTCAGATATTACTTTGTATGCCCTCAACTCTTCATCCGAGTTTGATTTTGGTTCATTTGATTTAGTATATTCGAACTATCGAGAAATGTTCAAAAACATGTTCAATGTGCCCCGCCCTTCCTCCCTACCTTCAAATAAAGAGTTTTTGTTAATTTTACGCGTACTTATTCTGTGTCAAACAAGAAAGATGTATTCAGGCAATCCATATTCAAATGGATATCGTTGTCATCTCGAGTACAATCGATTTACAGACAATCAGAGTGCATTCTTCTCGTCCACATCGTTTTAGAAGGAATTCAGGATTCGTAGTTGGCAAATCACCTTTTACTGAAAGCTTCTTAATTTTTGCTTCGCGTAATTTAGCATGTCTCAAGATAATCTCCAGCAATTGTCAATTATTAAGGTTAAAAATACTCCTGCAGTGATGACTGTTGTCAGTGAATTCTAAGTACACGAAAGGATGCTATTTTCCTGTTTCAAGGATAGGGAACTTGGACTCTTCTATGGGAGACAGGTGAGTCGTTGAACAAACTACTACACTGGTACATCCCCGCGCAGCATGTTGAGAGTTTGACCGAAGAGCAACTATTGACATTTTGTACGAAGTGAAGTTCCTCTGTCAACATCAAGTTTGTTTACAGTGACTTCTTAGTCTTACAATGCTGACTGCTGTGAAATGATTCCAACATGGTTGAAATCAAGTCAATAAACGTCATGACACCAGGTAGCAAGTTAACTTATTGATGATAATTATGCATTATGCTATTATTCTTATTAGTGAGTTACTAATTCACAGTAAAGAAAGTGATTGCCGTCCTAGCTGGCCTGAAATGACGCTGTGCTAACCTGTTTACATCTCTGGAGCTGCATAATGTCCTTTTTTACTTTTCAATGTGACGCCCATGAGACGAAATCCTGCTAGCATATTACAGGAAGGATAACCGTAATGCACAGCGACTCTCATCAGGCCGTTTTCGTATGCAAGCTGTCAAGTGAGGTATTTGATATCTCCACAGGTGGACTGACTATCTGGAATTGGATGTTGACCATTGAGATTAACATTTTCAAAGTAAATTGGCAAACATATTATGAAAGAATATCCGTTTCAACTTTATATTTACTGTCACGAACCATGGTCGCCTGTCTCTTCAATGTGACTCATTAGGAAAAAATCAGAATGATCATAAATTACTGATATACGTGAGTATAAGTGAAGTACGGTGCGGATTTCACACTAATTTTGTTTACATTTGACTGCACAATACTGGACGGACATGGCGAATTGGCATCATTGACTTTATCCTTAACTTTCTTGGCATTGTCTGTGGAGGCCACTTATTGTAGCTAAGCATTTTTGACATTTTTAGACACAAGGTTTCAATAAGTAGGACGCAAAGTAGCATGAAATATTACTCACGATGAGATGTTAAGAAAAATGTGATGCCCACCCAAGAGTAACTACTGTACATATAAATATGGTGGAGAAAAAACATGTTAGCTTAGTTATGAAAATCACACATCAGTACGGAAGTGCAGTTTAAGCTTATCATCGTACTGGTCTCCGTGACAGTGTGGTTAAGTGCTTGGCCTAGCGATCTTTCGGTCCAGAGGTCGAGCTCCGAACGTGTCATTGGAAGTCGTTTGGAAGGGCATTTGGACTAAAAGGTCACAATGTTCCAGATTAAAGTCTGACTGCCAGCACCGTCCAAGCCCCCAGTAAGGGAGAGTAGTCATTTTTTTCATCATAGGATGGTCATCGCCGATCCTGGTCTGAACATGCATATCGAAGGATGATTGATTTTCGATTCCGTCTATCAATTTTAGCTTATTAGTGAATAATTTATTGTTCTCTGAAGAATTCATCGTCATTTAGGAAACTCGAACTGGAGCATGCAACAGGCAAACCTACTTTATGCAGGATTTTTTGATTTTTTTAGTGAGAAAAGGACTTAGCGATGAAATGCATTTAAGTCAATGTGCGATTAGTGAATCGTATAGAGTAGGATAGTACCCAAGTTAAAATTGTTCAGGAGTAATTTCTATGAAAGATGCTTCCCCCTATGGACAGACATATGTCGTGCGTTCTTGGTCAAACTCATAGTGAATTTGCCGAATGATAAAGTATATGGAAATAGACACGTAGATATATACTGTATTGCGTCGATTGCGACAAGAGATTACTGAAAAAATTAAATATCTGTTATTGAGGAACTGTTATTCATTTGCCGCATAAAAGATAATGTATCATGTTTTTCTCTAAATGTTCGACTGTTCTAGGCAGCCTTCAACTAGTTCTTTTATGGCCACAGCAGAGGTATTGAGATAGAATGGTTAAACTCTTATCCATAGCGATTATTTCCATATCTCACAAATCAAAGTGTTTTATAAACGTATTTCACTAGTATGTTGTTTGTCGTTTCAGTCGGACAAGTCATCCCGAAGTACCCGATCGAATACGCGTTATTAACACTGCACTAGAAGAAAGCGGACTTCTGGAAAATGTTACAAAGATTCCTGTAAGTGAATTAGTCGCTTTAAGTTTTCCTGACACGATTAATTTGTTGCAAAATTCATTTGAATTAAGCTTTTCGTTAGTTAGAGGGTAACAAACTGTGGGAAACTTTCATGGAATGCTGTGCATGTTTTTCCATAGGTATGGCAATATGTTAATTAAAGCACCATGTCTAAAACATTTCAATCACATTTTTTCTATGATCAGAACCTTTATACTTTTACCACAAAGTCTTCAGCAAGTTCACCCAAAGTCCTTTTGGCAAACAAGCCCCAAAAATGCTTATTCCTTCAGGGTATGAATCTCGATAAAGAAAAAATCCGGTAAATCGGTGGTTATCGTTTCATCCATTCAACCCTGAAGAGCACACGATCACAAGCGAATTTTCTTTTATCACAAGTCATCATCTGCGATATTTTATGTGTTAGTCCACTGCTCCGCAACCTGTGGGATGGTTCGCACTGGTGCGAATGTGGAAAATGATAGTGCGAACGAGTGCGAACAACATGAAGGATGAAACGCTGGACGCGATGCTCTAGGGGAACCTGACACCCGATTTCATCGCAATTGCAAAACTGCATTATCAGATGGCCAAGCAAAGTCATTGACTGTGACATTTATGCTCGTGCCACCAATAATGCTACTAATTGTTACAATGCCATTTTCTTAATTCGCGTTCTGATTCGTGACTGATTGACCGAATGACTTCAAAACAGTAAAGCCTCTTCGGATATTTGTTTTTTGTAAGATTGTAAAAGTGTGTGCCATCAAGACAATCATTCAAGGTTTCTCATAAAAAATGACAATTCTGCTGGCGAGGAATCATCTCTTCTTTGTTTTTCCCGAAAAGAACGAGTTTAAGACTGACATGATTTAAGGAAATCTACTATCGCATTCTGTACTGCCTTTTCGGGAATTGCCGCGTGAAGGTTCATCCCAGAGAAAAACAAGGAATGTCAGTTTTAGCCATTTATTACACAGCACCCTCCAACGTCTATTCAAAGCATCGTAGAAAAAATTTCAGCCTAAAGTGATATTAACAACAATGAAATTGAATAAGCGATTGATTAAATTGCCATGCAAAAGATGTGCGGCTGGTAGGATTCGAACCTGCAACCAAGGTTAACTAGACCTGTGCTCTGCCACCTGAGCTACGAGCCACTTACGCGACTGTGTCAATTGGCAAGTAGCAAAAATTGATAGAAAAACTGTGTAAATATTCTGTATGAAAAAAAGCAAAAACATCACACAGACATACTCTGTGAGGTAGTAGGAATCTTCAAATCATAATTTGCAGTTTTCTCCAAAGGCCAAAAATTGACATTCATTGCTTTTTCCCGTGCACTCTTCAGTTGTTTTCGTAGGTCATAAAGAGTGCGAATGGGATTTAGCAAGTGAAGGTGTTGTGCAAGTGACTCTCAAAAAGGCTACGAAGTACTGTGTTAGTCTATAGCTTTCAAAGTGCGGTAATGATTGTCTCATTGCACTGGATGTTTAAACTATAAACCAAGTTGTCTCAGTTTAAACGTGGTTTTATTCTGCTTTTATCTGCGGCTTGACAGCTATAAACGATCACAATTTCGTGCTACACGAATGCTTAATTAAAGATTTAACGAATAACTATTGACTTCATTTTCGCAATCAGATGCGGAATAGTTCAAAAGAGCATGACTGAAAAATGTCGCTTATTCGCTTCAGTTCGAAAGCAGATTGATGACTTAAGAAATTTTCCCGGAAGTCTGTCTAGCAACAAAGGACGTTTCATACTTTTTAGTCATATGTCAGATCAAATACGATAGCTCGAGGCAGGAAGCTTTGATCGTCTGTCTGCAGGATGTTCGCTCGTTTGAGCAGTCTTCAGACATATATGAGCAATATTTCCACATCATGAACTGGCCCAAAATAGAACCAAAGCATTCATTTGTGAAATATGATGCAAAAAAATCATTGCTGTGACATAGTGCGTGCGATGGTCAGTTACGTAAATAAAATGATGCAATCCATTTCGATCCCATGACATTTTAGTGATTCTCGGATGTCATTTCCAGAAAACCACCAATCAACACCACTGTGTGTCAGTGTTTTGCTCTGTACTTTCCTTTTTCTCAAGAAATCAGACATCTATTTTGAGCTTATAACTACATGAATAGTATGAAGAGGTGTTGAATGACTAGTCTTGCTATGAATGGAGTTTGAATTTCACAGCAAATTTGAGCCGCAACGGTGATGCAGAAGAAGTGATTATTGTTATCATTATCTGTTATGACTTCTTTATTTATTTTTCTTTATTCTTAGATTTATAATGCGCTGTACTCAATAGGTTCACTGCGTGGGACTGCATTATGAACACAAAGCAAAACTACAGAAAGTCAATCACAATAGAGTACAATAGATCAAAAGTCAATAAGAAGGTTTACTTGTAGGTTATTGATAAGCCTATGATTGCAAAAACGCTTTCAATTGTCTTATGAAGGGCTTTTAATTTGCGCACTTATTAATAGAGGAGAACTGTTTCAAACAGTGGCGCAACGTAACTGAATGAGCGCGTCCAGCAGAAAACTTTGTTTATCTAGAGTTCTTTAACTCGAAGATCGAATAGAGCGAGAGTCAATGTACAAATCACACATATTTGAAATGATCATGGTTCACTTAATCGACAGGGTCATTTTATCGACACGTAGATATCATCGATTTGAGTCATTTCATCGGCAGATCATTTCATCGACACTAAGATATCATGGGTTTCAGTCATTTCATCGACATATCATTTCGTTGACGGAGTAATTTCATCGACACGTAGATATCATGGATTTCAGTCATTTCATCGACAGGGTCATTTCATCGACACATAGATATCATGGATTTCAGTGATTTCATCGACATATCATTTCGTCGACAGGGTCATTTCATCGACACACATCGATTCACACACATCACATTCATTTCATCGATACGTAGTTATCATGGATTTCAGTCATTTCATCGACACTAAGATATCATGAATTTCAGTCATTTCATCGACACATAGATATCATGGATTTCAGTGATTTCATCGACATATCATTTCGTCGACAGGGTCATTTCATCGACACACAGATATCATGGATTTCAGTCATTTCATCGACATATCATTTCGTCGACAGAGTCATTTCATCGACACGTAGATATCATGGATTTCAGTCATTTCATCGACGTATCATTTCATCGACACATAGATATCATGGATTTGAATCTTTTCATCGACAGGCTCATTTCATCGACACATAGATATCATGGATTCAAGTCATTTCATTGACACGTAGATATCGATTTCAGTCATTTCATCGACAGGCCGTTTCATCAATGTCTATGTCCAGAGTTAGAAGACATTGTAGTCCGTGATGAAACTCAAAGAGATCATTGCTTGATGTCTATGAATTATTGAGTTAGTTTATGTCTTAAACGATCTATGGGCACACGATACTCCTGAGCGAATATCATCGTCCTGTCGATGAAGTGAACCACCACCATTTGAGATGTGCACGGGAAAACTGAAATGCAATCCTTTGAAGCTTAAAAGCAGCGCAACTTACTTTTTATTCGAAAGGAAATAAGAAGCAATTTCATAGGCGAAAATGATGTGAATTATGCGATAACTGGATAATGATAGATATAATGATGCTAAATTGATCTCAGAATTTTCAAAGTCAAAATTAATCACTTAGTTATATCAGAGTGGAATGCCAGAGGTGCTTCTCCTAAAATGTACTCCTTGATTCTCACGTGCAGTAGTACGGTCGGATTATGCTATCAAATCAGACATATTGACATTTGAGATATGATACTTCATCAAATAATCGTTTGCCACATTTTGTGTTGTTGATAGGACATATTAAGAATTATAATCCTGTCTGTGAAATACTACAGGTTAAGCTATAAACAATAATTTTGTCCAAACAGGTTTCTAAAACAAATAGCTACAGGTACAAAACATGGATGACGTTTGAATAATTGATGTCATGTTTTGCGAGAAAGCAGTCATTTATGAGCATTCTTCTCGTCAATTTACGACTCCAGTAGGAAAACAGTCAAATTTTCACATGATGAATATGGTTACACTATTTGTCAGGCAGCCAGACTGGGTTTCTACAGGGAACGAAGCGAAAATGAGTTTTTCACAGACTGATGTTCAACTGATGTTATGTTCACGAATCTGCGCGTCTGCCGAGCCCTACATGGTTCCTGTGCCTGTCAGGCAGGATAAAAGAAAAGCACATGACCAATGGGAAGCAGTGAAAAGTTTGCGACAAACATGTTTTCTGTGATAAAGAGAAAAATGCTAAGTCTGAAGTCACAATTTATGACACGGAATGTCTTCAAGTCATTTTCTATCATGTGTGTGTTATTATCACACTTCAAATCGATGGTGTGTGTCAGAATGTGGCTAGAATTGGCCAAAATGTGTTGCTTGCCACTTCTGTTAAAGATATAGGTTCTCGTAAAGGTTTTAACATCATTATGGGTCCTTGATTTTGCATTAAAGGCTTCTTGAATTCTGGAAGGGTTTTCTTTAAAAGAATAGGTTCTTCATAGGAGAAATGGTTCTTAGACTTTTAAGAAGGGTTGTTGGAAAGGGCTCTTGATATGGTAGCCCAGGAGGCACAAGCTGGGGTACACGTTGCCTGCAAGAGTGTCGAACATCATAAATCAGAGTGAATTTCAGTGTGAGACTTTCAGAAATCACATTCCCCAGAGAAACGGTTGAGTTGGATATATTATTTGTAGATAGTTGATCATATAGGCCCACATTTGCGATTCTGGTCATAAAACTTTGACAATATTCCGTTTGAAAATACATTAACTAAACATTTGAGAAACATGTGCTTTAGACATGAAGTGTTTTGTATCTCGAAAATATATTGGCCATAGTAACAAATAGTAAGGTGTAAATGTTGCCCGTTAAGAGAAAGAGTCCTAAGATAATCAATTTAATCGACAAGAATCTCAAAATTTTGTCTATGAAGAATAAAAACAAAAATATAGAATGTATCATGGCCGCCGGAAACAACCCTATCGGAACAACTTGGCTTTATAATAAGCATGATTATGCAAGATGTTGAAAATACAAATTTATACAATCACAGTTCAGGTTCAAACATTGTAGTTAAATTGAGGTTTGAATTACCAAAGATGGAGACTGCACATTGGTGTAAATACTGTGGGGCGATGTGAAGGCTATGAAGCCTGAGGGTTCTTAAGGTAGCCGAAGAATTTTGTTTTAGGCACAGAATTAGATTCATCTACGCGCGTCTTCGGTTTCCTAGAAAGGAAGAATTGTATGCAACCTTAATGTCGAAATGGCACATCACAGAATTAGACAACTTGTTCCTTCTCGAATGGATAATTCGTATATTGCTTACTATTGGAACTGGCAAGCAATAAGCTGTCAGCAGAGGACACCAGAGCCAGTGAGAGATGCGTGCGTGCTGTGATATCGCTTCGCACACACCGAAACACACGTCGCTGTCTGGCTAACATTCGATTCTGTGTATGCACTATACAGTGAGGACTGGCTTTGAGGAGGATGGTGGAATCATCAGATGAACTAATTTTCGCACGCCTGATACTTTTTATAATAATGATCGGAAGGGCCAACATTATGGAGAAAACTTGTGCGCAATGATCTGAATTCGTCGAATCTGAAGGAATTGTGGCAATCGAAACACTTTGCTGTAACTCACAATGATCCACAAGCGACTTTTTTCCTATCTCTATAAGATGTTAGGAATTCCTTATTGCCCACTTAGTAAGTTCCGCGATGTGCCGGCGATTTCGAATCAATCACACTTCTAGCAAACCGAAGCAGATAAACAGAATATTTAATTCTGTGGTTTTAGGGTTCTTATCAGACACCGTCTAAAACCCTTTTAAGCCGGCTTCTATGACCCTTTCTCTAACAGAGAGTATTAGGATGATTACAAAATCTGAAAGTGTTTAAGCTTTGTAGATAAAGATACATGAAGATTATTGGGAATTACCTAAAGTGATTCCATGTCAAAGATTGTGGCTCATTTGGATAAGAAGAAGAACCGGGTCGTACTCGGCATACGCGCAGATTCGTGATAGGCATGGGTTCATAGTCTCATTTTCGGCCCCTTTCCCCGCTGATGACCGTACTACATTCTAGTATGTGCCGTGAAATGTACCATCAACCAAGATTGTGTTGATAGCAGCTGTGAATGCATCATGACAGATAGATACCGCAGTTACAAGCCGTGGGGTGGGAAAATATGCATTTGTCCTACTTTTGTTTTAGTCACGAATGGCCACAATTGAGGAAATGAACTTGGCTCATGAAATGGAATACTTGACCAAACTTCAACATATCGAATCAAAAGGACGACGGAATCATGTGGTGATGACACAAACGGCTACGAATTCCTGCTATTATTCGGAAGTGAGTCATCAAATGCTTTACAAAATAATGAATTCTACGGTATTTTCCTGAAAATCTGAATATTTGAGAATCAATGTACTGTAAGATTTATTATGTCGAATTTTTGCTGCTTCGTGATTCTTGGTAACAAATGACATTACTACAGGGAATTTACGCCTTTTGTCTTCATGAACTCAAGTCATTTTATTGTATAGGCCTATTGTTTAGGTAAGAAGTGACAAAAAATCAATTTCAGCTGAGTGCTTTTCCTGAATTTTTAATAAGAGAGTCTGCGCCTATGAAATTCCTTGAGAATTGAAGGACATGAAATCGGTAACTTATTTCTATAAGACGCACTGCTAATTATTAAATAAATAGCTATCTAATTCATTCAACTGCCTCCTAAATTCTCCTAAAATTTCATACCTGTGTTTTATGGCATGGTTAAGAGAAGTTGTTTGACCTAATTGCGCCTGAAGTCATCCGTCTGAAGAAATTCATCTTTTTATTTTTCAAAGTTCTTGAATAATTCGAAGTAGCCGGAATATTAAAAATTAAACAGCAAGTAACCAATAGACATTCAGCAAGCAAAGAATCCAAACAAATCAATCAAGTCAAAACGTTTGTTTCCAATTTGGAACACGTGATGCAGCATTGATGATGATATGAGTGATAAAATGACAAAATGGTTATCAATGGAGATCAATCAAGTCATGAGGGAATACATCAAAAAGCGCAGTGAATAATAGCCAGGTAATGGAATGAAAAAGAAAATGCAATGAAGATATGTTACCGAAGAAATCCTACCAGCAGTCTATTTCGCAGTTTGATGTAATCGACCTGAACGAAGATTCAAAAGTTCCACAGATAAGCAGATATCGACTGTCTCACAAGGATGTACACTTATTTTCAATTTATATGGAAGTGGAAGTGGAATGTGGAAGAACCCAGGAATGATGAAGTTTACTTTTCAACGAGTGACTTAACCCAATCTAATGATAATCACTCACTTTTGAGTAAATCATCATGTCGATTTTTAAAACAGTATTTGAATCGATAACTAGTGTGTATTATGCTTTTCTTGGAGATTTACATGAAAGTTTGTACATGAAATTTAGGAAAGAATGGAAGAGGAGAGGAACACAGTTTGTTTAGTATTGGGTATTTATAGACAAACCTATGGATGTATCTATACTCTATAGACATTGCTTCTAATTTTCAAGTAAATATCAAAATTTTTGATAGAAATGTCAAGACAAACTTAATATTTCGACCATTTGAAGTAGCTATCGTCAGAAACTTAATTACTCTCTAATTCCTGTATGAAATTCAATTTACAAAAGCATAAAAGCGATAGTAGGCTGTAGAAAGCATGCAATCCTAAAGGAACAAATATTGCGGTAAAGAAAATCACTAGATATCTTGAGACTTAATAAACAAGGCAAATAGAAATGGCAACCTCTAGACTAAGGAAAATGAGAAGGAAAACTGCTCAAGACGTCTCGGTCTCACTGAGCCACTCCGTCCGTTGAGTGAAGGCTTTTTGAGCTTCAATCGCAGCATTTTATGCAGCAGGAGATCATATAGCATCCCTTTATGATCTTAAATTGTGACAGATTGATGATTATTATTCCGATGATGTTGTCTATGCACATGTGATCCTACAGATATGACTTGACAATGAACGATGGATTGGTGGATTAAATCAGTCCAAGCTATCACTTGTTGATGGTGTACTCTTGAATGCTCTCAGCACACGTCATGTTTTAGTGCTATCAATTTCGATAGAGTTATAAGGTATCGATGGAGGGACCAGATGTCCCTCTTGGAGACAGCAACATTTTCGATTGAATTTGAGCTAATTTAGACTCAAATGATAATTTATGAATTAGAACATTGCTTTCATAGCACACTTTGCGAATGTCTTTTAGACTGCACTTTTCTAAGTGGGAAACCGTCCACAATCAGGTTGATGTTTTTAGTAGGTTTTGCACAGCATTGTTGACATAATTTACAGTTGAGAATGGTCAGAAAATGTGTCCTAGAAAATGGCTGTCGAATTGGCACATAACTAGAGCTGAACGATTAGCCAACATTCAAAAATGTTGATTACGATTGAGATTATGATTAAAGTTTTCAAATAATATTTGATTATGATTATGACTGCTTAAAGTGTTGAAGAATGTGACTATGATTGTGATTGTGATTAAGGTGGCTATAGACTTGATTATGATTATGATTGATTATGGTGTTCGAAATTGGAACTGTGATTAATATGTGTCAGACGCCTTATCATGAAGGTAGGGTAGGTTGAAAATGATGCTGATTACGGCTTTCAGACGCTTTGTCGGTTCAGTGATAATTATAGTGCGTTTAAGTAATAATTTGAATCGTGATAAAAATGTTTAATACTGTGCAGTGATAGCAGTTTATTGAAACTCATCTCCTTGTTCAACTAAAAAGCTTACTGAATTAATATCACTGTAATTATTCGAGTTTGTTTAGTATCATCATAGCGTACAAATTGACAAAAACATTGATCTCAGGTAGGGAAGATATTCTATGACGAGGCGTGAACACATGTGCTCATGACCGTGCATCAAGGATTGGTACTCTCTGCGACATTGTGTACTTTCAGTCCCTACGTAGTATAGCTGTCACTCCGCCTCGTGTTCTGATCTCAACTGATGTTCGGATCACTAAAATTAAATTTAATCAAATTTGCTGATTAATTAACGTGATTTTGATTATGATTAATGATTGAACTGAATTTCAATGACGTGATTATGATTATGATTAGCCTCAAGAAGTTAATTGATTATGGTATTGATTGATTAAATGATTTATTAATCCAGTTCTACGTATAACTACATGTGCGTATGATGCTTCTTCAGAAATATTTGTATACGAATTTGATGTGTCTGTGACACGAAGCGTCGTGGTTTTTACCTATTCAATTTTATTTTGTACATTGCTTCACAAAGGCAAATATAAAGCAGGAGAGACTCTCTTGTTTTTAGCACAATGCCAGGAAAATATTGCATATTTTTCCACACTTAAACAGATGGTTTTCGTCACATAAATATTTCTGAATCTCATGTTCTGATGTCTGCTTTGCAATATTAATACACTACAGACACTGCAAACAACTATAATTGTTATCTTTAAGTTGATGTTGGGAAACAAAGTAGACAAGATGGCAATAATTCTTTTTTTTTGTATGCTTTATTAATTTCAGCCTCCTCCTAGGCCATCATCAGAAGCAGAGAATCTATACATTTCGGCTGGAAATTATTCAAAACTTAAGTTACATTATGTCTATGAATCCTGAGTAGAATGAAAGCAGGAACCAACCTAGAAAGATAAACAATAATAAACATCATGGTATGCATGAATATCTACAAAAATGGAGCATAGCGGTAGAATGACTTAAGTTACAATGGAAAAAATGCTAAGAAATTATACATAAAGAAATTCAGAGAAGGCATCTTGCTCTACAATTCGTCAGTATCTCAAGAAATCCAACAAACACACTGATTGCACTCTAAGTGGTTGCACATTAAAAAATACCGGCATGTGCTTACGAAATAACATGTAGTGTCTGCAAGAATATTTACAAAGAAGCACGATCAGATTTCTTCACACAAGGATAAGAGAACATTTGACCAACAACTCCAGCTCTGTCTTCAAACATCTACGTTCGTGCAATACCACCAATATTTCAGTCAAAATTCTGACATCTGACAGAGACAGTTGCAACATTAGAATACGAGAGGCACTTTACATCAAAAAACTGAAACCTAAGATCAGCAATAAAGACGAGCAAGATGCCTTCTCTGAATTTCTTTATGTATAATTTCTTAGCATTTTTTCCATTGTAACTTAAGTCATTCTACCGCTATGCTTCATTTTTGTAGATATTCATGCATGCCATGATTTTTATTATTGTTTATCTTTCTAGGTTGGTTCCTGCTTTCATTCTACTCAGGATTCATAGACATAATGTAACTTAAGTTTTGAATTATTTTCAACGGAAATGTATAGATTCTCTGCTTCTGATGATGGTCTAAGAGGAGGCTGAAATTAATAAAGCATACAAAAAAAAAGAATTATTGCCATCTTGTCTGCTTGGTTTCCCAACATCAACTTAAAGAAAATGATTAACTAAGGTCTTTTCAACACTATAATTGTTATAGTTATTGCTCATTTTATTTATGCACTACTATCCATTTTTGCAGCATATGTTCCAAAACAGCTCTTTAGCCTGTGGCTCGTTGCTCAATATTGTTGATGCTATTTGTGAAGGTCGGTTTCGTAATGGATTTGCGGCTATTCGACCTCCAGGTCATCATGCAGGTGTTCAGAAATCTGAAGGCTTTTGTTACATCAATCATATCGCTGTTGCTGCGCGCTATGCTCAGAGGAAATACAATTTGAGACGAGTTCTGATCGTGGATTGGGACGTTCATCATGGCAATGGAACGCAGGAGATATTTGAGTCGGATCCGAAGTAAGTCGATCTTCATAATTCCTTAACGTGAGACCAAATCGTCACTGCTCGCCCAGTAGGCATTTAGACGGTGTTATCATGATCAGACTTAGCTGTAGCGTTAGGAAGCGAACGAATGCTCTTGCTGCCGACTTAATGGCATTCTCGGGGCTCGACTAGGCTTTTAAAAAAGCATGTTCCCAGCGTTCTGCATTGTCTCTTTTCAATTGAACTACATATTGAATGGGTCAGCAACCCCAAAGGCTCTTTTTTTAATCAATGCTTGAGAGAAGAGGACGAGCCTATATACACGAAAGTTGTCCCTCCGCAGAAGGTCAAAGGAAAAGAAGCAGACAATAGAAGAAAGCAGCGTGGGATGGTGAAGAAATGTAACTACGAGTAAATAACGTTATAACTAAGTATTTGTATGGTAAAAGATTAATTACTCATGACTGCAGAACTAAGCAGGCTGATAAGAGAAACATCAAAAATTAGGTGGTAGAAAGGTGAATCGACAGGTACGGAAATGAAAAATGTACGATGATAGAGTAATAACTAATTAATAACTGTATAACTCGCAGGGGTAAAAACGGAAACAAAGAAAAAGACGGTAGTACTAAAACCAAGATAACATAATAGAAATCAACAAGACCAATGACCCCTTTTTATCAACTTTCCATAGAGCTTAGTAAAATTTTATTGACGGCCCTCTTGAATGCTGCAACATTAGCAGATGCTGGAAATGCCTCCAAAGGATGTCTGTTCCACAACCTTGCTGTTCTATGAAAGAAGTATCTCTTAAGATGTTCATTCCGACAACGAGGATTTGCTTAGTCTGGTAAAAGAACGAGGACGTGGAGTAACAGAGGCAAGTTCATTAGAATACAGACGGTGATAATAGCGGTAGAAGGCGGAAAGACAAGAGACTGTTCTTCGATGTCCAAGTGATGCCAAATTTGAAGTGAGACTAGAATGCGATGGATCAGGCGAACTGCTTTGCGGTGAATACAATCATGTATATCCAAGCTGCTCTGAGGACCTGGGGCCGTATGCTGGAACAATTCCTAAGATTTTTATCTTAGAATCCTAACTTAGGGATTCGCTAGGTGAAATCCTAGTCGGTATGCTTGAACGTGCCCTAGCAATTCCCTAAGTTAGGGGACTCTCCCTAAGTTCACTTGATTGGCAGATCACCGGACTGCTGCAGCTGTGTTTATTTTCACACCCTGACAACGAATTGTCTCACAAACTGCAGTCGACGATTGATTGACGGTGAAAAAAACAATTTGAAAAAATATCAGTTACCGACAAACTGGAACTGCAGTTGTATTCATCTTGTTGTTACGATGAAGACAACGTTTCGTTTATCAAAATCGATGCAGTAGTTCCAAAGTTATGTGGAATAATACATTTATCCTCAAAGTGTGCACGTCTTAATTACTCAACTAATGAGTGAATACCGTGGACTTATCGTCAACACAAAAGTTCTCGAAACATGAAATTGGCGATAGCTCAGCTAATACTGCATCAAATTAAACAAAATAGACTGCATTATAATCGTCATCTCATGATTGAGAAGATGGTGTCACCAGTTGCTAACATAGATATAGAAAATGTTTTACCAGCATTTATTATTACATGAGTTGACATTGTACTGGTAGATTTCAACAACCAATCAGAATGGAGCGCATAGCAAAATATTGTAGATTCAATCTTATCATGCCAATGATGAATATAACAGGACGTATCCGACCCATTATTAGCTTCCATCAAAGATCTTTATTTTTTACTAACTTTCACTGCAAAAACTGTTAACATTTGGTTGAATTTATCGTTAGTTCAAATGTCAAATTTAATACTCGCATTTGCTAATGTTCAGGAGTAACCTATGATCAAAGAATATGGTCAAAATATCTATAGATAGGAAGAGTGAAAAATAGTTAAAAACCATGAATTAAAAAGATAAACTGTGTTATTGATATTGGAATACTTTGGCAATGCAATCTTATACCTTGAGCTGCAAATAATGCAAATTTAAAGTAATCACTATTGCATGCTTCACTTTTCATAATGCTATAATTACATGTAAGCTCTTATATTCTCATAAACTCAACACAAAGTCTTCCTGGTGAATTGAGATTCGTCAACTTAATTCAAGATAATGTCGTCAAATACAACCTTCCATTTTCCAATGTAATGTAGATGATTATTTTTGAAAACGACTTAATTCACTAGAGTGACAATGCAAATAATATTGTGTATACGAAAATTACTAGAAATTCAAGATCCAACTGAGAAAAAAGGAAATTAAAGAAAGTATCTATTTATTATTTCTCGCTGGTGTTTCTTTCCATCGTTCGCCGATGTTTCCGGGAATTGATCATTCGGATCATTTTCCTGCATAATGGTCATATTTCTGATCTTCTTTGTTTCTTTCTTCAGCACGATTTCTTCAGGAGTTGGAAGTCGTCGAGCTACAATATTATATTGGTCGTTGATAGCCTACAATAATTATCTGACAGATAGTAAGTGTCATCGTAATCAAAAACCTTTGCATACAGGGTAAATCGTCAAAAAATTGTTAGGAAATGAACATAGGCACTATATACCTTTTAAATAAAAGTGAACCTAAACCACTATTGACTAGGTTTAATTGATTTAGTCCATACAGAAAATTTGTTGAAGAATTGATATATATTTCCTGACTTAGGGGCGGGTCTAAGTTCTCCTAGATTTCGTCAAGATTTTGTGATTTAATTCCTAGGATTTTTTCATAACTTTGTTTCAGCATACCAACAACCCCCTAACCCTAACTTAGGTACCCCCAGCGATCCCCTAAGATTTTTTTCCTAAGTGACTTAGGGGTGACGTTCAAGCATACCACTTAGGATTTTTCCCCTAACTTAGGCAAATCCTAAGTTAGGGGTTGTTCTGGCATACGGCCCCTGATGACTAAAAGTATTATCAAAACTCCATCAGGGAACGAACCTGAGCCTTATAGAGTGCGAACAGCTTATGAGGACTGAAGTAGCCACGCGCTCGAAACGGTACGCCAAGACGGTGGGAAGCTTGTCGGGTAATTCGGATGTGGACTGACAAGAGTTAGAGTGTCACACCAGCAAAGAAATGCGGTTCTCCACTGAAAGGGACTGACCTGCAATGAGTTGCTATGATCAGAAAGATGCATTTAAAGTAGATGAACAGTCATGTCTGTTGTCATGCAATTGTGGTTGTTTGTATAAATCAAGCATGTAGACTAGGGTGGAAAATAATACCATGATCACTTTTTGCTTGCCTGGAAATATTTTCTGGATGTATTTTGTTGTCAACTTCGTTGCTGCACAATATTACTGGCTGCAGTATCACAGTATCAGTCTTAATTGACGTTTTATGCATATTCTGGGTTGTGTCTAAGAAATAAATGATTATATACAGTTCATATATGCGCACACATATACTCGCAAACATAAATGTTCACGTACAGTATATTTGATCTATATATCGTTTTTATATTTGTGTGTCTAGGCGTTCCCAGTTGTTGACTTTTCATGCATACTGAAATGTTGCTTGCCTTAAATGAACAGAAACCCTTTTCTTCTATCAGAGTGAATACATTAACTCTGAAAATGCATTTAAGAGCTGCAGATTTAGCTTATTTCTGGTTAGAAGTAATGCGATCCCAAAGATGAATGTTCCGTCATGCATACTCATACTTGTTAACTTACTTGCTTGTATATTTCTGTCTGAGACAATCAATGTTTTCTCATATTCATGTTTCAGTGTTCTTTTCATATCTTTACATCGTTACGATCCCAAGCGCTTTTATCCTTTCAATCTTGAAGGTGGGGCAAGCAATGTTGGGAAAGGAAACGCAGTTGGCCTCAACGTCAACATTGCTTTTCGACATGTGAGTTCTTGCTAATGTTGTATTGCTTTTAATAAAGAAATCGTGATATAGTTGACAAGAAGCTATTTGATGAAACGGATAGAAAGTATTTGATAGTTTACTAACTTAAAATAGACACTTTTGCTAACAGATCAAGCTTTCATCCAGATGTGAACGTCTAGGAATGTTGTTTGATATATTTCGTGTGATTCGTCTGTCGTGAAATTTTAGTCATCGTTCGCACCGAACTAAAATTCTCTAGGTTTTCTTTATTAATTGGTTATTTACTGAGACTGCTGAATGAATCTAATTCATTCAGAAGAAGGACTGGTGTGCATTTAGTGTTAATGTTATAGCGACATCGCTCAAGGTTTAACAAAACGTTTTAGTCCAATCAGTTGCAAGACATCTCAGCTTCTGGTCAAAGGGAACATAAGCTAAGATCACTGTGCGTAACCAACGTTCGTATTTGATACCGTATGCCCGTCAGAGTTCTCACCAGATCAAGTACTCGAGTAAAACAGCATCTCAGTCCTGTCGAATGGGGTAGTCAGCCTTCAAACATAGTTTCTCGAGTTTTTCAGTGCCAAAGTCGAGAGTATCCTTGAAGAGAGCTTTGCTGCTTTACTTACAGATCAGTACACAATCAATATTCACGTGCTCAAACATGGTTCATCATAGGCCTCTATACACATGTACATGTACTATGTTCATATAAACACCTGCGTGAATTTTGCGTCGTTGCGTGGAAGATGTAAAATTTCCGCGTGCGACTACTGGCTGACAGTCAGATTTTATCTAGAGCGTTGTGACCTTTCAGCCCGAATGCCCTTACTACTGACTTCCATCGACAGTGTTGGGGCTCGACCACGGGACCGAAAGATTGCAAGGCCATGCACTTTACCACTATGCCACGGAGACCACCAACGAAATGAGCAGGATGTACAGATCAATTCTATACGCACTACCTTACTGAAAGCATAGTCATTCTCATTTGGAGTGAAATTAAAGACAAAAATATTATTATTAATTTAATTTGCACTCATACTTACTTCCATTATTGCCGAAGTGATAAATAGGATAGTATTATCTTATGTATTATGCTTATTTACACTTGTCGGATAGAAATATGTAAAGTTGAAAAAATGCAGTAAAAGCATCAAACCCTTACTCTCATCAAAATGATGGTAACTGTACAAGTGATATCGATGTCATATAGTAAACTGATTTCAGTTGGCCAATCATGCTAAATGAGCTTAAGAATTAACGGCGTCTTGTCTATTCATGCGAAATAGTAAATAAAACGAAAAGGGATTTTTTCAATCTGTTCATGCGGAATTAGTTGTCATATCACACAAATGAACAAAATTTCAAACTTATCCAGAGAACAATATCACGTTGAAGAATCTTCAAATCCTCAGAGAGTTAATTTATTCTGAATATGATAAACTTGGCTACAAAATATATAGCAGCATATCATCACATGCCTGATTGATTCCTGTTGTTCTCTTTCTGTAGCATTTTCGTATGCTTAATTCTCACAAATTTCAGACGTTTTTCATAAATTCGTCCCTCCAAGGACGAAATGGTGTAAGCGACATCCGTCGACTTTTCAGGAGAGCCAAAATAAGATTTTGAAATCGTGATGAAAAATTTCATTTGCCTTTTTCTCTTGGCATACTAAAATTACAAAGTTGAAACTCATAAATAACATCAATCAGAAGCTGAATTTTCGATTTATGACATCAGATTTGTTGTAGGATCTACGGTTCAATTGCTAATTAATTATTAAAACTGTAGCTGTCGCTTACACCATTTCGACCTGGTATGAAGCGTCGATCCCGGCGAGTGAAATCGGTGTAAGCGACAACTTAATGTCGCTTACACCGTTTCGTCTTGGAATAAGACTAATTTTCTTACTTGGGCAATATACGACCGACTCGGTCAAATGGTGCTGTAATTCGTTGCTAGCAAACGAAAAGAATGTTGGTTGTTGAATAATATGCGAATGCCTACACCCTACACGCCTACTTAAATATGCTCATATTGAAAATTATTTGATTTCACCCGTACTTCAAAAGTTTTTAGAAGCTACAAATCTACATGCACGAGAACTCAAGTATGGGTAAGGTAATAAACAACTCTCTCTAGCTACTGGTAATTTTAATTGTTGAATCTGTTAGAGTTTTCTGCCGAATAAACATGCATAAAAACAATTTCTTTGTTTTATTTTACGATATATTCAACAAAAGATACAAAATTACCTGTATCAACTGATGCAGCAAAAAACAAATGAGAATTCTGAACAACAAACTGAAGCAAGGAAATGAGTCTCTTGCCAGATTAGGTATGGTGAAGGTCTTGAAAAAATGATCGGTTCTCAGCATTCGTGATTACGTTTCTACAGAGAAACATCAGATCGTCATACTTCCTTTTCGAGATAGGAATGGGCGAGGTATAGGCATTCGGAGGATATCGGGACTTCGTTTGACGTGTTGTGCGGGGCAGGATAACTTTATGGAATGTGCGGTCATTGTGACTGTTTTTATAAAACAAAGCGTTCTCATTCTTGTGCAGTCTCATCTCTCTCATCTTTTTCCAGTCGAGCTCCCCGTCATGATCTATGTTCTGCCGTGCTCTCCTGATGCCGATCTTTTCCGCATACATCTTCCAGTCACGGAAATCCTTCTGATCCATAGGTCTGACGTCATACGGTCGGACCTTGCAGGCATTTGCCAAGCATGGTATTACTTGGCAAGGAACGTGCACAGCACCCTCAACCTGTGCAGTTTCTGTGATTTGTCGCGAGCATGCCGAGTGCATACTATCGCCCGAGTTCTGCCCATGTCCCGGCTCAAAGAAACTGATCACTATCTCGGTCACATTTTTGCTCATTTCGAGAAAATGAATGAAGGACGCCATCACGATTGAGTTCTTATTTTGGCCAATACAGCTGTCGCTAAACAGGTGTATCTTCTCTGCACCCTCTTCATCCTTTTTCTCTAGAGAAATTCGCAAACATGATGCAATTTCTGTAGATCCCCGCTTTGCACAACCCATAGTCTATGCTATCTCTACTCTATGCTATTCACTTGATGAATCACTTCGAAGCATCCGTTTCGAACGCAAAGACTACTGAAACCAGCCGATTTATCTGTGCCCTCGCTATCAGTGCCAAACGACACGCTCGCTTCTGAGTGAGGGAGCTCTTCGCCGATCAGCGTGAGTTAGCCTGAAGCAGTCCGACCAATAGACGAATAGAGAAGATTATTTCATTCGATTCACATAAATTTGCATTCACCCCTATCGTCAATACGATGATGGTGTAGGGGCTTACGTCCTGGGATAAGCAGCGTCAGGTCATGGGCTCGAATCCCTCCATGCAACTTTTTGGCATGTGATCGCCAATCTTTTAATGTCGGTGATAATTTTGTCTTATCACATCATCCGTTTAATACTAAGATATCAAGCTGATAAATATCATCATGATACTTCGTATAGTGCTGTGTACTATGACTTACATGTACTATTACTCTGTCAAATAATTAAGACACTGATAACTACCCGGTAGGCTAATCATAAAGTGCTAATGATCACATTTATATTGTGCTAACTTGGTCATTATGCTACTGAATTAAGTGTGCGTGTAGTGATGAGCAGAATCCTTCCCGCTAACAAAGCTTATTTCTCGTAGCCGATGAGGAAAATATTCGAGACTCACCTGAAAGGCAATCGCAAATTTTCAAATTTGTAGCGCGTCTTTGTTGCCCATTTGGTGCCGTAAGTTGCCTTGTGAAATACAAGTGACGCAGTCTTTTCGTGCACTGCAGCTATTCGACCTCCGGACCACCATTTGCCTCTCCACCAAACATCAACTTCCATGTGAGTTGTAAAAATAGGCTTCGTTGCCATTTCACCATGGGTAAAGGAAACAACTATCATAAAAATCACGTGAAAGCGAAAGTGCAGTTTGTATTAAATTGCATTTAAACAAAATCAAGAATTCTGATTTAGTGTAGGCTTACATAAAGGACGTTTTCCAAAAAGTCGCATCATCAGTTTTCAAAAACATGTAGCAGTATTTTGCAACTCATCAGTTGCGATGAAAAAAGCAACATGTAGGCTACTTACGTATATCGATATTTCATTGTCCCAATGAAGACACAAACATGATAACGAGTTTTTCTTTGTAGCCTAAGTATATTTCCACTATTCCATCAGTATGTAAATGACATACCAACTTAGGCTTTCCACGAAGACAAAATGGTGTAAGCGCCATTTGACTGTGGTCTTTTTCCAGGACGAAGTGGGGTAAACGCCATGAATTGTCGCTTACACCACTTCGTCCTGGAAAAAGACTAAAGTCAGATGGCGCTTACCCCAATTCGTCCTTGTAGCTGTCAAATGTACATTTGTCGCTTACACCAACCTAACTTTTTAACTAATACATGTACAAATCTGAAATTCACATTATGTGATAGAGCTTGAAACGCTCATTCAGAATATGTAAATATCTCAATTTCGCCAAAATGTCGCTTACACCGTTACGTCCTTGGAGGGACGAATTGGTAAAATATATGTCTAACATTTTCTATCTAGTTTGTTATTGCTGATGTGAAAACATCTTCAAATTTAGATTCAGTGAGATGTTTTGTTATCCCACTCGATGTTACCTTGAATATTGAAACATTTGTGAATCTGATGTCAGGTGTAGCCTTTAAGAAGATCAATAAATGATCAAAATTGGCATCATTTCGGCAGATTTTGAATACAATCAGTATTCGAAATGATCTCTCTGCAATAGCGTATTCTGATATGCTGGGGTGGCGCCCGCTGCGGGCATCTCGAACTTTGCCGGCAGCGGGCACGGGCAAGAATGGCTTAATCTGCGGATTCATACCTGGTCAGTGAATATACAGGTAGGGATTCACGACGGCATACATGACGTAGACCTAATGCACGCTAAGCCTGTTATATAATTGAATCTAGTCACTATCGACTTAAGTCACTTTTATTCTTTAGTCACTATTTCTGAAGTCTAGATCTAGGCCTGTGTTAGTATTCTACATATACAATGCATGCCTTATTATCCTGCTGTGAACGATGTTATTTTTCGATAATGACCGCTGTTGCTTCGTGCAACATGATGCTGCTATAGCGAACGTGCTATAGGCCAATCATCACGATAAGGATTTTGACTTCCTCTATAGATTTTCATATTCTCTAGTTTGATTGGGTTTGATGCAAAAGGCGTGTCTGACGTGTAACGTTTGACGTCAACTTATGTTTCGCATTGTCATTGCGGAACAATACGGACAACGAATTTCCCGATAGTGAAGCTTGCATTATTTCTGGATATCAGATGTGAGAACATCTTGCATTACCAGCTTCCATGTTTCTCGGAAAAAACAATGTTAGCTAGAAACTTGACATACTAAGCTCAAGAGCAATAATCAAAGATACCTGAAGTGCGGGTAATGTGGACAACGGTCAACTGTGGGATGCGGGCACCGGCTCCACCCTAGCTGATATATTCTTGTAATGAACATAGAAAAATAGAATAAAATATTATTGAAGAACTGATACCATACATGGATATTATTATCGTATAGTAATGGTTATGTTAATGGCAGCATATTTTCAATGATTTGCTTCATCGTGTAATTGTGCTGGTTTCTTACCTGTAGATTATCGACGTGTTATTTCTAGCTTTAAGTTGCTTCGAAATCTTACCACTGATTCTGAGCATCCAATTCACCATACTGCACCTCAACTACTCCCTCATTCTGGACATATTCGGATTCCTGTGTTCGAATTTTATTGCAAAGAATTCTTTCATTGTTGTGATGTCGAAACGTTCTAAGAGCGGATTCTCTATATAGTAGTGACACATAATTTAATTTATTTTGATTTATTTGTTTTGCTTCTTGCATGTACTGTATAAGCTACATGAGAATGCAAAGTCTGTGTAAGTGGCCCCACGATTTCCATTACTGGGGCTTCTAAATATAAACGTGGTTATTGTTATTGTTGCTGCCCGACCACCTTGAATGGATATCGGTTTCATAACTTTCATTTGACCAAATTCATATACTGAACGTTCTTTCTTAATGACAAGTTTCAGATAATTAATGATTTCTCAACTTCATCGTTTTCATGCTAGCTTCACATTACATGACCGCGTCTATTTCATTTACTTCTGTTTAGAAGTTGAGGCAAATTAAATTATGAGAGAAAGAGATGGAAATAGTTAGATAACAATGTGAATAAAATCATTATTTGAAATTATTCACTTAACACGGTTTGTCAGGCAAAAATGCATTTCATGAACAATTCACTTCATGTATTTTGCATTTTCCTTACATATATCCAACGCTTCGAGACAATATTGTGAGAAAATTTATTTTACAATGTTTTTATAATGAGCAAGGATTATCACGAATTATGATAAAAAGCATTGATTGAAAAGTTTATCATATTCATCGGAGTTATTGAAGATTGCAGTATAGAGCAGCAGCCACATGATGACTGATGACTGCCAAAGCACTTCAGACAGCTGGAAAATACATGACAATTTTGATTGCTAAGACATATTCAGGGCTGCCAACTGTTCCGATTTTTTGCTCATGAAATTCTCGAAATTTAGCTGTCTAATTTTTGAAATTTGGATACTGTTTTTGTAGTCGAAGTTAGGTGCTGTGGTCAGAATTTCTTATGTACACTGTAGTCGCGTGCATGGGCCTCCTGTCTTCCTTTGAAATACCTTCTGTAATGATATGAAATATACATTCGATTTCTTTTTGGGGAAAATGAGTGTAACAGCATGAAGAAACGCTCTATTTGTGCAAACTCAGAAAATCGTCCAACTCGACACCAACTCGCATTTTTTTATGTTTTTTGTTAGTCACAATAGAGCCATTTTTATCTTTGTAAGAGAGCATATTTTTCTATTAAATCGATTGGTTAGAATGTGACGAAGCGGAAATAGTCGTTAATAAGATGTAGATGCTTTTCTTCTGTCATAGAATTTCGGTAGTTCTTGACTGGTATGCGTTTAAGTCTACGAAATATAAGAATTATCGCCAGGTTTATGTCCGACAAAACAGATGAAAAACAAAACACACATCAAATAGTCACGTATAAAATGGAAGAAAGAGGTATGATTTTTGTGTCCCGATTTTTTGCTGACAGGGGTCGAAAGCCCTGCATGTTGATTGTCAATATCGGATGCGACATTAAGTGGTTGCAGAATGCAATCCGCCTTCAACTTACCTGCGCTAAAGCAGTGACTTTCTGGT
Source organism: Prostheceraeus crozeri (assembly GCA_907163375.1). Taxonomy (NCBI): domain Eukaryota; kingdom Metazoa; phylum Platyhelminthes; order Polycladida; family Euryleptidae; genus Prostheceraeus; species Prostheceraeus crozeri. The sequence continues at coordinate 356,811 of CAJQUW010010997.1, forward strand.
TAATTCACGCTCTCAGCAGGTGGTCCGGTGGCCTTGTGGTTAGAGGGTATGCTTGCACGCCCTCTAGCTGCAACGTCGCAGGTTCGAATCTACCTACCACTGATGAGGACCAATAGGCCAAAACATCTGTCGTGGTTGTCGGTGGCATCTGCTGAGATTTGATAGATCTTATTAAGTTCTGAATGTCTTGTGAGACATAGCAAGAATATTCTGCGATTGTGAGCCACCCATTAACTAGCCCCGTGATCCGTCCGTTCGTGACCACCGGATTCGCATCATTTCCGATAGTAATTAATTCAGATTGTTGATAATAATGTTGCCTCATCAGGAATTGAGAAATTATGTTATTGTCTCCTCATTTGACGCTTTTCGTCATCTTGCAGAATCACACTCGGGACGCAGCATATATCATGGCATTCCTGCACCTTGTCATGCCCATCGCTATGGAATTCAATCCTGACCTCGTTCTTGTCTCCTCGGGATTTGACGCTGCGGATGGCGATAACTTGGGTGGTTTCAAGCTTAGTCCTCCTGTTTTCGCGCACATGACCCATCATCTGAGTCGCTTGGCAGGTGGGCGGTTGATCCTTGCCTTAGAAGGTGGTTACAAAGATCGATGCTTGGCGTCATGCAGCTGTCAGTGTGTTGCCAGTTTACAAGGTCTTCCATGCCCCAGACTTCCAGCAAAAATGCGGCCCAAAGAGAAGTAAGTGCGCGCGTTCAAATGATCCACTGCTGTACTTTATATTGTAAGCAGGAAATCGCGATAAGACTTCTTGTTTGTAATTTTTTGCAGCTACTTTGTATGTGCGAGTCGATGCAGACTACTATCATCAGTCACAGATGCTGAATACCTGATGAGTAGAATGATCATATTAGGTCTGTAAAAGACACCAAGTCCTGAACTTAGATGAAAATATAAATAATCATGTTTCTTTTTCAAAGTGTTCTTTCAAAGCTTCAATCAGACAATTTCAGCAACTCTTAAAATATCAACATAAAAATATCAGCGTTAAATCAAATTAATTCAACAAAATTAATATCAGCAATAAATCAGCAAAATATCAGCTGGAATATCAGAAATAAAAATATATGCGGATGAACGCGATGATGTGTATGTTTATTTAAAGTTTTAGTAATCGAAGTACGCTTAGAAATGTGTTAGAACCCAAACCTAATTAATAAGAGATCCAGAACAAGCAGGGCCTAAAGAATTTACATGTGTAGATGCAGGTGAAGCAATAGCGTAGTGCATGTATGCACAAAAATGATCAGTGTCTTACATGTAGCAAGCTAAACCAGTGTTTCTCAAACTTATTTCTATCGTTGCTCCCCTCGAACCCATGTTAGCTAATACTCGTGATTGAGTCGGAAACTATTACCGCTTTTAGAATCAACGTATTTTATTAAAAACTAAATATTTTCCCTGAACATCTGAGTTCAACAAGATTGTTTTTACAGCATTTATTAAAGGCATGTAAGTCTTAAATATAAAATAGGAGCTACATGGCTTCAACACAAAAGACGTGGTGCAAGTCAATCAGTGCAATGCTATGGGTGCGAGCGACTGATGCATTGACACCAATTTTTGACATCTGGAATGATTGAAGTGAGTTGTAGGCACTGATCACCCCTCTGGGTTATATCCATGATCCAGACTATTTCTCTTATTGGTGAGGAGGTTGACAACCGCTGAGAATCCCTTCTCTACCAGATGCGAGGTTGGACAGCTTAGAATAAAGCGCTTTGCAGCCGACGAGAGAACTGAATACACGTCCGAATGATTATGCCAAATAGCATGGTAATCCTTTTCGTCCGGAAAATTTGCTCTTATCACATCATCGGTACGAACTTGTATCATAGATTCCTGAAGGTCAATTGGCCTTCGATGTCGCACGTAAATGGTCACAAAATCTATTGTGGAATATCCAATGGGATGATATCAGCGAAGCGTACTTTCATATCCTGGGCAAATAAGATGCTGCGAATATGCTAGAAACTCATTGGAATCAACTTGGTTTTTCTGCAAATTTGTAAATTGGCGAAGCTTGCCTCTACAGACATTTATCTTGAATAAATTCAGCTTTTCAATGAAAGAGGAAATAACATTTTTGCAACTTATCACTACAATCATCGAAACCTTCATTTGTTTGCTTTATTCATTAAAAAAGGAAAAATGTCTGCCAAATACTCAACGTTGTTATTGATGCTCTTGAATTTTACCTATCTTTCACTCCCCACATCACACATCTTGAAAATATCATTTTCTTCATTGTACAATGAATCGAGTCAACTGAGACAGACTCCCTTTGATAACCATCTCGAACCAAGCATACTTGCAATTCAAACCTATGGATCATTCATGTCATTATTTGTTGCTCTTATAGTTTGCTGTTACACTATTACTTTAATTCGCAATGGAGTATGATAAGCATTAAGCAGACTTCAGATTTAATGCAATCATTTGGGATACGCTTCAAGTAATGGAATGAGTCGCGGTAATGATGATCTTCATATCATGGTGCGCATTTCATATACAAATGAAACCGCAGCTGTATGCTGTCTGACATACATCTTTGAAATGTAGCCTCACAGTTCAGATATTGTCCCCGTTGTGGCAATAGACACAGCTGAATTCCGAAACGTCCTTTGAATTAAATTTTTCTGCTTTTTCAAAATAGATTTCGTATCTTCAGTTGAGAGTGGCTCTCACTTCATATACATTTATGTCAACGGCAAGGACAGCAGCTCCAGATTCTGCATTTCAAATAACAAAAGACTTTTTTCTATATTTTGTGAAAGATGTGCAGATCCTATTCGATTCACATCAATTATTGTTGAATATGTCTGCATCTAGTCAATGCAATGAAAAAAATTTAGCATTTTCTGTGTTAATTCATTGACATAGATTTTAGCAGTGAATAAATTGAAACTTTTTAACATATTAGATATTTAACATTGCTTTTTTTAACATCACTTTCAGCTAAATGTCTCTGATGAGTTACACTTCTATACCAAAGATATTCATTTCATGGATATCTGTGGTGCACATCTCTGAAAATCTATGGCCTGATTCATTGATATGATCTGCTTTGAATGTAATTCGTATGGTTCATCGCGATGTCTGTATTCAACAGTAGCAATGTTAATACGATGTCTATACGACATTGAAAATGTAGAACTCGCTTCGCTCGTTCGGGGCAGGAGTGACGCTGAAACTTCATTTTTTATAGATCGATAGATTTTAGGCTGATCTACCTAGGTGATAATTCAGCTGAAAGACTTGACAGAGACTGAATAATGTATCGTTGATTAATTTTCTTTACTGACCATGGATGACGCATGTATGTAGTAGATCATTCATATTTACATCGAAACATTCGCGTTCTTGCAACAATCCAGTCTTTGGTTGTAGCAAATGTCTATAATTTATTGCCTCTAATTATACCTTTGATATAAATTCTCTTAATTAGTAACAAGAAACACAGTTTTTCATAGCACGGTATGTTTAGTAGTACCAAATCTCTCTCAATATGAATCTTCGGGAGTGCAAAGAGGAGAAGTGCATCGAACTCTGGATAAAGGCCTTTGGCTGCATTTCAATGCACTCTGCTAATCACTTACGGATGTTCTTGCTCCTCCAACCAATGTCACTACAGGTAATCTTCGTAAGTCTCATGGTGACAGTCGGGATTAATTTGTAGGTGTCCGTCTTATGATTGACGACAATATCAATATATTATCGCAAATGACTCTCCTGAGGACTCAGCTGTATTGACAATGTTAATCTTCTCCTTAAACCTTGATTCGATAGAGGTCTGCCGAAGTCGCTTTTGAAAATGAGATTGCATCATTTACAGTGAGAGGTTTGAAAATTGATGGATATTCATTGCCACGAAAGTGCCAAACATTCTTTTATTGATAATTAGTTTTCAAGAGGTAGGGCAGTTCACCTCCGTGGGATGGTACCAAATGTTCCAGACTGTCTACCTGGGGAGATACTGCCGCTGCTAGCAGTGCCAGAGTCTGCGAAATGGAAACAAGAATCGCTGATCCTTCAAGAGCATGATAAAATTGTCAGCTGTTTCAGATGTATGGAATTTCGTATATTTGAAGACAGCAGCATCTGTAATAGAAAATCAAACCATATTCTATGACTTTAAATCAAATGCATCACGACAAATGCAGTTCTCTATTCGATTTACAAAACGTTTCAAGAAGAATTGAAATTGGCAAACGAAAAAATACATGCAGAAAATAGCCTCCACATTCAACTACTTTTATGCGTCTACAAAAAGTTCATAATCTGACATTTCTGCTGCAAACATTTCATGATGCGAATCGGGACATAGCGGTCAGCAGACTCAAAAGTGCTGTATTTGTAAAGCCCATTTAATAGACAATTGCACAAAAAAATGAACGCATTTTCCGTCGTCAAATTCCTATGGAAACTGTTGTTTAACTTCCGAAAACTTTACATCACAAGAATGCTCATGATCCAAAATTTAATTCAACTTCGCTTCAACTTTGCTTGTGGTCAACTGTGGTCAGCGGGAACAAAAGAAAGAGCACTTGTTTGGCATGAGATTTTGGCACGCATATGAAGCATACTGCGCATGTCCTGTATAAGAGGAAAACTCCAGCTTTACTAAAATTTTATTCAGCAACAGCTGTACCTTAGCTTTGGTCTAACTGCTACGTACTAGCGTTGTTTCTCAACCCAGCAAGACCCCATTAGTTTTTTCACTGATAGTTTCACTGATTAGTTGGCGACACAGCTGGCTTAGCATATTGGAAAGTTTACAGACAGGGTCTTGGTGGCATTTTTCTAGCTTTTAAAGCAAAATTGCTGTCTTGGAGCAGCAACTCGCCCATCTTTGAAGCACATGTATACGATGAGGCATCCAATACAACTTTTTTGAAAAATGATGAAGCTTTTACGTCACTACTCCCCTTACTGGGGCTTGGACGGTGCTGACACAGTCAGACGTATGGAGCGTTATAGACTTGTAGTATTTTTGTCCGGATGCCCTTCCTACCGACTTCCAATGACACCTTCGGGGCTCGACCTCTGGACCAAAAGATCACTAGGCCACGCACTTAACCACTGTGCCACGGAGACCAATACAACGGGGCCGTTAAAACCCTTGTCACTTGTGAGGACGTAATAGTAAGAGAAGAAGCCGCCGTTTCACGGAGCTGTGTGACAGCTCTTCATTTGCTGTCCGACGGTTGTGACCTTGTTGATCTCATAGCGATTCAGTGTTAAATTCCAATGTCGTTTTACGTCACATCTCAACATTGTCGAAGCTCTTACCATCAAAGCATTCTCACTTATGCGTTCAGAAGAAGTTTGTGTTCACCTTGGTGATATGCATGCGTGATGTCAGTGTTGATTTTCTTTGCTAGCGATTGTCCAACACTTCGACGTCACACTTGAATGAGAGCAGACGAAAGATCTCGTGTGATTTTATCATGACTTCGAATATATGTATCAATCGACAAATGTATATCTTTCTTTTCATTTTCAAAATATGAAGAAAAGAAGTAATATTTCATGTACGAGTACAACCGAACAGTTAACGTCCGTGACCTTCATTGCGTTCCGAAAATTCGCTAAGAATCAAATAATGTTCGTACATATGCAAGAAAACTTATTAGAGTTTTACAGCACATATGTGCTAGATATTCTCAAATACAACTAATCAGTTGGCATAACCGATCAAATTGTGACAAAAGATGCAACAATTATCCAGAAGATGTGCCACAAAATTCTCTGTGGCTTAGACCGTCAATGGGATTAATTCTATCTGACTCCTGTATTTACCCTCAGCGTTTTCGATTGAATTCTTCAAAACCATATCAAATCTCAACAACGTTTTGAACCATCTATACCGGGTGTCCGAGACATCTATTAACCATTAAAACCTTGAAGGACCGTGAGTTTCGGCATCTAGCTGCGCAAATGAACAAATGTTGTTTTCGATGCATCGGACTCTCGGAACTCCAGTTCCTTTTAACAACTTCTAATCAATGAAGTTATTTGATATTTCATGTGGATATAGTGCGGTAGTGAATTCAGTTGCTTGTAGACTAATATCTATTCATGGTAGCACTATGAAGCCAGATATTAATGTTTATTCAAACTATAGATATTTGTTGAATTTATCAATGCTAAGACATTTTCCCGCATATATTCAAATAATAAGAGATTCCTTTAAAATCAGTATAACAGAATCATTGATACTGCTGTTACCTATTTGTAGCTCACAATTGAATATTTATGGCATGGGAGTGGTGAGCGATAAGACTTATATTATTAGCTCTAATTATTATTTTGCAGCTGTTCTGAAATCGTGAAAGGAGGCATTGTTACAAAGAAATTCGGAAGCGGGAATTGCGTCGTGAATTGACGAAAACTCGATATATTTTGGAACATTCATCCGAATTACAATGCATTTTTAGAGAATGGACTCGAAAAGATAAGATAGAATACTCCTTCTGTCATTGAGTCATTGAGAGGCTCATTTCGAGGCGACAGGGCCTCTTCACGAGCCTATACTTACACATCAAAGCTTTCTTTAGTGCTTCTACATGTGCGCTTGCATTTCTGTGCACAGTTGAAGTTAGTTGCATCCTGGAGAATTGCGTTAGTGATAAGCCAGTCACGTAAGCATCAATCTTACCGGACCTTAGTCGTAGTTTTCTGGTCAAATAGTCCTACTTTAGTCGCAATAGCTCGTTAGAGGCCTAATTCTTGATTGAATATTTGACCAATCATTTTATGAATATGTCTGTGTAATAATGAACTATTTTGTTTTGCTCTCTAAGTTAATCTTAATGAATGTCAGTAGATAATACACTCTTAAAAAAATTGGTTTCCTGGAAAACCAATTTTGGTTTTTCAGCCTGTCCCGGGGGTGAAACCAAATATGGTTTTCCAGAGAACCAAGTGATATTGGTTCTCTGGAAAACCAAAAGTCATCGGTTTTCTGGGAAACCAAAATTGGTTTTTCAGCTTTATATCTTGGTTTTCTGGAGAACCAATATCGGTTTCACGAGTGACCCGATATTTGCTTCCGATGAAATTTAATGTACATACTAAATAATAGGCCTAATATAATAATAGTATAAAACAATATTATTAATTCACTTCATTCGTGCTAATATCATTTTAAAACAACATGCACATTGTTGGCTGAGCATAAAATAAGCTCAATAAAGTGTGTAAAAGAATTATTGTGAATATGTGTAAAAAAATGCGTGAATACTCAAGTGGGTTATTTTGAAGTTTACAATTTATCTAAAACCATACAAGATTTCCCAGAAAAGTCCCCGAAACGTCAAGAAGTCATTGTTTCTTATTTTTCACTTTTTTCAAGTCAAGCTTGCATAAAATAATACAAGAAAGACGAGGGACGATGTCTTTAGTCACAAAATTTCCCATGAAGTTGAGACATTTGCTAGTCTTCTCCAAGATAGTAAACAAAATCACAGATAGGCCTTCCGCAGGATGCACGCCCAACTAATCCGTTGCAGCGCAAAAAAACCACGTCGTCGAATTTTTCGATGCCAATACTCGTTGCCACTGGAGTGGAGCTCGCTACTGAAAAAAGGAAAAAATAATCTCAGAAGGGATATCCTCAATATTAGGACTGTGTAGAAGAAGCATTTATAGAATTGCGGCAATATAGTACGATGTTGTTGAAAAGGTGTGTAATAAAACTCAACTATGAAATCAATGTTTGTTGATGCGAAAATAATGCCATATAGGCCTACACTGTCATAAATGGTATCACATACAGTCGAAGCTCGTTAGTTCGAACACGGATAATTCAGATTTCGGTTAATTAAGATCATACGGCCGTGGCATTTTTTGTATCTTTCGCATATATAAGCTGATGTTTAATTAAGAATTTTGATAACTCAGAGATTGAAAATTTGGAATGTATGGTCTTAATTAACAAGCTTTGACTGTAGTGTAATCAGAAATAATGATAGGCAATAAATTTCTCAGACAAAATTTTGTACACCATTAGCGGCATGCACATATAAAACGATGCTATGTGAACCAAACACCACAAGAAGAGCTTTTCTGTACAATAGGCGGCATGCAAAGTAAATTCGGCTGTTAACAACAAAAGAGAGTTACGCATTATACCATGCAAAATAAACTCCTCTACACAGTAAGTGGCATATTGGGCTTGCACAAAACATGGCGAAATCAAAACCAATTAATAGGCATGCAAAAGCAAAGTTTTTCATGCAAAATCAGCACGAATTAAACGGCAAAAGTTGTTTACTGCAGCTACTGAAATTTGGCGATGATATATACGTGTACATTAAATGACACTTGTTCTTAACTAAAAGTGCAAATGCAATAAATAAGTAAATAAATTTTATTTATTTATTTATTTATTTATTGCATTTGCACTTTCAGTTTTGAACAGGTGCCATTGGTATAACTAAGTTTCAAGAATTCATTTATTCATGATTTCCAATGTATGAAGCAAATTAGAAATTCATCAAGACTAAAATTAAACTTGTATAAAGCTACAATGTTCAGCAGATAATATAGGACTTCATATATATTCTACAAGGCTATAAGGCTGATATAATGCATCATTAGTTAGACATAGGGATTTGCAAAAGCTTTGAAAAGTGGTCGAACATGAATATGAAATCGTTCGTATACATGTATTGTAAGCGATTTCTACATACATGTAGGCTACAAACAGAGTAGTCACGGTAGTCATGAGATTTAACGACGAAATTGCTAGATGCCCGAATAATTTATAAGGGAATACTTACATGAATACTCATATTCATTCATAATTAAATAAAGTAATTTAAGATTGAATTGCAAAGACTATTTAAGCATGTCAGCTATACAGTACATGAAGGACTGTTGGAAACAACTGTTAAAATCTTCTGATATACTCACGTTTTGTGTGTATCATATGTAATTCCATACACAATGCAATGAGGGATAAACGTTGAAAACAGCAAAACAAATTTCACAGTACCACAAGAAATAAGATGACAGCACGTTTAAGTCACTGCACATGACACGGTCACTAGAACAAATGCGTCAATGAAGGAAGAAAATCAGACTCACCTCATTCTTGACGTCATGGCAACGATACAAATGTAGATCCTCGAAACCGATTGTTTTTCGAAAATAAAGACTTCGCTATCAGTAAATCATTGGCAATTTTGTTAATGATTTATTACTTTGTACATACATCTGTAAAAACTTATCAAAGAAGTATGCTTGCTGTTAAAGGCAAAGTGTCACGTAATATTTTCACTTTGGAGAGATTCCGCTCGCTAAATTTAGGCCAAGTCATCGCAGCGAGATAAGAGAGTTCGGGGAATCACGACATGTGCAGCAGTGAATGAAAGAGAGTTAGCCTTCAGTAGATGATAAAGAAGACACCGGAGTGTTAATAGAGAGAGAGAGAGAGAGAGAGAGAGAGAGAGAGAATGATAAAATTCCTTAACTGCCCAACATTCAATTCTAAAGTAGAGTTTTTGTGTTTAATGAGACCATGAAATTTAAATTTCTGGTGTGAAATGAGAATGTGAGATACAAATAGGCTGGGAATAGGTTCCAAGCAGCACAACTTTGAACACTTCAAATCATCCTCAAATAATCCATCATTCATATCACTATTGATAGATCAGGATTCCGCGTGGTTAATAATCTAATATACTTTTTGGGAAATCAGTAGTTCTGCTATCACTAACATGAATGTCCGTCTACAACTCTACACAAACGAAGATCTGCTAATAGATCTCCTTCGACATGCAATAGTATGTAGAAAATCAAATTTGATTTCCACGACACCTTAACCCTTACCGTACCAAGGCTCATTAACCAGGATTCATCAAAAATCAATTGCATTTTCATTGATTGGTCGCAATCATTTGATTGTTGCTGTCAAGCGTTGCAATTTTTGTTGATTGCCTCTTGCATCAAAATTGATCTGCTGGTTGACCCAACCCAATATAATTGCAAACCAAACTGGTTTTCTGGACAACCGTTTGGTTTTCTGGAGAACCAGTTTGGTTTTCCAGAGAACCATTTGGTTTCCCAGAAATCCTTTTGGTTTTCTGGAGAACCAGTTTGGTTTTCCAGAGAACCATTTGGTTTTCTGGAAATCCATGTGGTTTTCTGGAGAACCAATTAAAAACCAAAATTTTTTAGAGTGTATGCATTTGTGCACTTCTTTCAGAGATATTGAATCAATTCGGAAAACTGTGATTGAGCATTCAAACCACTGGAAAATACTGAGATTCACAGGTAAGCTTGATACTCTATTCAGTAAGACATCAGATTTAGTCAGAACTAGAACATAGTAAGCGCTGCAATTTCTATACAGACACTTAATCAATTGAATTTAATCTTTGGAGTAGGAAGATATAACATTCTCATACGATGATGAAAATTATCCCAGTAGCCATTAATAGAATGTAATGCTTACTTATTCAAATTATTAATTGAAGTAGTCCTAATGAGAACTGATGGCGTTCTCCAATCCTCAAGTGTACAAAGGCAATGCTACTGTAACCATTGGATTAATCAGTTCTTAAAAGAACTCAATGGAGCTTTCTCGTGACAACGAATTAAAATTGATCCGCTTTGGCCCAATATCCGGTAAAAATGGAAATCTTAAGACGTACTAATACCGTAGATTCCAAACATTGCCGCATACATGTTCAAAACAGACGTCTAATATACTGTACCGACTACAGATGCTGATAGTGGAAATAGAATAAGACAATGGTCACCATAGGTTAAGGAAATTAAAAATGGATATTATAAAACAACAGGAAACCGATGGATAAAAATTGGAAAAGTGGATGTAAAACATGGAAATATAATAATGCTACTACACCGATTACAAGTGAACTAATGCTACACTATATCTGACACTACACATGGTAGATAAGTGGAAAGTGGATAATGGAGGCAAACAATAGAACTACAATGACATTCTACTACACCGAAAGCAATGAAACTATACACACTATACCTAAGACTACACATGGATAATACTATTTCTTCACTTGACTTTGTTATCGCCAGTTTCTTCATTCGTCTATAATACTTCATGTAATCCCACATTCCTTTCTTTGTTCTTCATTTGAAATACAATACGTCGACCACTACTTCAGCGACCGATTAAGGGGCATGAGATTGGTGTGGTGGTCATTGATGGAATTTTATACTTCTCATACGTGCTTGAATATTAGGAACCTTGAAGAACCACGAAAGCAAAATGATGAGCTGAGTTGAGATACTGCGTTGTAATGCAGATGAATGTTAGGAATTTTGTATGTGCACGATGCATTGTGCAGCTTTCAGCGTTTCTATGAGCTTTCTTAAAACTCATGGGGAAATTGCCTACTAACTACTCACACTTCTTCGTTTTTCTTGTGCTAGGATCATTCTTCACATCAATTACTGTTTACATAATTACATAATTTACTCGTTACATACATTTATTGTAAGTAGCTATGTATATATAATTATATATGTAAGTATATATCATTATTGTATAAGTATATACAAGTAGCTATGACTATAAATAGCTTATCTACATCATTTGCTTTTCTACTCTTATAAACGACGACGGAAATGTTAGTCTTAATTATCGAAATAGTGACTATTCAATTAGGGCCAGTCGTTTATTTTCATTCAGCAATCATTAGACTGCAGCAGCTGTGCAGAGAAGTAGGACTTGGGGATGCTTGTTTAGGTGTTGGAGATGATTGATGGATTTCATATCCTTCGAGGATAGATATTTGTTACTTTTTGAAGCATTACAACTTGTTGACTGAGATAAATGCAGTGCAATTTCTCAGATTATGAATAAACACCAAAACGACTGTGATAGTACTTAAAAAAAATTACACTTTCTTTTTTCTTGAACATAAATTGTGTTGACAATTTATTCTTTTGTACAATGTTACGATCCTTTAATTATGGAACTTCTTTAGTCTCTTGGGCCATGAGGCATAACTAACCCAAAGTTGCTTATTCACAAAGCTAATAAATCACACAGGCAAAATGCAAGTGAAATTATTAAAGCTGAATGAAAATCCTATCCGTCACTCACTGAATACATTGGTGTGAATTTTGCCTCCTTTTCTTAAGTTTCCAATAATTTCAATTATTTTGCCCTATAAGCTACGTGATAAAGTTTGCAAAGAAAAATTATTGGATGATATAATTATACTTCCAAAAATAATTTGCTGATATGATTTCAAGACATTTCATAATACTTGAAATACTTGATTACACCTTGCTCCAACATGGACACCGGAACACATTAAAGGGAAATGACATTTCCTCCAATAGGAAATTGGAACAACAAATCTGAATTTAAATGCGATGTCATATTACATACTCAACAGATGTAGAAGCATTTCGTAATATGGTCACTAAGTGTCATGACACAAATGTATCATCTAATATCCTTCCGTTCTTCCGTTCAGTTTCTTGATTACGTACTTATCTAAGTTTAGCCTTATACAATCAGTCACACCATTAGGAATAGCAAGTCGTGTCTTGGGATAAATTTGTCATAAATGATTTTGAAATCAGTTGAGTGTTTTTTAATCGGCCAATACGTTATCTTAAAATTCACATGAAGCATCTGTTCATACAGAGATGAATTGAGCTTAGGAGAAACCTTCAAATCTCGTTTAGACAAATGACGTCTAACGATGATAGATTGACAGACACTTGTCATTTAATCACGAAGAAGATCATGAAAGAAAAAGAACAGATACATTGACTCCCTATAATGTAATTAGAAAGCTAAAAGAGCTTCTTCAAATGTAGACAAATTGCTATTATCGATATATTTTTCAACTTTAATTGTACGGCTGTCGTCAATTTTGAAAATGATTAATATTGAAAATTCGATGTTATTTCATTAAATCGAACTCTGCACGTAAGTTTTAAATGGAAAGTGCCAGTGGTGGCAATTTTTGGACTATCATAATGCACCATAAGAAATCAATGATTGATGTTAGGATGACTTAAATTGACCCAATTATCACACAAAAACTTGTTGCATCAGGCATTTCTGCAGTGCGGGTAAAGCACGCCAAATACTAAAGATTTCACTGTTTTGTTCAGTTCTGCTTTTGATAATATTGATGAAATAGTTCACAATTTATCTAAATAAGTGTCTCTTTCAGAAGTCTATTTTATTCGTATACAACCCAACCTCAAACAAAACCGCACCTGAATTTGTCAACTGAAGAGCTTCTTGTAGCTTTATTATAAAGTCACTGCCCTTGGAGTGTGGCTACATTTATGTCTGACGTCTTTTAGTGTGTAACAAATGACCATATTTGTCAATAACTTTTTTCAGCAGCTGGTCTACAAACTCTTGATTTCAAAATATTCAGCATTACACAGTCATAATTGTTTTATTGCTTCCAGTGTCTTTTTCAAGCATCATAGAACATCGCAACTCCTTTTTGATGAGTTTATTTTTAATGCTATCAGTTGTTGTTATCAAACTAATAAGTGACAGAAATCGATGATCACTCAGCTAAACGTTACATAAACCTGTACAAAGCGATTTATAAACGCAAAATGGTCAATGCTGCAGCTTCACCCAATGTAAGCTTCTACTTCCTTGCAAATCTTGCTTCTGGAGTTTGTCGTCACTGTCGTAATCATCTCTTCTTTTTCTGCAATGCCTTCCCTTTCGTATTCCAAATTATCATCAATGTACACAGTGTCTGCTTTTAACACCTTCGTTGCTGGAAGGTCTGGTGTAAATTCTTGCAGTGTGTCCCCCGCCAGATTAAATGTTCGAATGAACATGGCAGTGCAGGCAGCCTCACAGTGACATATACAGAAATAGATAACAATAAAATCTCCAGAGCGGAAGTGTAGCTTCGCACAGCACTCTATAGCGGCTCAAAAATTGCAAGTATTTTCTTTTAAAAAAGCTTGTCAACCACTATATGTTTGAGTTAGAATCAGTCACGTCTGTGGTTCTAAGCTTTTCATTGGTCATCCATGCACCAAATAAGTTCCCCCGGCTGTACGGCGACCTTGAGTCCATTTCCATTCTAGTCAACTTCAGATAAACAATCTATTTCTATAGTGTTGTATACTACACTTAAAAACACATGCGCATTTATTAGTATCGTACGGTCAATTTTTACTACGGCTGCACAGCTGCATGATGCGATTTGATAATAACTGTGGAATGCGCAACAAAATGACCAAAGATGGACAACAAAAAAACTAAGTGAAATTATGCGAAGTCATCTTGCTATGTATAGGCTAGTGCAATCACTCGTTTCTACTGCTATTTTAGCGTTAAGAGTGATGCAGAGCTCATTGGTTGACTGTCATGGCCATGGCTATCGGCATCCCAAAATCAATCAGCATTCAGATGTACATAAAGCGATTTGCAACATATTGAAGTTGTACTTTTTCTCGTCCCTTTGATGCGGAACTGGCGTGTCTCAATGCGTCAAAATCGAAATCAGGTCTATCAACCTGTTACACGTGTTTGTGTTTATTTAGGGTTGAATTTGTTAATTTTTTGAATCTCCAACATGCATTGAATTTCAAAATAAAATGTGTATGAGACTTTGGTTTCTTGTCTTTAATAAACACACGGGCATCTGGAAAAACGATTTTTGTTTTTCTTCTCGGTGTAAACCACGGTTTAACGATTCTTGAAGGAATTCGATCATAGAAATGTTAAATATGTCGAAAGCCTGACATGTATGCTTACAAATGAAAGGATGGAAATGAAATTGAGTTATCAGAAGAAGATCAAGAGGATTCGCATTCGATAACAAATTCGAACCGGTGACACTGAAGGTAAATTGAGGTCAATTCTAGGACATTTCCTTTTTCATGACATCGTCCTTTTGTAGATCTTTCCTAAACGTTTTAATTGAATTTGTGTTATGAGTTGAGTTGTGCATGGTTGAAGTGCTCCAAAAGCTGGGCATAGATGGAAGTGGCATGGCTTTGAGGTTCTCTTTCCGTAACTGCGGAAACAGGAGTAGAAACGCGAGTGTTTTGACCCATCCCCAGTCTCTTTTATGATAGCGTGTGTGACTTTCATGAAACCACGATTTTGGTTAAATCAAAATATGCGATAGTGCCATAAACAGAGGTATCTTATAGAGATCACTGATTGACTTAACAACAATTATTGCGATTAAATTGGGCGATAGGACTTGTAGTGCTCTATTGATTGAGAAACTCAGAGTCAATGAATGTTGCCTTACTTATTTAAAATTCAGCTAGTTGGAATTCTTCTGCTGCAAGGAATAATGCAGTCCTAAAACTCTGACTGCCCGACGATGTCTAACTAAGACATCATCCCTGCGAGGCTGGTGCAAATGTATGTGATGTCAGTTTCAATGATGACCATCCGAGCATATTGTTATTATAATCACTGCATGTCACTAAATTCTCCACAATTTGTTTGACTGGAAAGATTGATCGATTTCTGATGGTTTGAATCTAATAAGCATTGTTGAAGACAATAATATCACAAATAGTAGCACATTGTATAGATATTAATATATTAGTTCAAACTTTCTAAGTCCAAAAGCATTTTTTAGTTTATGATATTGAAGCTCATGTTTTCAATTTTCATTTTATTGACAATTAATTGAACAACGGATTGATGAAAAGAGACAATTATGATTAATCAACTTAATTTAACGTAATTGATGATATCTTATCACTCAATTATTTCCCATTCCTGGTCATGAAATGATCAGTCATAATTGGGTTCCTAGAAATGAAAGGTTCCTCATTGAATTGAATTTAATCTTCTTATTCTTGCTCCCGCATTTCCTTCACGGTGTAAAATCCAATACTCTTACTTTTACTCCACGTTTAGCGTCCTTTGATTCCCACTTCCTGAGGATGGATGGCTGATGGCCCTCCTCCATTCTTATCGGTATAAAATTCAATGTATTGAAAAATACACGAATTCACGTGCAGCAGATTAGGTACTACTAGAGAAATCAGTGTTGGTAAAAACCCAACCTTATTTAGGAAACCCAAAAGCGTTTTTTAAATGGGTTTTTAAACATGCCAACCCTGAGAGAAATAGATCCTACCCACATTCTTCGTTGAAGTCATAGGGAAAGTAGAATGTAAATATAACAATTAGATTCTGAGCTGCATCCTTAGTTGAAAAATGGTAACCAGTCTAAACTGCTGCCAATGTCAGGAATCATCAACAGGTCTAGTTCTTATCTCTCAACATCGATCCGATGCCCTTTATAAACTTGCAGTCATACCCGGGGTTGAATCAGCATATTTGCTTATTGAGTATCTCAGGAATATAGAAAGTCGGATACATGTAGTCAGAAAAATTCATGATTGGAATGACAACGCAATCAGGCGAAGTGCCTAATGTGATTGCTTTAACTGTCCATTTCTCCATTTCACATTACGAATCACTCAACTGTATACCGCACACTACATCTGTATTTCTTCCGAGTTTTAGCCAAGAAATCAAATTCTGAAATAGTTATGATGTGATGTTGCAAACTGAATAAATCAAATGAACAAATAGATAAGCGCAGCTGCGTCTCACAGTCCCTACTAATTCTTTAATTCAGTTAACGAATTGGTTTCATTGAGTCCTTATTGGCGTTATGAAACGTGATCTCAGATGCAATATGGTATGTATCAATGACATCTTTTTATCATTGAAGACATGACCCTGCTTTGAAAATATCCGTTTGTCCCTGCAACTTGTTCACAATGAGACCATCATTGGGCTGTTAATACACAGGAAATACTTACAACTTATACCTTGCCAAAGTGGCTCGATAAAAATCCACAGGATGCCTTTTCATGTCATTAATTGCCGGCACTTATTATTAGGCACGTCCTTCATTTATTGAACCTTCAACTGTACCTCGAGAATCAAAGCTACATTTTTGCTTTCAATGCAGAGAAGATTTTGATGTTGTTCGGAAGAAAATCTGCATCGTTTTGTGTCTTCCTATGAATAATTATTTCACACCGGTTCAGTTTTGGCATTACGCATGTACTTCAATGTGTTTCTATTTAAATTAATGTTATAGGTATTCTACTAGTTGATTAAAGAAAAATTTGCTGTTTTCACCTGCTTAAAGAGGTAAAGCTATGCGTCAATCAACTTGATGGACAAATTCAAGTTCTCTTGAGTGTCCTTATTTCTACCCATTAATCTGATTATCCATTGAGGAATTGACATTTGAAAGATCAGCGTTAAGGAATGTGACGGAACAAATTGTATAAATGAAGACTGACATTTAAGTTAATGAACTGTTTTGATTAATCGAGAAATTTACCTAAAGTAGTGAAAATAATAATATGTTTTATTGACTCATTTAAAAGTCGGTTAGGACTGTACACAAATAGTAAGAAGACATCAAAATGTGGCAAAATGCATGACATGACCAAACATGACAAACTTAATGTCTATCTACAAATTGTGATAAACGAATCCATGAAGCACGCAGCTTCGGTAAAAGTGGGATGAAAAAAGAGAATTTGACGCATCGTTATTGTATTACTGACGAGAAGGTCGTGCAGTGAGGATGTGATTCAGATTTAACGTATAATATGAGAAGGATTTTAGTCAAGCGCCATATTAGATTTTCTTGCGGTGTTGTTTATACTGTAATAGTTTGGCAGTGATTTACATCATGGTTTGATGCGTAATGCGAGTGTACGGCGAATCCTCAAAGGGCTCTTAAAGCTCAAGACTCAAACTTTAATTCTCTAACATGCTCTTAACACTGCAACACTTTACGAAACGCTGGCTCAAATTAATTCATCAATGAATCACAAAGGGCATCTATCTCTATTAGGAGTCTTCCCTTGAATGAACTTGGTTTTAGAAGTTGTACCTTTCCAATGTAAGACAACTCGTAAGAGATGGTCTGTTTGTATGTGGAATCTATATTTATGTTCCGAAACGTTCAGCAGGCCCATTAATTCCTAATGTGTTTTATTGTTTATATATTGAATACAAATGCATTGAACATTTTCCCAACAGATCCAATACCAGAATGGATTTCAGTCGACAGCGCCAGGAAGGCCAGGTAGGAAGCAGTTTTATTTTTTATCGAATTTGGTTTGTTGTGATTAAAACCAAAGATGAGCGTCGGGTCGGGTTCCAAAAATTCGGATACCCGGGCGGTAGTCTAACTTCCTAGTAATATTATTTTAGTATTTTATTGAAATACGCAGTTAGTATATTTTTTTCTAATAAAGTGTTCAAACAAATACTAAATAAGTAGCATAATTACCCACGAAATTAATATAACCTACAATACATGACGGAATCTTTACAAAAAAAAATTGACTGCTTCGCGATATATTGCAGGTGTTGCAGCTTACTCCTTCAAACTCTGATTGAGACACTTTGACTCTCAATGTTAATGAAGGTGTCAAGGTCCGAGCAGCTGAGCTGCACGCAATGTACATGTAACAACATAATTCTGCAGATAGATGCTAAAATTTCAATTTTATAATATTTGGTGTATAGTTCAGCTTCCGTTTCTATGTAAAGCCTATCTCAAATTAAATTTCATTTCTTTCCGTCCATCCTGCGAGCCACGATCTGCATGTCATTATGAGAATGAGGCCGGTTTTTTTATAGACCACAAGAACAGATTCAACTAATTTGATAATGATCTTTCGTTGTCTTAGAAGCAAAATATGTAGCGCAAAGTATTTTATTATATCAATAATTCACAATGAGAATAACGTGATAAGCCACAATTTCTTGAAAAACTTCATTAAACTACAGGTGCACATGAAACAGTACTATCTTCACAGAAAATATTTTTTAAAGTTCTAAACATTTTTCAAATTTGTATGCTCCAACCCGAAAAAAACCCGAGTTCGGGTTATTTCGGTTTTTAGATAAAAGAGATAATCCTACCCGACCCGAGTTCTTAATTGCTCTACCCGAACCCGACGCGAATCTGAGCATCCGGGTTTCAGGTCGGGTCGGGTTGGGGTAGGATGGCTCATCTTTAATTAAAACCTTGCAAAGCTCTGCAGCATTTAAGATCATTATTCCACGCTTTGTTTTGTTTGTGCAAACTCAGAACTTATTTTAATTTTGTTCAGTTGCATATTGTTCGATGATGTGTTAGATAATGCCAAATATAAAGATGAGTGAATCTTAACACCTAGTGTCAGCTAGAATGTTCAAAGTTGAATTACATTGTTTTCCCTAGCTTTCTAATGTTAATTGTATTGAAAAGGCTTAAATGTGGCACAGCGTGGCATCATTCACATTTGAACATGATCCGTCGTGTTGGTTCCCTCTCACCAAATAGTTTTTAAATGTTCAAAATTTCGATTGTGACATCTTGATTGATTACTGCACAAGAGAGATATGTCAATTTTATTCTCCCTGAATCAGTACCAAATATGATTACATTTTGCATTTATGAATGACCATTTCAACATTTTGGGACATGTATGTTTTCAGCGGTTGCCAAAGTCTATAATATTGGATCATACATCTGTCCAGCGGACTTGTCGCATAGGGTTCTCAGTAGGTTTCATATCTCATCATGGTGACATTGTTGTCTCCAACGATACGACGTCAAAGTCTATAAAATATCAAGGAAAATTTCTGAAATTTATACATAAGTACGAATTATTCATGTGATGTAATTGCGAAAAAAGGCTGGGCGCCTTTGTTTGCCCATGCGTTATTCGGCTACTGCTATTCTAGCAAAATTCATACGTTTTGAGTTCAAATGTTTGTGACCTTTTTATGATTGTGATGGATGACATTTTACATACATGCATGTTTTTGTTAACAGTAGTGATAATGGTGAATGTATGATATGTTTATTTTATGTGTAATATACTTCTGTTACTCGAATTTCAAAAAGTGTTTCAAAACTATTGCGCCCTCTGTTATGTCAAGGAATTTAGTTTAGTTCTTTGACTGAAAAGCCTCCCGTACCGGCAGACGTTAATATTGTTGTGATGACATTATTTGGATTTTGGCATTATCGTTGACTTAAGTGTTTCCATGTATACTAAGTAATCAACTCAGACAGATACATGAAATTGCATTATTGTTATGACTGAATCTCGTTATTTCACGTCTGCCTACAAGTATGTGGTCATCATTTCAACGTCGTTTACGATGACTCGCATTTTTCATGCATTTTTGTAAACAATTTTTCCTTTTTCATCGATATTTTCAGCGCTTCGAGTGCATCTACAGCATCCGGAATTATTGACGACTTCACAAATATGCAACGTAAGATAACCTCCTTTCTTGATGCATCAATTATAAACGACAGGTTCTTTTTTTAGTTGGTGATCATGTAATCGGATTCGGAGCAAAAGGAGTAAGCTTAACAAAATCGTCATTAACAACCATATCAGCTATGTCATGTCATCTGACCCGTAATAAAGAAGTAGAAATTCAATCTCCAGAGAACTTTAAAGGGCTTCCTAATCGCGGATCAATAGGTGCATGTAGGCAAGAAGGTTGTCATTTTTTTCTTATTTTTAATCTGAGTTCAGGTTTTTATTTGATTTGTAGGTTTTCACAGACTAAAACTTATTACTATCCGCTCAAATGAATTTCTCCAATGAGTAAAAGTACTGTTGATTAGTTGGAATATGTTACTACTATTTATTATCCACTCAGCTGTAGCTTATCATAAGCTCACGAAATTTTGTTCAATGTTGCGATTCATTCGTCACGCCAAACGAATCTTTTAACTCTTATTCAAATGATTTAAAACTTGAGAACATCTTTTCTTGATAAAGAATATTTTAGAAATTGTTTTAACACAACATGACAATTGTGATACTTGTAATTGGTTGCATGCATTTTTCGTCTTTTAGAAATACAAGAGTCAAGTTGTCACTCTATTTTACTCAGTCTACTTGGTCTACAAAGCTTTGTATCATCTGTAGCTATTTAGACGATGCCAAAATTTCAGGGGCTGACCAGAGGATTTCCTTAAAACAAAATGTTTCTCTTGCTGAAATTTCGCGCAGAACATGAGAACCTAGCAAAGCGGAACAAGAACTATTTTGGCAAAGTTCGATTGAAGTACCTGAGGTACTCTTAAAATGATTCTCACACAAGTATGAAGAAAAACTCATTTTTATTTCTTATCTTGAAGAATCGACAGTTCCAAAACGCTGGGCGTGTCTATAGTTTTACCTTTTCTGCTAAATTGAATGCTAATTACTAAGAGATTAGATTGCATTCTACGATTCATCTTTAGATGTCTGCATGTCAGCAAGTGCTCTTTTGTAACGCAATCAACTTCCGTTCCAAAGTTATCGTGCCACCGAAGCTGTAAAACAATCCTTTGCGTTAACAACTGCAGAACTCATGTAGAGATCTTCGATGCTAGTTAATAATTAATTTTCAAAATTTACTTAGCTACAGTGTCGGCGGAAATATTATGACCGCTTCTCAAAAGATTGTCTCTATGAGTCTGAAGACATGAAAACATTAGTTATTTATTCTCAAAACTTGTTTACTACTTTAAGAACATTACAGAATAGGAAATAATGATTGTCAAACATTTTAACGGTACACTTACAAGAAATAGTTAATATTTCGTTGGATGGCCCGCACTTCTCTTCAGTAGGTGAATCCGGTTCTTCATTGAATTTGATAGATTTCGGCAGAAGTCGGGAGTGATTGAAAGGCACCAGTGTCGCTTGATCGATTCCTTCAATTCAGTCAAAGATTTCGGTTGATCTTGAGAAACACGAGCCTTCAATTGTCTCCATAAATTCTCAATGGGGTTCAGATCCGGTGAGTTTCCAGGCCATTAAATAACACGAACATTTTGATCAGCAAGCCATGAAGTGATCTTCTTCGCTTTGTGACAGAGGGCTGAATCGTGCAAGAAATATTCGCATCCAAGAATGTTCATATGAGTCATCAGCTTGTCCTCGAGCAAATCGAGATAAACAGCTGCATTTATGTTTATGCCTTTCGGAAGAAAAAAGAGGCCTCCTCTGTTGTTCGCCGAGAAACAGCCCCAAACCATCACTTTTTGTGGGTGTTTCACAATTGGCAATGTGTACCGGGGATTGTATCGTTCATTCGTTGGTCGTCTAACGAGATGAGGGGCTTGATAATTCAACTCAAAAGTTGATTCGTCCGAAAAAAGAACTTTTACCCAGTCACCGTTATCCCAGTCGCCATATTGATCAGCAAAACAACGACGCTGACTTCGCATCTTCTTCGTCAAAAGTGGTTTCTTCGCAGCTCTTCTGGCAGATAAACCAAATTTTCTCAAACGATGCTTAATTTGGGTGACACCGAGATGTATTCCTTCTTCAGACAGTATATTTACAATTTTTGATGCTGGCAAAAAAGGATCTTTCACTAACATTCGTCGAATCTTTCGATCAGTTTGTCTGGTGGTCTTCGCCGGTCTTCCTGTTCGCTGACGACTTTTCAAAGAACCGGTATCTTGAATTCTCTTGAGGGTATTGAACACAGTTCCTTTGGCAACCTTCAATCTTCTTGCAATTGTCTCGTTAGAGTATCCTTCTTCTTTCAACAGTTGAATATTTGCGCGGAGCGGTTCACTCAAGTCCGGTTTCTTTCCCATTGCGAGCAAAATGCACGATTGCAAGCAGATATTCAAATTTGAATATTTTGACAGCTAATCGATGCGTCTAGTTGGAAAGGCGTGAAGTTGATTTCTATGGCAACGTCTATAGTTTGAAAGACGTGATGAAGTTAATTTCTATGGCATAGATATCTGAGAGAATGAATAAGTATATCTGTCTACAGTGTATTATCGAAACTGTGATTTTACTGCTTTTCAATGAAGCTGTCATAATATTTCCGGCGACACTGTACATAGCAGCATCACTTGAAGAGCGTCAGAATATCATCTTTCTCTCAGATTCTTGAGTACTAGTTAAATGAGACATGCTCATAATTACCCGGTACATATTGTTCTCATAATTAAGCCGGTTGACGCCATCCCTCCCACTTATTGCCTAAAGTTCATTTTTCTCAAATTCATATCTCATATTTCTTTTGCTGCATGTATTTCATGCAGTAGAACTCATCTTTTATCTACTGAATTGCAGTCTCTGCTATAAATTTGGTATTTTCATTTAAGTCATATTTATAAAAAGTTCAATTGTAAATATAGCATCTACGTATAGGGCAGGCTAGTATAATATTTGCACAAACAAATGTTAGAAATTCTAGATGGGGTAGTGCACTTATTGAAAGTGCAATATTTAAATATTTGTTGTTTGATAGCTTTAGGCCTAAATTTCTTTCTGAAGCGTCAAAATTCTTATATTAAAATTCATATTTAATTTCATGTCTAATTTCTTATTTAGCATGCAGATTGTAAAGAGTGAAGTCCAATTCAAAGCATCTCTGATGACGAAAACATCCCCCATCCTGTCTGATGCAATCAGCGTCATAAGAAAGAAATTTCGAGATGGAATCCCGGAATCAAATCACATTAGAGGTCTCGCATTTTGGGATTGCAGATTATGACCTACAAATTCTTAACCATGTAAAGTCCTCAACATTTTCTGTCCTGTCTTATGCAGTGTCCAAATATTTCATTTTTTTACAGAATCTTCACCCCTAGCACGGCTACGGGCCATGAATGACGCTAAGGGCTTCTCAATGAAAATTCAATAGTAACTAGGTTTGGTTACACACTCATCTACTGTAGAGCTGCTTCTACCGAAATAGTATCTGTAGAAGAGACTGAGTGAAGCAACATCCCGTCTGACGGAGATCGGCTGCAACTTGTTAGCAAGTTTTTCACCCATAAGATTCTTGACACGTTTCTCAACCTATTCGAGGATGGCAAGATGTTTTTGTAGGGCGCCGGCCTACAAACACCAGATGACAACAATGCTCCATCAGAGGACGAATAGTGGACTTGTAAAGATTACAGACAGTCTGTGGTGGAAGTTAGCTGGTAGATGCTACCAATGAGCTGCCTTCTTTCTGATTGACTGGATGTACAGTTTCCATGGCAAGGCTTTGGTAATCGTTAATCCAAAGAACGAGATGGAATCCTGCTCTCTGATCCTGCTATCTGACATCTTAATGCTATGATGATCATCATCTCCTTTAAGTCGTGAGTACAGAACACTCTGAGTTTTTGAAGGATTGAAGGAAACAAACCATTTGACACCTCATTCGGAGACCATACGTGGGTCTTCATTAAGAAGCAAGAAGATCAGTAGCTCCATGAGGCGTAAGTTCCTAAGGAGTTCTTGATGCCAGACTTAATCGAATGCCTTGGAAATATCTGAGTTGCAATTAACTGTAAAGTTACTATAAAGTGTAAACAGGAAAATGCATATGCCTGTTTTCTAACTAATAGTCCAGCAGCCGGAGTGAGTTTCTGCAGGGAACAAGGCGCCGAAAATGAGACTATGTTGCCTACTACGAAACTGCGCTTCTTCTGAGTCCTACCTGGTTCCTCTTCGTGTCAGACAAGATCAAAGAAAAGCACATGCTAATCCAATGGGACGCAGATTGTATTTCTCAGTTAAAATAAATTCTTCTACATTTTCCCTGACTCTATGAAATGTACTAAATCCAAGCCATAATTTTTAACATGGAATGTCTTCAGGTCATTTCCTATGACGTGCCTGTGTTATTATCATGCATTCGAGAATGTGGATAATTTAGCCAAAATGCGTGTGCTTGCCAACATTAGGAGGCTTGCCAAATCCGAACATGCTAAGCTTTGCAAACAAAAGTACATTAACATGATAGGAAATGAACTGAAGACTTTCCATATCAAAAACTTACGGTTCTAAACTTAGTGATGTTCATATAATCAGAGAAAATATAGAAAACTTCATTTTAAACGAAAACTTCTACCTGCGCCCCATTAGATTTACATCTGCCTTTCGTGATCCTGTCTGACACGAAGAGGAACCAGGTAGAACTCAGCAGACGCACATATTCGTGGTATCATTGGGTGTACATCATTCTGTGAAAGTCTCATTTTCGGCGCCTTGTTCCCTGCGGAAACTCGCTTTGGCTGCCGGACTATTAAGTCCACGAATTTGTGCTTTGAATTCTATTTGAATGTAAAGCACTTCGCAATTTTCAAAGGTTTGCAGTCTTTCAGAAAGATGCTCAAATCCATGTTTTTCATTAACACGGCTTTGAGCTTTTTCTTAGTAGGCTTAGCATATGTCATTTTCACATACAGGATTTTTACGAAGCAAGGAATTTTGAATCTTAATTTTTTTCCTTTTCTTAAATTTTGCTGTATTGATGTTTTTCAATTATTACTGCCTAAATAGAGCTATGTTTACTCTTCAATAAAAAGTCCTTGTTTCTGTTCCTAGTTCTTCGGTGTCTTTCTGGAAAGTGTCTCGCATGTATTTTTTCATCTCATAGTTCAAATTCCATAGTTTTCATTCCATTGTATCAAAGTTATTGCAAAGTTCTTCAGAAACTTGGAATTTCTAATGTCAAAAAAATCTAGTTCCTTTTCTGAAAGCGTGACAGATAGAGTATAAAGATGACTTCCTCCGTGGTCACGCAATTAATGCTTAGCTGATCACAATGATCATGCTGAAATGGATGCTTCATCGAAGCGTTTGATTTCAGAAATGTCTTAACATCAACATGACCTAATTTCTTTTAATACTTGATATTCCTCCTTATTTTTATTGTGCATCATGATTTCCATGCTTGTGAAGTCTCTTATTAACATTGAGGCTTCGGCTTCGTTAGTTTGCCGACTGACTGTGTTAGCTTGTCGATTGTTTATTTCAATTGTCTGGCCAAATAATGTAGTTACGAGACTTGTACCGTCCAGCTGGAAGTAGGCTTCGCAATTCCCAGCCGCTGTCTTGTGATGAATTCATTTCTTATTTCACTAACTTCCTAAATTCCAATAGATGCTAGTTTAGCATTGAAAGAATTTCATTCAATATGCCATTCGAAGAGTGAAAGAGGTTAACCTGTGAGCAGTTGAATTGGTTTTAAAATAGTGTCCATTGGCAACGGTTTATTGATACAAAATGCTTCTGCATAATGGAACGTTTCTGTGAGACAATTTAATATTTATGTTAAACATAGGATGTGACGTCAATCTGAGAGATTATTTGACTGACCCCATCGCTTAAAAGTGATAGCATGCGAAGATTGAGTAAGAGATCGGTTCAAACCGAATTCTTCAGTAAACTATCAACACCCTGCTATCAATCCCTATGAGCAAGACCATGCCAAAAATTGAAGTCGTGGTTGATGAGTTCAGATTTATGTTTAAGTTGACCTATCGCTTTCTTTTATTTTCAAACTGATCATCATCAGTGGAAGTTATTACTAAAGTTCATGCGACTTTTGACTATTCCTTGCAATTTCTGTTATATCTTCAAATGTTTTAACAACTACAAAGAGTATCACAAATCGAATTTGCACACCATCAAATCAATTGACAATCCGACCGGAATCAGAATCGAAGGGGAGGATATCTTGATCCTGTATAATCAATGTTTTTCAGGCTATTTGAAGACGATGAAAAAATGTGATGAACATTAGATTTTGTCAGAATTGTTGAGTTCACAGAAAAGAGGGCTAGACGCTATATTTTTGGATGAGAAGAAATCTCAAAGCTAAAATATCTTTCGCCTGAAGATAGTTAGTTACCTGTGCTGGCTGAAAGGTCTCACCAATAAAATTGAATCAAGAACGTCTATCGCTTTGGGCTTCCCTCTCATCAAAATTTAGTGTTGTTGAGGTCTAAACACATGT
This sequence comes from Prostheceraeus crozeri, assembly GCA_907163375.1. NCBI lineage: Eukaryota > Metazoa > Platyhelminthes > Polycladida > Euryleptidae > Prostheceraeus > Prostheceraeus crozeri. The sequence goes on from CAJQUW010010997.1 coordinate 383,609, forward strand.
ACTCAGAGTGACATTTTACACATTTAATAACTGCTGAATATTGAATAAATAGTGTTTTACTGCCTACAGTTTTCTGCACCGTCATTGACGTTCAGAATCGTTAGGATGATAGATGAAATATCGACATGACAATTGTCCTTATCGATCTAATGTGAATGTACATAGAAACCATACCTTGAAACAGATATTTCTGCGCTGTCCGGGTCACCACTCCTGACCCCTTGGCTTGGGTTCCTATAGACATTGACATCCAGGTGTTCAACAAATGAATCTCTAGCGTGATAAAAAAAGCATTGTCCGGATGAAGTACAGTCGGTTCATTTTCAGATTAATGTCAGATCTTCTAAGAAAGGAGCACCAGAAGTCAATTATTTCTTTTTAATCAAGTGGTTTGATTATCATGCTGTGCGTGGGAGTTTGAAATATCAAATTGTTGAATGGTTTCAAAAGTGAACATTTAGCGAGTAATTTATTGTATATTTGCGAAGGAAGGACTATAATTCCGTTATATACAGAAAGCACTCACGCAATGTAATCATATAGGAAAGTGTGAAAATCAGCATTATTTGTGTGATTACAAAAAATGGAAATCAGATTCCTGCTCACGCGAAGTAACACAGGACAGATAATCTGCCGTTACAACCTGATGATATAACCTGGTAAGCGTTTTGAAAATCGTCCAGTAAATAGCAATGCTTTTGACTTATATAATCCTGTCTACCTATCAATGTGCTAATTGTAGCCATGGAACTGTTTCAATGGTTACATAAATAATTGAACTGAACGTTTGATTAAGCATTTTAGATGATCAATGATTGAGTCAAATCATTTTAGTCAAATGAATTTACCTTCCAATGAAATCGGGCTTATCGGAGCATCCGTTATCGAGAACACGTCAGCTTTGGTCGAGAGAACTTCATCGAATAATCCTCGAATTTTTTCAAACATCTTGAATGCCTGCTCTTAGCATTCTGACAATTCATTGCAATTTCCAACTATTGGGCAGGAAAGATGTTGTAGCGAGTAACAGATTTGATAAGAAAGTCTGACAGGCCTCGTATGTCAATGGTTTGTTTCAACAATCGTTGAGAGTCTACCCATTCTCAAGACCACACATTTGTTCTTTTCCTATGTTGTAATTGACAATGAATAATTAAACGTTAAGAGTGGAAAATCAACCTGAGCTTGCTCATCAGTTATATGTTAAGTGATTTCAGAAACATTCGGTATGCGTGTCTTTTCAGATTGAACCACTACTTGTAAATTCTGTTTGTAAATGTTTGTGCTTTGATGATGATGAAATATGTGTTTACTTTTATAATACAATTTTTGAATGAACTAATTGTTTTCTTTTTTCAATCGCCTGTCAGTCTTGTGCGATATAAAAGATCTCGATCAATAGCCCGACGTTAGTTTCTACCTTTTTCCATTTTCAATTTTTTTAAGGAGAAGGCATTATCTTCTTTGTGCGCACAAATTTGAATAAAGCATCGAAAATAGGACTCATTTGTCAAGAATAATATATTTCTTGGCCACGCTGCGCCTCATAAAGATTCTACCGCGGAACTGACAACAAGAATGCTGAATTTGTTACTTGACAGTTAAAAATTCATCAGCATATTGCTGAAGAGCAACTTACAGAGAAATTGTGACGTCACACTACATTGGTTTGACAGGTAATGGTAAAATAAATGAACGTTGTGTATACTCGGAAGCACATTAGGCACGGAACCTTTCTTCCATGTGGCCGAGTTCTCATTTACCACTCTCATTCTTTTTCGTGCTGAGTGTTTAGCAAGAATGCAGAATGTACCTATTTTAAAAGTCTTCGGTTTGACCCGACCAAGATTTGAACCAAGGTCTCCCGGACGCAGAGCGAACACTACCACAAGGCCACAGCGCCGGTGCTCGTAATAATAATAAGACATGTATGAAATTGAAAGAAAATAAGCAAAATTTAAGTAGAGATGGTTAAAATCAAACTCCTGTAAGAACAGACATGTACTGTGAAAATGAATACCAGTCGCCTCATTCATCAACTTATCCAGGATCACTCATGCATTTATCAGGAAGCCGTGGTAAGAGCTGCAGTTCCCACTGCAAAGAAGAAACCTGTCTTCCTCCTACACACTATGATCACACCAGTGAAGAGATTGCGAGTCAAGTGGTGGAGGCAATTGAGAGGGCCTACCTCCATCATGGATGCCAAGGCCATCTCATTCTTCAGGGCATGTCGCCTCTCCAATAATGGTCGCAAGGATCCTATGCCTACTGTCAACCTTTCCAATGTTGTGGATAAATTCAACTGGCATCATCGAGTTGAAGAAGATGTCCCCAAATGGCTGCGCGAGAATGACAGGCACCGTCTTCCATCACCCGTCATCTCATTTATTGTGATGTTAATAGTCACCGATTCTCGGTCATTAGACGATGAATTTGCAACGATTGAGGCGCCTGCTATTCATTTTTACAGTTCATCTCTATGTTTACAGAAAGAGTTTGTTTTTAGTTTATCCTTACTTTGATTTTGCTTTTTTGTCTGCTAATTTCATGAATGTCTTATTATTACTATCATTTTCTGTAAAAACCACTATCGTGTGTGACGTCACCATTTCACTATAAATTGCTCTGCAGCATTATGCTGATGAATGTGCAACTGTCAAGTGACAAATGCACCATTGACGTTGTCCGTCATGCTGGAGAATCTCTATGAGGCGCAGCGTAGCAAAGGAATAAATCGCTGGTGACAAAAAGAAGACTCTAATTTTCAATCCATTACTCAAAAGATATTATGTTAAATTGAGTCATGAAGATAAAGTATGTGGTGTTTTTGATGTTGTGATGCCTTCGTAAAGGTTTGATGAGATGAAATAAAATCCATTGACCGAGAAAATGTAACAGAAACTATTAGATGATCAAAACCTATTTGACCGATCAACCATGCTAATAATTTAATCAAAAAATGTAGATTCCTTGTTTACTCGCTTTTATTTGTAAATGTGTGTGACCTCACTGATTTTCGAATCTCTGCAGTGCGACCTCAATTTGTCCTCTGACCGAGACCTTAAAAATCTCGGTCAGAGGACAGCGTTGAAATTGAAGATCTCGGTTAGAGGACAAGCCGGGTCACGGTCAAAGGACATCATGCAGTACATTACATTTTGGTCACCGCTTTGCGCATGCAGGCATTCATTGTAAGTTCCCGTCTCATCAGCAACCCAAATCCAGAAGCCGAAGAGTTTCCTGTTCGACATCTATCTGTCACGTTTCACGTTTTCTAGTAATATGTATTCGAAAGTCGTCGTTTCCTTGTATATCTTTCTCCAAATTTCAAATTGTTATCTTCGCGATGCTTAATCTACAAATTCCAACGAAAGTGCATCGGAAAGTTGTTTAGTTGATGCTCAGAAACAAGTTTCAAAAACAACTTAACGACTTGCTCAACTGAAATGGTTGTTAAGATTCCAAAATATGCCAATCTTGCTTGCCAAACGAATTATTTACTTTTCAGAAGGGACGCAGAAGTGGAAATTGTACACATTCTCACACCCGGCAACCGATTCCCGAATCTGGTCTCGATACCAGTGCTCCTTGTCTAGATTGTGACAAAAGTACAGAAAATTGGGTCTGTCTTACGTGCTATGAGGTAAGATGTTACTTTTCTATCGTCCAAATGTTGTCATTAACTCCACAATATGTCTGCGTCGTGGAGATCGAGTTTCTAGCAGGCGATATATTTGCTTACGATGCATTAATAGATATCGGCAATCAACTGATGAAGTAAACGAAGGGGCTTCATACCGCCGCTTGTCTACCACAATATGATATTGAATATTTATTTGAGTATTATGACGTTTTGTCTGAGGAAGACAATGTAGGTTAAAAATCGTATTCACGGCGACCTGAATTTGAGAACTTAAGAGAGCCTTAAGTCTGAAGTACTGAAGATTTTTAAGAAGATCGTTGAAGTCTTATTGAAATGCGATCTTGCTCCAACGGAAGAATGGAAATCTTTCCGGCCACACTATCCTATTCCCAATATCATCACCGATTAATGAGTGTCGTGTGCTTCCCTAAATGCTCAGTAGACCTGATTTTTATTGGATTTACCTGATTATCTATTGGATGTGGATGCAGTGGCGGGCGCGATTCCGAATCGTACGACTAAGTGGGCGATTAATCAAAAATCGTGCGATTCTGAATATTTTGAGATTTTCTGATATGGAGTTTTTTTTTTATTTCTGCACCATATTGTCACTGCGGTATAAATTTGACAATTTCCTTTGTAATTAACACCGAGAAACCAAGCCTATTTAGACATTGAAATTATGACTACCCTATCAATTAATGCGATTGCCTTATTATGTTTATGTTTGGGAACATATCAGTATAGATAGGAACACAAAGTTGCTAAGAATGCATATGAAAGGTCGAGGTGATAATCTTCTATTATTAAGAGTCTAATGCAAATCTTCCGATTGTTATAAGCTCACGGCTCAGCCCAGGGAAGTCTACGCGAAATCGATACATTACCCAATGGTAGTCGATGTTATTGTGTGTCAAGCGCATCCGCACGCATGTGTCGTTCATGACTCAGAGGATTCATCATTTCCCCTGCAAGCATATTTCGTTGAGAAGTCGCATCGCAAAAAAATCGCGCGATTCTTGGTCATACAAGAATCTGGCGATTGATTCTGTCCCACGATCAATCGAACAGAGTAGATGAAATATGCCCGCCCGTCACTTGGTGGATGGACAGAAGCGCTTTGAGTTTACAAAATGTTCAAAAGCAATTGCTATGTGCTATCACAAACATTTAGGGAGCACAATTTCATCATATGCAGTCAATTTTGCAACCATCAACTTTTTCTTATAAAATTTCTAACTGAGGAATATTCTACTAGCGATGCATGCATGTAAAGCCGAGCGTGTCAACTTCACGATCTCCTTTAAAATCGTTTTCATCGATATTGTAGAAATCCATTGCATTTACACAAGCGTAGAAACTGTGCTCACGATGTCTCTACTCTCTCTCTCTCTCTATCTCTCTATGCACCAAGCCGGGGGTTTCCATCTGAAATGAATTTGTAATGTGCAATTAGCATTTTTAGTGAAGTTTCGGCACAAACTTTGACGGCATGTCTGCACTGTGTTAAAAGTGGCTTTTAATGAATACCTGCCGAAATTTCATTATGATGATATTTGCGTATCTCAAATTTCCCCGTCTCCCGAAAGGGAGACGTCTCGATGTTGAGAGATGTGAACCAGGCATACTGATGATTCCTGATATATGATGAAATGGCAGCTATTCAGGTCTGTTCCGATTTTTTAGGAACAGCTCAATAATGTATTATTTTATCTAGCAAATGCATGTGACTAAAGAAGTTGAGAGATTTACGTGTGAAGAAATAGCGATCAGAAAACGAATGTTTCCCGAAATTGATCTGAAATAGTACTGAATTACGGAATACTTCGCAGTTGTTTTAAACTGCTGCTTTTATTTACTGTTATGTACTAGATGCAGATTAGATCCTGTATTTCTGTTTGATTTTTAAAGGTTGAACCGTGATATTGCATATAATACGTACGTACATATGTAGCGCCAGCAGAATCAGTGTACAGACTTGTTTATTCAGACGTCATTATTGAAATGGCGATTATGTCGCCATCTTTGAAACCATGGACTATGAAGATGTTGAGGAATATAGTTTCGGCTTCCTTCTTATGTCCATTATTCGGTTGTAACCTTGGCTTTCATTTTAATCACTCAGATGAAAATTCTCGTTGAAAGAGACTTAACTAAAACCTTGACCCTAAAGATGAAATCATGTACCAACATAATTTATCACTATGTATATAGTGCTTATTGTACATTGTTACAAAGTTTACAGGTTGTTGCTATTTATGCAGAAGTTAATCAACATGGGAACATTTCATTCTTTCAAGTTGAAAACAAATTTGACAGAGGCTTGTGCCTTTTGTTAATGAAAATTTTGGAAAATATCTCCGAATCCATGTTATTTTAATTTCGATACGTGCTATCGTTACGATGAATGAAAACTTATTTGAAATTTCAATTTCCTTCAAAGTCACGAAATAACTTAGCGAGAAAAAGTTAATTGCACTCCAATGCCTTAAAGTACACAATGACTTTTCGAAGCATGCAATTGTCATGCGCCTGAATTATGTGAGCTCAACTGAATAGTTGCTTAAAAAAGGTTATATTCATGCTGCTGTGGTTCATTATCTAACTGTCTCAGTATTTGTCTATCTTGTAGAGAAATAATGTTATCTTTACAGCATTTTCCCCCCGAGGAGTTTAATTATGCTCTTCACAGCTTGCAGGCTTGAATTTTCATAAGGAATTTCCAAATTGTCAGCATTCTAAATCTCGAAGTGTGAACTTCAAATATCTGGCGAATGTCATTTTTAGACAAGTTCAGGGTCAGCATTAAGCTAAGTTATTCCCTTATTCTAGAATCCTTTCATACTTCACGTGTACTGACTTGATTGAGCTGATTTATTCGGAAGTTCATGTATCAAACTGGCACGACGGTCAGTCATGAGAGCAGAGATCACAATTTTCCGGGTTTTTACGAAATCAGTCTTACAAGTATTTCAAATTCATGCATTCAAGCTGGGTTTTTCCAAATTTTTGTTTTTTGGTGAGATCTGATAGGGCTCCCTGCAGGAGAGAGCTGTCATGAGTGAAGCATTCCTTCTTGAGAAACCCATGCGAGATGAGGGCGCCCGAATGGACGACATCAATCCTCGGGTGAAGATAGGAGCTCAACCTGCAATATGATGCAGGCCTAGCCCATCAAAAAGCCTACAACCTGCAGAAAGCTTAGTCCATAGGTCTGAGTTTAATAATAGGCCTTGACATGGAAATGACTGCCAAAGCTTTCGAAATGACGCGCAGTCTGTCAGCAGAAGTCAAACTGAAATCTGTTTAACAAAATAATGTAACTTTGTTAACCTCAGAAATAGCTGACCACTTATAATACTTCTGATGGGAACATGTGGTTCATCACATGCCTCGCTTTCAAGCTCCATCTGTAATGCTGTGAGACTTCATCTATCCGCTTGATGAGATGCTCTATAATTGTGATATTATTTCACGTAGTTCCTCGACGAAATGTGTAACATTCCGGTCTCGATCTATACCAGGGGTGCACAACATACGGCCCGTGAAGGATTTTTTGTGACCCGCGAGGTTAATATGGAAACGTCTCTAGAATGTTTATAGATTCATTGAGATGAAGGAGGTCTATCGTTCAGGATTTATAAAATCCAAGGTCCAAGCTCCCAAAGTTTATCAGATGACTATGATCATGGCTGTTAAAGTCTTCAACAGCTATTCTACCTACTCATGATTACCTACAGCCATGTCTCTTTGTGCATTGCTTTCTACAAGGAATACGTGTACTCAAAAATGCGTCAAAAATCAGAAGCTGATGCTGTCACATCATGCATCAATTAACCGCGTCGGTGCTAGTAATCTACGTTCACAAACTTCATCGAAAAGTGCTAAGCACATATCAATCACTGACCGTAGCTTCACGTTGACTCACAGTTATAATCTCAGTTTACATACCGTAGGCCTATTCATGTGATATAGTATTTCATCAACCGGTAATCTGTTTTTCATTGAATGTGCATGTACGAGTACATGGACATGTACAGCTCTTAATAATATTACACGACTGTTTATGATATTTTCTGTCGCCTGCGAATTTTGAAAACTTTCATTGTGTAGGAAATTCTGTTTACATTAAAACAATGTGAATAATGGAGATGTGTAATTATATAAGGATTATGCAAATTTGCTTTCTATGAACTAACTGGAAACTCTATTTTCCTCAACTTAAATAATTTATGAATAAAATTGAAGCTAAGATCAGCGACAATTGCATTGCGAACTATAAGCATCACCTGAAAAATTGCATAAATCAAAAATTAAGAATGAAGGTGGTCGGCCAACATTTTTCTCAAAGCAATTGGCCGTCGACGGAAAGTATGATGTGCATAGGAGGCAGCTCATGGAAAAGAAAGATTAGAAGTTTGAACGTCTTGTTGTGCTCATGTACATTATGCATATACAATGTAGATAAATGGCAACTGGTGTCCGTGGCACAGTGGTTGCGTACTTGGACTAGTGATCTCATGGTCCAGAGGTCGAACCCGGAAAGTGTCATTGGAAGTCGGCAGGAAGGGCATCCGGACTACAAAGCACCACAAAGCTCCAAACAAAGTCTGACCTAAGTCAGCACCGTCCAAGGCCCCAGTAGGGGTAAAAAGTGACGTAAAATCCGTAAAAAAAAATGTAGAAAAAATGGCTTACGTTGCTCTGACTTCGCATTCTTTAAACAACTGAAGTTTTTCTGACAAGGGACATTCACATGAACTCTTATAACGATACTTCTCATCACTATATTTCTGTTTTGGTTGTTCTTGATGCCTTATGCTTTTATCAAATTATGCGTCCACGATAAGCAAATCTATTTATGAAATATAATGGTTTTGCATGATTTGCTACTTGCCACGGTAGATTAAGTCAACAATTTCATCATTCTCTTACGTTTTATGAATAATTCTCGCATCATGTTTGCCATTTCAATACTTGACTAAATCAATGACATGTATGACAAGGTCAGATATCCCAGATCTTGTTGAGTTTCAGCGAAGAAATTAATTAGTCTCCTAGCTTTGATGGATAGATCAGCTTTTTAATGCTAGCTTTTTCCACATCAGTGACAACTGAGGAAGCAAAAATGCCATGCATGCTCTCAGTCGTTCTACTGACAAAAGCGAAACCAGAATTGAGGATTATGTATTCGATTCCATCTTTATGTCTATTTCAGCGTTCTTGTATTGGATGCTCTGTAATTTCATAAACAAGTTGAAAGGATTAGATAGCTCTCATTGTTAGTTGTTTATGTCCCTGCTTATCGCTTTCAAGTCACAAAAATTAACTATTGTTAAGTCAAGACTCATTTACCAGAGGTGCATGAGTAGAGACAGCGAAAGTTTATAAAAATGTTTGCATCTTACATTAGCTCTATCCATGACAGCGATGTGGGTGGAAGCACCCCCGGTCTCGGACAACTTTCAACGAAGCTTGTCGGCTTTCAATCCGAATACAGTTTTTTATTTTTGTACCGGTAAGTCAATAAATCAATTAATAATCATCTATTATACCATGAACATCGAAGGCAGTATTGGAAGCTCGAATGTTGTGCAGATAATATGTGTACCTAATAAAGACTTCAGTAGTAATGGTACATCTAAGTAGTTATCTCCGTGTTTTCCGCTAATCATTTGAAGAGGACTTGCAGAACAATATTTCGGATGAGCTTCAAAACAGCCACTTTTGAAAGAGAATCTCCTGAGTGCACACACGCATTTTAGAGTGCACGTATTCCTTGTAGAAAGCAATCTTCCGAATATCTTGTATTCAAGCTTGATATTAAACTATTTTAGTGTCAATCATTAACGGTATTTGTACTCGTAGCTGAAATTCGATGGTAGAGATGGCTTCAAACATAGACTTGCAATTGATAGTACGAAACTGCTCAAGTTATGGCAAATGAAATTTGGAGCAGCACTTACGGATTTGAGGGAGGGACCGCTTTATAGATGAGCTTAATTGTATGACTGGCTTCTCGATGTATTCCACTAGCTTTCCTTTACCTCTGAAGTGTTTCTTGTTTCACCTCGATGAGTCCCAGAGGGGATCAGCCTCTGTGTGCAGTGCACTCAAACCCAGGGGTCATCAAAAATTAATTGAATCTCAATTAATTGATTGCGCTGAATTTCATTTATCAATTAATTTATTGTATTCAACTCCATATCAATTAATTGATTGTTTTCAATTCCAATTATCAATTAATTGATTGCTGTATGTCCCAATATCAATTGATTGATTGATTCTTAATCAATTAATTGGTTCAATTATTTTATCAAGTTTCACTCCATTGTAATATATAGCATTACAATTCACCTAAGATTTTCACTTCTTCCTGCGCATCCACTATACAAAATTCATTCTGCTGACTCAATCTGACATCTCTCAACTCTCTGATCTACTGCATATTCTTCAACATGATTGCCCTTACTTGTCAAGCTTCGAAAGTCATTATCCATGGACAACTAGATAATATAGGGGGAGGGTCAAAGCTGAGAGTTCATAAAACGATGATAATTATCGAAATCTGAATCAATAAAATAAGTGAACATCAAAACTATGGGGATGCACAATGATCATACAATATTAATACCGGCATTTTAACTGATTGAATCGAGTTCCAATATGAATACAATTATTCTAGGCTAAGTCTATTTTATAAAAATATAGGCCTACATGTTTTTCCATTGACTAATTAATAATTATCGATCAGTTAATTGATAAATTCAATTATCAATTAATTGATTGGGTACATTTCAATATCAATTAATTGATTGGCTGTAATTCCAATTACCAATTAATTGATTGCCCAGGAGTCCAATGCCAATTAATTGATTGGTCAAACTTTCAATTAAAATTAATTGATTGGTAAAAATATCAATTACAATTAATTTATTGGACTGAGCAATTTAATTGCAATCAATTTTTGATGACCCCTGCTCAAACCCCTAGTGGACCAAATAAGTGGACTAGATCTGAATTCAGAATGTGCCTTTGCAAGCAGCGCTCTATTGCTTTTTCAACTTGATTATTTGGGGATCCGTTACAGACATGATATCTTGACTTGAGAGTGTTCAACATTCTGAAGACCAGTTCATCTGAAATTATCTTAATGAAGCTATAATTTTTGAAAGAATTTGAGTAGGACCCTGTATCTAATTCAAAGAAGTGATCTAGAGCTATTTGTGTGAGACTTCGCCCCGGGAAACTCGGCTCCGAAAATTCCCGAGAATTCCTGACTATTTTTGAGCACGACATTGCTGCGAATGCATATGGAGAATCCCGGGAAATTGTTCTTATTGAACTTAGGAATTTCGAACTCGAATTTTCAATGACCGAGTATTTTAACTTAAAGAACTACATTCTATACAGAGAATTTTATCTGAGATTCTTCCTTTGATGCAGAAAACTCTTTCTAGCTTCTACACAAGTTTGCTTCAACATGAAGACGTCTGTACTACAGTATCCGCAAAAAGTATAGAGCGCACGACTCCTAAAACCCCAATATTAAGAATATGAGTAATGAAAACAAAACCTTGAACACAATTTGTATTCTATTATCACAATATCAATACTTTGTCATATGTCCTTTCATTTTGATGACCATCTCCAGGCGTTTAGGCATTGAATCGGCCAGTTTTTCGAAGTAATCCTTCTCCATGTCAAAACACCACAGCTTCTTGATTTCATGAATCAGTCGCGGAACTGATGACGTGTCGACTGATGCAAGGCGATCTTTCATATAATTCCAACAATTTTCAATCGGATTTAAATCCGCAGAATTGCCTGGCCAATCCAGCACTTGAATGTCACGGTCACTCAGCCAATTGGTCACTTTCTTGGCTTTGTGACAGGGTGCGCTGTCATGCATAAAGGTGCTGCACCCGTGAATGTCAAAGAAACTCAACATGTGATCATTCAGTACACCGATGTATCGATCAGCGTTCATGGTGGAATTCTTGGGCAGGAAATATAAGCCTCCGCGCCCACCAACAGCAGAAAAACCACCCCAAACCATTACCTTGTCTGAGTGTTTCACTGTCTTTTGCAGTATATTGTGGAGCGAAGCGGTTCGATTTCTGTGGACGCCTGATCCTCCCTCCTGGCCGCGATCTGAAGCACAGGAAGGTGCTTTCATCGCTGAAGAGCACCTTCTGCCATTGTGTGACAGTCCAGTGCCTGTACTTATGAGCAAAAGATAGACGTTTCTTTACCATTGCCCGTGTGAGGAGTGGTTTATGCGCTGGACGAAACGTAGGCAGACCAAGTTCTTTCTGAAGACGATGCTGTATAGTCCGTTCAGAAACGTTGTGAAGAAGCTGAGGATGGATTTTCTTCAATTCTCCAGCAGTAGTATTCGGATTCTTCAATACTTCACGACGCAGAAGTGTATCTGTGACCGAAGATGTCTTTCTTGGCCTCCCAGAGGCTGACTTTCGCGGCAGTACAACGTTCAAAGGAAGACCACGAGCAGACGCTACCAGGCGTCTGATGGTGCTCTCGCCACGTCCTGTTCGCTTCGCAATCTCCTTCGTTGACACGTTTTCGTACTTCCATGCCAAAATTCTGGCCTTTTCTTCAACACTGAGATTAGTTGGAGCCATACAGATAACAGGACTGAAACAGAGCAGCAGATACACAATGTATAGTATTGTATTGTATTCACGACATGTGACATGCATGTGACAATGACTCATGAAACTGACAATTTAAGGTAACGAGATGAAAATTCAAATCTATGGCTATCTATGGTAATTTAAGAACGAACGAAACTGACTTGTTCGATGTCACGTGATTGTTTGAGGTAAGACGAATAGCCAAAATATGCGTAGTGACATTCAACTTGTCAGTCGACTATGTGAAGAGGGAAGATTACACGGAGTGCAAATTTCACCAATTATGGGGTGAGCGCTCTATACTTTTTGCGGATACAGTATAAATACAGGTGTTTACAATATGATATTTTTCTCATGATATGTTTGTTGGACCTTTTATCATCGTCAAGTTTCTGCTTGATTAGATCATCTTGCATCGTCATAAAGTTGTTTACTAGCAAATTACTCGTACGTTCAATAGAACGGAAACAGCTTTACTATTCATCACTTTATGATGTTTTGCCTTCACCATTGCAAATATTCCTCATTAAAGTCGCGGTTAACAGAATCAGCCGTGTATTTAAATCAAGCGGAAACTGATGGATCTATCCCTATCTAAATGTAGTTAATTTGGTCGGTTGATACTAACACTTTACTTCAGCGCCATGTGTTTTTCTTAAGCTGAGCATCTATGACCACACCGGCTTAATAGAATGCATCAAACTTAACAAGTGATAGGGAATCTTAAATCAAATTCTGAATACAAGAATACAGGATACACAAGAAAAATACCGTATCAAGCATTTTGGTAAGCATTACCTCATGATATGACATTTTAAAAGTTATCCGGAATCCCGGGATTAATGAATTAGTGTTTCCTGATTCCTGAGAATATGCGAAGCCGTACATTTAGGACAAAATTTTAACTGGTGGTTATTCTATTTCAAGAACTTTTAGCCACCAGCGACAACATTGACCATTGTTAACATTGAATTCTATTAGCTTTTAGTGGTCAGAAGAAGATTAGGATCATTTCCTGAAATATGCTGGGCTTTTGAATGTCACTGCTCAGAGCGCTGGCGACATGGCAAGATTTCAGCGGGGCGATGCTTTTAGTTCGGATGCCCTTCTTGCTGACTTCCAATGACTTTTTCGGGGGCTCGACCTCTAGACCAGAAGATCGCTAATCCAAGCACTTCACCAATGTGCCACGGAGACCTCAATGCATCGGTGACAAAATGCTTGTAAATACTACGTTACAATATGTTCTGAATGTTAAGTAAACCGGTGCAGAACATTTTCACATCGGGCACTTTTTTGTTCATGTGCACTCCATTCCCTTCTGTTGTCCATGTGTTTTATGGATGATCATTAATTGTGCTAATTGTATGGATTGTATTAATTGCACCGATTATCTCTATCGAAGGATGTTGATGTTTCACTGAGGCTGTAAGTACTTCAAAGAGACGCGCTTCAGATACTGATATTGCATATTGTTATAGGCCACGTTTTGAGTAAGTCACTTGTTGGTGCCTTCTAGTCATGCAACGTATTTGATTCCGTAACTCACTAGCCGTCGCACTCGCGATAACATGCCAATTTTGCAATATCTGTTGAGTTGTTTGATACCAGAAACTGGGAGAGCTCTATTCGCTATCGTTTTCAAATTGCCTACAGGCTAGGGTGGTAAAAAATAGAAAATTGGAGAAGTCAGGATACACGTCGCCAAAAGTATTCCTTTTGGTAAGAAAATTGTACATGTTAAGTTTTAGCTCGATTGGTCAAGCTTTAAGGGTCGACCAGAGAGGTCAAATGTGCACAAATTGCTAAAGATAGCCTCTGACGCCATCACGTGACCTGAAATGACCTTTCTGACCTCGTGAAATGATAGATTGGGGTCACATTTATATTCGTTGGTGATACATTATATGGCTCTAAAATGCTTGGTTTGATCACAAATTGACATTTTATGCTCTCGTACTATACAATTGAATTGATCACGTGACCCATCAAACGGCATGATTTTCGGACCTTAAATCCTATTTTGCGATGAAACTACGCATTTTGGAGCAATGTAAAATTGTTATGGGCTAATTTATTTCCCAAACAAAATGATACTATAAGAAGACAAACGACATAAATGAAATGTATATTCAGACAAACGAGAGAGCAGGGTGGCCCTGAAGAGGACCTTCTGGAGTCGTTCACATGTAAGTCTGTAGGTCCACCAGTCTCGAACACTGCCGCTACTGTTTGCTCCTCGCTGTGTCGCTAGGGCTCAGGATCACCGTCTCGCCGTCGTCCTGCCGATCTTCGAAGGCTTGACTTGTTCGCTGTCACGCGTAACAATAGCCTTGCCGCGCGTGCGTCGTAGCGGAGAGAGATAATCGAGTGCCCTCAGGCCCTCAGGCGATAACGCTGCGGTTTTAATAGTGTTATTGTCTCTCCGGTGATCAGCTCTGTTCTCGATCTTTGTCAGAATATGACGTCACCTGCCTTTGTCATATTGAAAACAAATGATAGAATGGAGTGAAAATAACTGCGAAGAATCAAGAACTAATGCACTCATAAGAAGCTCACAACAAAATATTACGGACAGATGGAAATGTGACCCTAATCTATCATTTCACGGAGTCAGAAAGGTCATCCGAGGTCACGTGATGACGTCAGAGACTATTTTTAGCCATTTGTACACATTTGAACTTACTTTGACCTCAGTGGGCGACCCTTTAAGCTTGACAAATCGAGCTAAAACTTTGCATGCACAATTTTCTTATTAAAGGGAATACTTTTGGCGACGTGCACCCTGACTTCTCCAACTTTCGATTTTTTTAACCAGCCTAATGCAGGCGTTCACTTCACATTTTTGAGCAGTGTTGTTGATGGTAATCTATCACAAGTGATACTATTCTGTCCGTGGTTTCGAAGTTTGAACGCCCGCTTTTCGTCAACATGATTGTAACACCGATGATGAAACTTTCAGGTTCATTGTAGTCGATTCCAAAATGGTCACATGTTAACTCATACCCTGACGACAGAACATCCATTGGTTTTGAGTTATTCTGACTTTTCAATATGGTGCTTCGACTGTAATCAGTACGTTCAAAATTCGGTAAGTAGCTGCAATCATTGAGTCTTGTTTCCTATTTCTTTGTTACTTATGTTGCTGTTGCTAAGGGAGGCTCATGATGTAAAGATCACATCTTGTTAGTCTGTTCCTTCCATTTTATTTCAAAATGATTGAGTGAAATTAATGAAAAATGTAAATTTGCACGTTCCGGGGTGAGAGCTCTCTAATGGAAGGAGGCTGCCAGTCAGCAGACGTTCACTCTAGGAATTGTGTTCACACTTCTTATAGTTCGAGAAGTTTCGCGGGCTCCGACCTTTGGAGGCAGGAAGAATTGATCCTCTGATAGTGAAATGATCTTGCCATAAACGGTATCGTTCTCTCTGCAGCTCTTTCCACTTCGGCCCATATCGGGTTGGCGGGTGGCTTCTGATTGTCTTTGTGTAGACTGTTCTTGTACTAAATACACGAATATTCGCCTTCATGCACCGTGTGAAGGAATCAGATGAAAAAAGTCATTTTTGACGTAAAAATTAGTTTTAAGTGTATTTCTTCTAAGAAATAGTTCAGTTGATTTGTGTTCATGTTCGATTGCAATTTAATCAATTTATCAGTTGCATATCTTCATCAAGCATTCACTAATTCCATAGAAGAATGGTAGAATACAGCTCATCATTATTATCTAGGTACATGTAATCCGCATCAATATTGTTAATTTTTCCGTCATTTTGACATGGCCGATTCAATGATACTTTGTCGGGTTGAGTTCACTATTTATAATGCCAAATATGTTTATTGTTAACGTGTAGGTATGATAAATTCTCGTTAGCGTGCATCATTCCCTTGCAGATAATATGTGTGGGATTTGTCGTCCCACAATTTGAAGTTCTTTTGTGCGTAGTACAGTATAATCCCGCTATAACGTACGTTCGGTTATAACGTGCACATGAAATATTCCCTGCAAAATATCCTATCTGACTAATAATAAAATACCCTGGATATAGCGGACACGACTATAACGTACAACTGGATATAACGGACAGAAATTTCACTCCCATAAAAAAAATAACGTGCAAATTTGCTTCAGCTGATCTCCATTCCTGACAGTTGTAGATAGTCTCAGAAATATTTCGATGTGTGAGTGTTGAAAGTACTTGCAGTCTATGAAATTCGCACACTGAAAATTCTGAAATGATCAAGAGAATCGCAATATTGATAATTCAGAACAAACTTTTATCCCAAGGTTCAAGCATATCACGCAAGCTTCAATCCCTCACTTTCGAAATCAAAAAGATCAATCCGTGAGCAAATAGAAAGAAAGTCTAAGACTCAAGCGGAATGGACCCGAGATTATGGTTTATCACGAACAACAATATGTGCGATATGATCACGTGATAAATACAAAACCCACTGCTTTACTGCATGACAAGACGAAGAGAATGCGAAAGGGGAATTACAAAAATATTGAGGAAACGTTGATTATATGGCTTGCTCAAGCAAAATCAATGCAGATCACCTGTAACAGGACTGCTGCTCAAAGAGAATGCCAACCAATTCCCCGAGCAACGTGGTGAAACAGACTGGAATGATGGCTGGTTGGACAGATTTAAAGCTTGACATGTGATGCCTTTAGCATCGTGGAGAAGCTAGCGATGGTGCAGAAGCTGCCATAGATGACTGGCAGAAAAAATCGTGTGATTCTGGCTGACTGTGACCCATGTGATGTATTTAACGCAGATGAGACTGCCCTATTCTATCAATTACATCCTAGAAGAACCTTCACTTACAAGTGTGATCCATGTCATGGAGGGAAAAATTGCAAGCAACTTTTGAGTGTCATGGTTGGCACAAACATGGATGGATCTGAAAAGATTTTCGCAATTGGCATAGGAAAGTCAGCTGTAGACAATGATGTAGGCCTACATAATTTGCCGCTTAAAAAGCAAACTCTTATTATGACTAACTTCGTCAAACCAGTCTGAATGCAGTATAGGGTACATGCAAAGCAAGTAGGTACATTATAACGCCAGCAATTTTTATTCGTAATTTTGAATGCAAGTGAGTTGTAATTGACTTTTCCATTCAATCAACATGCATTTTCTAAGCATAATTATCAAGTCCTAATACCAAATAACTTGCTTTATTCAGAAAATATGAAAAGGAATGATGTAAAAGGAGTCCTAGATGGTTTTAGATGGAAACATGCCTTACCCTTGATTTAGCGTACATCGGATATAACGGACATTTTTTTCATTCCCAAGAGTGTACGTTATAACGAGATTATACTATTTCGAACTTTAATGGCCGACTATGTAAACTAAACAAATTGAAATTTTATCACTGTGAACGAAAGGAAATATATGATTTATGACTTCAGTAAGATGTATAACTTACTGAACTGTGGTCTCCGTGGCACAGTGGTTAAGTGCTTGGCCTAGCGATCTTTTGGTCCAGAGGTTGAGCCCCGAAGGTGTCATTGGAAGTCGGCAGGAAGGACATCCGGACTAAAAGTGCTAGAAACGCTCCATAAGTCTGACTATGTCAGCACCGTCCAAGCCCCAAGTATGAGGAGTAGTGACGTAAAAGCTTCAAAAAAGAGAAAAGATGTATAACTTTATGCTATGTGTTCAATAACGCATAATTGAGATTTCAACTTTTGTTTACCTGTGCAAGACAAGTCAATTAGTACTCAACTTATTTCATGTCACAATTTAATGATGTGATAGATGAACGTCGAACTATCGTTACTGATACACGTTCTAGGCTTATTGATGAGTTAACGTGAACAGATAGAGCAATAACGAATTCCCGAGCTACATATCGGCACAGGACTTTATGCTCGAACCGCGCCGCAGGTGAAAATGCTGTGTTAATGTGCTAAAAAAATAATAATGATAAATCAATAAAAGTCCTTAAGTTTGATAAGGGAAAAGGTGTGGATATCATGAACACAATTTATACGAAGATTCACACCGTTGTTGATGATGAATTTCAGTTCAAAAAAATTATTACAAAGTCAATGTCCTCATGACCAACCACCCGATAGTTAGAGGTCAATGAACCGAATGACTTGTTGAAGGGGAAAGTTAAACAATATCTGGCGATATCTATACTGGGATGTTATCACTGTGGGATATATCTACACTGTGATATCTTAAGCGATATTTCCTCATTTTTGAAGGCGATGATTGCACTCCCTATCATAATTATGCTAGCTCATGGTATCCTAATACAGAATTCACCAAAGAAACGCGACTCAAAAAAGTATTCCATTTCTAGCTAGACATTGACATCAGTTATTGAATCATTTTTGAATTATTGATCATTGAATTACTTGAAATATACATGCAGACCTGCCAACTGTCCCGGATTTTGGAGCTGTCCCGGATGTCTCGGAAAAGTTAAATGCTGTCCCGTATTTTGAATTTATTAACCTAAGATGAATTCTAGATCGTTTAAGAAAATTTTTCAAAATTTCTCAAATTCAAAATTTTTCACATTTCAAAAATTTGCGCTGCGCGCGCAATCCTAAGATAAGGAAACATGCATGATGATGAAGTTTGTGGATTTCTTAGTGGCATTGTCTTTTTACGCTGATGTCTTTGAAGTAGACGCTGATGTTATGAAATAGACGTATTTATCATTTATAAGAGATATTTTTCTACTTTTGATTCCAAATCGTAAATGGAGTTGAAAAGCTGTTGAAATGGGATTGCTACTCGACCATTTTGGTAATAGCGTAAATACCCGCATATAGGACGCACTTTTTTCTTCAGAAGTTGACCTAAAAGCCCAGGTGCGTCTTATCCATGGACACATTTATTATAAAAATAATGCATCTATCAAAAATCAAAAATTTCCTATAAACATTCCATATTTGCAATATTTGTCAATATTTATCAATATATCAATATTTTTAACTGTCAGGATGAGTGAGTCATGAATCAGCACACACTGCGATCGTAGCAATTGAATGGAGATGACTTAACTTAATGACACCGTTTCTATAAAAAATAATGGAAATTAAGAGTTAAAATTAGGATGCGTCCTATACGCAGGCACACAGTCTTTCCATCGCTTTTGGGGTCAAATATCCACTGCGTCCTATACGCGGGTAGTCACGGTAATAAAATTTGTCCCGGATTTTCATGTTTCAAGGTTGGCAGGTCTGTACATGCGTTTCATACCTATTAAAACTTGATGACATAACAAAGCTGAGTTATAGTTATTCAAAAGTCATACGTTATTTTCTAAATTACTAATGCCCGAGGATATATATCCTCGTACAAAATGGTCTTGAAGAATTCAGCATAAAGTTTCGAAGCAAAACTTTATCAACAATAATGTTCACAACAACATGTAAAACTCATTTTTCCGCTAAAAATGTAGCTGGAAACTCAATTTCCTCTTTCAGTTTGAAAGAAGGTCAATTCATGTCTACCTCCACCTTCTATAAGAGGCAATTGACAACAATTTTAAGAGACCCATACTTCAGATTGCTAAGAACGTCTGTATTTACATTGTGTTCCCTGTATTGTATTTACATATGTATTGTCTGTTACTGTGTCAATATTTTACTTCGAGAATTTCCCGAGAACAGCTTTTCAAAACCATCTTGTAAGAAGACATTTTTTAACCAGGAACTGATACAGCTGAAGCGGACAGATTTGCGAAATAATCAAGTTGTCATGTATTCAATTACTATCTTTTTGTTGCTGCTGCACGTCAAAATGATTACTTAATCGCATCATTTCTATTCAGTAATAAAATTATTTAAGACTGTGTAATGTGATGAAGGAAACAGTTGACAGCACCGGCACGGTGGCCTTGTGATAGTGTTCGCTCTGCGTCCAGGAGACCAGGAGACCTTGCCTTAAATCTTGGTCGGGTCCAACCGTAGACTAAAAATATTTGCTCTCTATATTCTTGTCAAACACTCAGCACAAAATGAATGATGAGAGCGGAGTAAATAGAACTCGGTCTAATGGAAGAATGGTCTCGTCTAATTTTATTCGAGTATAAATAGCATTCAGTTGTTTATTTTATGGATACATGCAAAGATATCAAGAGCTACTCGTTTTATTCTTACAGAAGTACTCTATTATATGTAGCGGTGCATCATCTTTGCATTGACGTTGCATATCGTCCTGGCGTTTTATGATATTCCTGATAGGACAAAAAGTATTATCTAAAATCATGTATTTGGTCATTGATCTGATAGTTTTCAGGACATTGACTTCAGATGTAGACATTGAGATCACGATTCAATTATATCCAAGCGCAAAGAATGATATAGTGAACATGACACAAATCATCCATTAACATAATTGACTTGAAGTTGAAGCTCCTATTCATATGAGATAAACAAAAACTAGATCATTTCACAGGCAAGTAAAGATAGTTTCTGACTCGGATCTAATTTATTGGTCGAAAATAAAAGGATTTAAAGTTACAGCGTGACGGGCCTTCGGCGTCCAGCGCCTTCTTAACGGTCGATGGTCAAATGGCGGTCTGCAAACTCGGTGTGAAGATTTATAAAGAAGTGAATGATATTAAGAATTGTGTTGCTTGTTGAATGTGAGGTGAGAAGAGCTCTTCTCCGCCGCTCTGTATTAGATACATCGATGATATCATCCTTGGTCCAATAGAGTATAATAGTGACTTACTGTCCCATATAACTGATGTCTTTAATGCAGTAAACTCAAGCATAAAATTTACAATAGAAGCTCATAACCCAATGGACTGGTTACCCTTCTTAGATATAAAAGTAAAAATAATTAATAATAAAGTTCAATATGCGTGGTACCACAAACCAGGCCATTCCGACATAACCTTAAGAAGGAACTCTTTCGTGCCCAATCATGTTAAAAGTAGTTTCATTAATAACCGCTTAAAAGATATAAGTAATCGGTGTAGCAATGAAGTGATGCAAAAAGAAAAAGTTAGCGAATTTGATGACATTCTAATTTTAAATGGCTACAGTAACAAGAATTTTCACAAGAAAAGGAACAAGCGTAGGAGTAGAAATACAATCAAAAACCAAAATAATTGTTATTTTAAAGTTCCATTTATCAGCGATAAATGTAATAGAAAAATTAATAAAGCTATTAAGAAGTTTGACTTACCTGCCACAGTTGTTAATGAATACGGTAGACAGACGGTAAACCAAATAAGGAAAAATAAAAATTTCTATAATACTTGTAGCTGTCAAATCTGTAAATGTTTACCTAAGTTTAAATGTAGTGATAAATACGTAGTATATAGGTACACCTGTAATAAATGTGGAGAATGCTACATTGGAAAGACTAAGGAAATTCTCCACTCGGCACGCAGAACATAGACGTGCAATTATTAATAAGTCTGCATCCAGCGCTCTCTATGAGCATAATAAAAATAAACATAATGATCTAGGTAGCATCGAGGATTTTCAGGTCGATTTCATTGCTAAGCTGACGAACACTCGAGACACAACATTCACTGAAGCAAAAGCTATTACACACTTGAAGCCAACAATCAATAGAAGACATGAATTACCTTGCTACAGTCTGCCTTCTCACTTTGATCACCTCACATTCAACAAGCAACACAATTCTTAATATCATTCACTTCTTTATAAATCTTCACACCGAGTTTGCAGACCGCCATTTGACCATCGACCGTTAAGAAGGCGCTGGACGCCGAAGGCCCGTCACGCTGTAACTTTAAATCCTTTTATTTTCGACCAATAAATTAGATCCGAGTCAGAAACTATCTTTACTTGCCTGTGAAATGCATCGCCTGACTCGCAAACTGGTCAACTATGTTAAAAACTAGATCCTAGTTTCCAAATTTCCGTCTCTAACTTAATTAAGGTTTTGCCGATGAATAATCTGAATACGTCTATAAATTAGCCAAACTCAAAAATATACTCAATTATATTATTGAAAAATGCAAATACTTTCAATGTAGTGGTAGTGAACAAACGAATAATGAAGCTATCTGCATTCAAAGCATTTTTACATCCATAATGGTTATATATGTGGTTTGTGAATGCATTGAAGATGAATTTAATAATTCATTTCTTTGTTGTTGCTGTGGATGGCCTACGGTCCTAGCCTCACCCACCTCCACCACTTCCAATACGCCAACGCTTCCCGATGTCTGGAACAAAGAAAAAACACATCACTACCAACATGCACACCCAAACCAACCCCAAACTGACCCTCATCCCCTTGCCCGCCACACATTCTATAATGTGTTCCACCCCCTCTTCCACTTCCGCCCACCTCCTACACATCCCCGATCCTCTTCCTGTAGCTTCCCAGCTCCAAAGAGTGACCCGTCCTCAACCGGGTCATGCTCACCCTGTCTTCTCTGGACCATTGAGCCTCCACAACACGATTGATACCGCTGTCAAATCTTTTTTTTTGTTGTTTTACCCGGCTCCGTACAGCGGATAAGAGGCTTCGTATCGAGACTATACGAAGCGACACACCCAGTAAGCAAATTAATTCCTACTGCTGGCGAGGAGTGCCCCGGGGAGGAGATGACCACTCCGGAACCACCGGGGTGCTGCCATACCCAAACCAAAGCTATTCACACTGTGTGAGCAGCTTTGACGAAGGGAGGCAGCAACCGCAAAGCTCTCACCCCACACCTTACCTCCGAAGAGGGGCGGCGGCCATCGCTGAGGGGACTTTGGAAAGGCATATCCAAATATGCCACAGGGGAGGAGGCTCAAAGAGCTTTGTTGCATTCCCCAACAACAAAGAATTGGCTGTCAGGATCCCTCGCAACATCAACTTAGTATAGCCACTGAGGAAAGGCAATAGGATATTATTTATTTATTTATTGAACTAAACAGATTTAAGTGACATTTTTGTCCGATCGGACTTCAAGGGCACTTTGCAATAAAGACATTAATATGTCTGAAACTATCTGCAGTGCAACTGTCAGGAATGGTCAGGATAAGGCTCTTCAATAAGACATCAAACTACCAACAGCAGAGCTGCAGTGTCAACAGGTCCCTCTTAGGCGCCTCTTACGACACGCAGGGAACGTCGGTCCTATTCTGTTCAGTCCCGGGAACCGCACGGGTGTCGGTTCTTTGTTTTTCTTTGCTGTCTTCGTACAGTTTGAAATCTATCGTAAGCTATCAATGGTAAATGAGATAATTTGGAAAAATTATTTTATTTAGAAGTCAAGAAAGTGATCGATCAATATCTCATCAAGTGGAATATTCTCTTTATCCGTGCTATGCTTCGTCTCGAGTTATATCAATGACATTGCTACTTAATTGCACATTTATGAAGAAAAAACAACGCAAAATGATGAACCCGAGACCTTTCGTCCTTTCTATTCATGGGCATTACAAGGACTGGATATTAGTGTGCAGAGACATGAGATGGTTAGCTGTACAGAGCAGTCTTCACCATAGAAATCGACAACAATAAAACCTCTAGAACGGAGGTTAAGCTTCATGCAATACACAATAGTGGCACGTAAATCGCACGCATTTTCGCTTAGATACACTTGTCAACGGCTGTATCATTGGGTCAGAATCAGTCACATGTGTAAATCAGAGCTTTTCAGTGGTCATTCATGACCCAAACTTAGTTCCCCCGGCGGTGCCGCGGCTTTGAGTCAATTTCTATTCTAGTCAACTTCAGTTAAACAATCTATTTCTATGGTCTTCACTTAGCTGACATTTGACTTGACACAGATAGCTGACACATTATAAGAACAATAGTGACAGCGACAAAAGAGAATCATTGCTTGCTAGAATTTGAAGACAATAACTAAATAAAACAGGACAAAGTTACCAGAGTAAGACCAGGCTATGTGCAAAGTCTTTTTGAATACACAAATCAGGCTTAAAATAATATATACAAATAGCCTCTAAAATACGAAGGAGTGATACGTTCTCCGTTCTGTACAAAATATTGAATGAAGACGGGGCAAGTCTCGGATCACTGTCACAAGTTTGTAAATGTCTTGTGATTGCACTGGATGGGAATCTTGTAGAGGGAGGAGGATATTTTGTAGGCTTTTGAGTAAGACCAGGCTATGTGCAAAGTCTTTTTGAATACACAAATCATGCTTAAAATAATATATACAAATAGCCCCTACGAAAGATCGCCTGCCATCTCCTTCACATCTGATCTACAAATTCAAGTGTTCATGCGGATGCATATACATTGGAAGTACATACAGACCATTCTCAGAGAGGATAAAGGAACATGTCCCAAAATGGTTGGAAAAGCCTACAAAATGTCCTCCTCTCTGTGCAAAAGTGTTCATCATTTTGCGTTGTTTTTTCTTCATAAATGTGTGAAAGGGTTCAATTTTTTCCAAGAACTTAATTGCACGCTGAATGTCATAATATAGGGATCTTCGGGGTTCGAGGATAAACATACCCAATACGAAATTTGTCAACCAAATCGTTCATTATGCGGTAGGTGCATTAAATGACAGTCGCTCCCTTCGTTAAGACAAATTTGCTTTATTGTGTTAAAATCATATAAACAGGCCCGACACGTTTCGTCCTCAGACGTTATCAAGGGCATCAGGTTTGTCAGTCACCAACTCGAGCATGTTAGAAGCCCAGTATAAAATTCTAATACTGTGAAATTTTTAAAAGTTTGCAATATTTGAAGTGAAATATTAATTCTACTGTACAATTAATACTTCAAATTTGCCATTTTTTCAAAAAACTTTTAGATAGGTAGTTAAGCACACTGCATTTTCTCAAATTCGATATCTAAGTAACACACTGCTTCCATCTAATTTCTTCACTAACGTGATTGATACAAGCGTGAACTTGTAGACTGAATAGCTAACTGATTATCGTTTCACACAGCTCGAGAAGAACTATTTTTAAAAATAATTCATTTCTTTTTTGCATTTTTCAATTACACTCTGGTAATAGGTTTTCGGAGGAAATCTTGAAGTTTGCACAACTGGATTGACAAATTGATAAATGGCAAAGTAGTTGCAATTAATGTATAGAAAATATTATGAGAAAATCAGCTAGAATAATTAACCATGTTTTGATAAAATTGAGTTAATATTCATTGCAATAATGAAGATTTTCTCGACTGACTCGTTGTGACTGAAGGGTCTTGTAGTTATATTCTATCACACTGTTTTCCATAATTTTATTTAGCAACCTATCCAAGGGATTACTCAAAATATTTCATTTGCATAATCAGTGAAAAATGAAGCTGAAAGGTATATATGTATATATTTAGGAAAATAAGTAATGGAGACGTTCAAATAGATGTACAAAAAATGAAAGGCGAAAAACCAAAAACACGTCTTTGCGTAACCCCGTTTTGTGGTTTATTGATCGTTACCACTTCATCAGACGCAAATACTTACTTACTTTTACTTTCTCCTTTTAACGTCTGTTTTTCCTCCTTGGTGAGGGTTGGACGTGATGAGACTCCTCCAACGGGCGCGGTCCTGTGTGTCTTCCACTGTCAGCCTCAGCTCCTTCATGTCTTCCTGGATGGTCTGCAGCCATGATCTTCTTGGTCTGCCACGTGGCCTGGGACCTTCGACAGCCACGTTGAGCATGCGATGAATCGGCTCCTCCTCTGTCCTCCTTTTCACGTGCCCGAACCACCTCAGCCTGCGTTCTCTGAGTACGACCTCCAGCTGTTTGAGGCCGCACCTGCCTGCTACTTCAACGCTATCAACTCGATCGGAGAGTGAGACACTGGTCA
Organism: Prostheceraeus crozeri; assembly: GCA_907163375.1. Classification (NCBI taxonomy): domain Eukaryota; kingdom Metazoa; phylum Platyhelminthes; order Polycladida; family Euryleptidae; genus Prostheceraeus; species Prostheceraeus crozeri. The sequence goes on from CAJQUW010010997.1 coordinate 409,664, forward strand.
TGTACCGCAGCATCCGTCTGTCAAACGAACGCAGTTGTTGGGCCAGGTGTTGTGTGAGGGCCCATGATTCGGCACCATAGAGCAGCACGGGTCTGATGCATGCGCTATACACGTGTCCGCGGCATTTGAGTGGTACGTGTCGGTTCCTGAGGAGACTTGCCAGATCTTTCCATTTGCGCCATGCGGAGGCAATTCTCGCTCGCACCGCTCGCTCTGATCCTCCTTTGCAGCTCAACACATCCCCGAGATAACAAAACTCTTTCACTACGTCGATCTCCACACCGTCTATCACACATCTTTCATCTTAGTCGGTACTCCTTGCGTTGTTTACACATATCGAACACTGGAAGTTTGTGACGCCTGTGAAAGAATTCAGTCCACAGCAGCGTTTGTGACACCACTTATCACAGCTTTGGCAGAGAATAGCGTTGGCACCTACGCCGCGACCGCATGCACCACAAGGAGACCTTCTTGATTGAAGAGGAGAAGATTCTTCGCTGCCAATAATCAACATCTTCGTCTTTTGGATATTCACTTTCAAACCTTTGCTTTCCATGTCCTCCTTCCATTTCTTGAACATTTCTTCCACTTCTTCCTTGCTGCCGCCTGTAAAGACCAGGTCATCTGCGTACAACATCTCCATCAATCCTCCCTTTCTGCGATCTTTCGTAGCTTCTTCCATTACGAGAATGAAGAGAAGGGGGCTGAGGGCAGATCCCTGATGAACACCAACACCTATGCCGAAATCTTCTGACATTCCGCCTGCAACACACACTTTCGATGTTGTGTCTACGTACAAGGACATGACGAGGTTTATCAGGTGTTATGGCACTTTCTGTCGTCGGAGTGCCCATCTGATGACATCTCGTGGGACGCGATCAAAAGCTTTTTGGAGGTCGACGAAGATATGAAACAATTTCTTTTTCTTTTCCATGTATCTCTCCTGAAGTCTTCTGATAATGAAGATTGCATCCGTTTTCTAGGACTTTCTCAAAGATCTTCATTCCATGCTCCAGTAGTCGCAGTCCCCGATACGAGTGACAGCTTAGAGGATCTCCTTTAACTTTAAACAGTGCGACCGTCAAGCTGTTGCTCCACTTCTTCGGACATTCTCCGGTTAGCGCAATGTGCTGGAAAATGGCATGCAATGCCTCAACTGCATGTTCACCAGCCAATTTAAGCATCTCGGCGTTTACGTGGGAAGGGCCCGGTGCTTTGCCATTCTTCATGCTGAACACTATTTCCTTCACCTCCTCTAGCGTGAAGTCAGCGATTGGGCCTTCAGCTGGAGGGATGTCATGCAGAGTGATGTCATTGCCTTCGTTCGATATGCCATCAAAGTACCTTCTCCATGTCTCTCTAACCTCCGTCTCTTTCACCTTTATAGCACCACTTTCGTCCTTGACATACCGTGTTCCCTGTATGTCTGCATGATCTTTCTTCATCTGTGCCGCAACTCGGAACATCCTGTTACGCCCTTCTCTTGTTGTTAATCCTTCACTCCACCTGAACCATGCGTTCTTCTTCGAAATTGCGACACACCTTCTCTGGCCTCTCTTTTCTTACTGCAATATGCATGACGGTCAGTCTCATTCACAGATCTCTGCCAGACTTTGTATGCTTCCTTCTTCTCTTTGATTGCACGCTGAACCGCTTCATGCCACCACCAGGTTTCGCGTTCTCTGCCTCTCTGTCCCTTCGTTTCTCCACACACTTTGATGCCAGCTTCCGTTGCACACTCGACCTGTGAATTCCAACTTCCATCTCCCTGTTTGACACTTCCGGCAAATTCCTCTTCGTATTCTCTTCTCCTTTCCTCATCCTTTAGCCTCCAGACCTTAATTTATTCTTGTGAATCCTTTTCCTTGCAACATGTCCTTTGATCCGTAAAGCAGCTCTGACCAACCTGTGTTGGGTCATACATGCCTCTCCAGGAATCACTGTACAGTCTAGGACAGTCGCGCCTGCTCTCTTTCGCATCAACAAGAGATCGATTTGTGTCTCAGCTTCGCCCGATTTGAAGGTAATGAGCTTTTCTTGTTCCTTCTTGAAAAACGAATTTAGGATTCGTAGACCATGGTTCTTACTGAGGTCGAGTACTACTGCACCTTCTGCATTTCTCTCCCCGAAACCATACCGACCGAGCACCTCATAGCCGCTGATGTTCATGCCCACATGCGCATTTACATCACCTCCAATTAGGAGTCCATCTGCTGGTGGTACCTTGCCTATCTCGTTTTCGACCTTCTCCTCACTGGATCTGCCCACTTGCGGTGCATACAGGGAAAACACGTGCCATACGGTTTCTCCGAGGATGAGCTTTACACACATGAATCTGTCATTGTACCTTTTGACTTCTATGACATTTTCGGCCTATTCACTCTTCATCAACACTCCAACCCCATTTGTGGACTCATCATTTCCTACATACCATAACTTGTACTTCTCCTCATTGCTGCCGATTGACATACAGCCTTCATTGCGGTATCTGACTTCCTGAATGCAACAAGTGTCCACCTTTCTCCTTGCAAGCATCTCCACAGCTTCCCTACTTCTTCCACGGAGTGTACCTACATTGATTGTACAAACTTTAACATTTTGTGACTTTACAAGTACATTAGAAATTCGCCTGGGAATTCTTCGCACCCTTTGCCCATCTAAGAGCTGCCAGGTACTAAGGGCCGCTTCGTTTTGTTGTAGTCTCATGATTAGGATGCAGCATATATTTTACCGACCGGATGCCCTTCCTGACGTCGACCACAATTATCGGTGGTGGGCCTAGACCAGATACCTTCTACGGAAAGCTCACGAGCCTGATAAACCCTACGTTTTCACCAGAGCCTGATAAACCCTACGTTTTCACCAGAGCCTGTTGGTTAGCCGGAGTGTGGCCCTTCACCGCTGGTAACGAGCCTGTTCGCCAAGGTAAGACCTGCCAGGGACCGAAGTCCAAGACGACATAGCCTCGATGCGCCTCCGTGTGCACCCCTTCACCACTTTGAGGTCACAGGTTGGACTAAGGGGACGATCTTCATCAGACGCAAATGAATGAAAGAAAATGAGCTCATGGAGCAGAAAAGAGAGATACCTCATATTGAAATTCAAACCTCCCTTAAATTGCCTATGAGCTCATTTTCTTTCATTCATTTGCGTCTGATGAAGTGGTAACGGTCAGAAACCGGTTACGCAAAGACGTGTTTTTGGTTTCATCGCCTTTCATTTTTATACATATATATATATATATATATATATATATATATATATATATATTAGAAAAATGCAAATATCTACAAAAAACATTTTCCCCATCTAAAAGACACCAAGAAAATTAGAAACGTTAGAAAATCAGCCGCTGTGGAAAGCAATTCAATTCACCGGCGCTGTGGTCGTGTTCGCTCTGTCTCCGGGAGACTTTTGGTTCAAACCTTGGTCGGGTCAAACCAAAGACTTCTTTAAAATAGGCACACTCTGCATTCTTGCTAAATACTCAGCACAAAAAGAATGAGAGTGGGATAAATAATAACTCGGCCACATAGAAGAAAGGTTCAGTGTCTAATGTGCTTCCGACTACAAGCAAGTTTCATTTATTTATTTTAATTGTAATAATTGTTATAGTATTCTGTTATTATAGTTATATTAATTATTATATTTTTATGAAATGCTCATAATTCTAACGAGATGTTATTAATTTTGCAGGAGCCTGATCCGGCCATAGACGCTGCAATTCGAGACAAATACCCAAATGAGTGAAAATGATTATTTGAAGATATTGAAGATATGTGATCAAGCAAGACATTTTTGTAGAAAATCACATCGTTTTCGATGATTTGGACAACGAATCGTGATCAACTGGATTGAATGAACACTGTCTCCATCGACATGTTTCTCGTATAATAATACATCCACAAAGACGATGTTGGGTCATGTGTTGTGATTATTAGATGCTTTATCTGTAACAAATCATAATTCAGGAAACCTGTCCGAATACCCGTATTCGAAGAGATTTTTCTATTTTTTATTGATGATTGATTTTACGAAAACTTTCAATTTTGTGCATCTTATGTTCATAGAGATTTCAGACAGACAACGTGAAATTTACATGTTTGTGCTGTTATTTTTCATCACACATGCGGATTACATCTAGAAATGTTCAGTAACAATCAAACTTTATTCTCAAATATTTACAAACACGAATAAAAACACAAAATCTATCGTCTAAGTATGGAGACCAATAAAGACCATAATGTTCAGCAACATGATTATTATTTTGTCTTCCAATAATAAAGCCGATTAGATTAATGTCAAATTCAACATTTATATGCAGACGAGAAAAATAGTAGCAAACAATCCCTTAAATAGGATTATCAATAATTTATGTGAAATCATATCCTTATGTATATTGGGAAGAACGTGCCTCCTCTAATCTGCAGATGACTGACATCACATGCTAACTGATGATATTTTACCACTCGTCAAAATAAAATCCCTCTCACATCTTACACCGTAAACCGATGAAATACCTGGTGTTAAGTTGCAAAAACGCTAATAAGTTGGGTAAATGGAAATGAGACAGTAATTTTCTTTACAAAGCAACAGAACTAATCTAGCGCTTGCAGAATTGTGCATTGATGCATTCATTCTCACAAATTACTCCCAAACTTGACAGATTTGATAAAGTTTCTTGACATTGATTCTCAAATGTATTTTTCTTTTTTGTTTTGAGATATTGCTTGAATATTTGTGATATTTTATTCAATACCCCGAAAATATTGTTTCACGACATGTTTATCTCAATTTCTTCCCTGCCGTTATATATCGTTAGAAAAATATAATCAAACATGATATGAGAAAGTGAGTATGCTGACATTTTCAAAAAATTGTTTTTATAATTACTATCATCTAGTCATGTATGGAGATGCCATAAAATCCATTCAAAGACATTCCATTTTTGATGGCATTTCATTCACGTTAAAATCAAAAGTTGTCATGGTCCCTAGAAAAGATGGAAAAGTTTGCACATAATTCTCCGACATCATTAAGTGTGCAGATCGATGGTTGCAATAATTCTGGAGGTTCTGTTAATTTACCTCTTGATGAATTATAAATAAGTAGTTTTACTGGAAAATTCTCGTAAAATTGTAGCAGCAATAATATATTTGAAATATATGATTTGAAAAATGTATCAACATCTAAAATTTGTTCACGTTTGATCAAATTGTGCAAAGCATTTGATATCATGAATACTACCACACTTTCAAGTATAGCCAATCTTCATTTCTATCGCTGTCAAAAGGGAGCAGATCTTCAAAGCAGTTTCCTATCTTTAATGTTGATAAAATGACAGAACTTTAAACTTAGAAATAAATGCAAACCACAAACTTCATCTGCCTTGTTTGAGTCAGACTTTGGTCTTGGTCACAATTCAAATAAATTTTTAAATGAACAGAGAACTTGAAGCTAAGTTTGTATAGTAAGAGAAGTAGGGCCCGACCATATCTCACATATTTAAAATGTTGTCATTAAGTTGTGTCTCTATTACTAATACTATTCTGTAATGCTTTTTGAAATCTTTCTGAACAAAGGTGATTTTTGTCTTGTCTTCATTCCAAAGATCGCGCGTTGTTTTGCTTCAGACTATTTGTGAAGAACTATTTTGAAGCATCTCTGTTTGGAGAAACGTTGTTATCGTAGATATTCGAGAGGACTTGCTCGATGTTGTAAAATACCTACAGAAATAATTTCAATTCCGGCTGAATGTCAAGCCGTTTGATGACATTGTTAAGTTGTCTTTAATTTTCTGACAATGGATTTCTGATAATAGCTTTAACGTAGGCTTCATTGAAACATTGTATGTCTGCGATCAATCTCTGTATTAATTTTTTAGTTAATATATGTGAAAGATATTTGCAGGATATGGCACGCTTTCTATGTAATTCATGTAGTAATTTTCATATGATGATGAAAATCATCCCAGCAGCCATTTATAATAGAATATAATGCTTATTAATTTAAATTATTAATTGAAGTAGAGGATTGATGGCGTTCTCCAATCCGCAAGTGTACAAATGCAATGCTACTGTAATTATTATAATTGGATTAACAGATATAAGCAATATACCGGTGTAGGCGGATATCTATTAAGAAAACGATACATTCGTAGAATAGAACCCAACACTTCCATGTTATTTTGAATTAATGGACGAGTTCTTTTCGAGGATTAGCCCACTTAGTATCAATAAATTTCCTACACAAGCTGCAACGGTGCTTCGCATGCATGACTTAATTTAATGGATATCTGAAAGAATGTTTGATTAATCGAATAATAAGAATGATAATCTATATTGAATCACTGCATACAGAATCGGTGATCATTACAAGCTCAAAGATGACAATAAATGTGCAAGACACAAAAAGAAGAGAGCATGGGTTACCACAATCCAACGAGGAAATAAAAACAGTGAATAATCCCAACTATCTACAAAAGTTAAGAAATGATCACTTAAAACGACTAGTTTTGGCAGGTGGTGGAAACAGCTCACAAGAATGACGAGTGGTGCAATTACGCGTAGAGCGTACGCAAAGAAATTCACGAAGTGGATGACATTGGTTTTCAATTATACACTTGAACATCTTGCGACAGGACTTATCAGCAGCCTGCAGAATGTTGCTATCATAATCACGATTAATGCCAATTATCTTAGACTCTTCGCACCACACGTAAAATGTCATTTTTCAAATACTCTGCAGCATTGCAAAAGCAAGCAAACGAATACAGCAAAACTGAGTGAATGAATGCTACATAGCAATTATGCATGATTTTAGGATCACAACCAGCATCTAAGGTTGCGGATGATGAAAATACGACGAGACGCCTTTTTCACAATAGAGGAGAAGTGCGCATTCCATTTCATATCTGAGGAGAAAATAACCCCTAAATGTGAGAAGGACGTGACCTAGTGTAGATAACAGATATGGTCAGCAAGTACTGGAGAAAGAGACAAATTATGTTTTGTAGCAATATCTAGCGAAAAAAATAAAGCTGGTTTTCATCTCTTGGAAGTTTGCAATTGAATTGCAAAAAAGTTCAGCAGAAAAACCTTTAAAACTTTGCTTTCTATACTCAGACGAATTTTCATGATTATTATCCGCACGGCAAACATGGATAAATAAACTCAAAGTAGCCTGTTGTGCAATCATTGAGCTTGTTCAACCATTCTGGATGTAATTTTTTTACAGAATTTTCACTCCTAGCACGGCTACAAGCCATGAACGAAGTTAGGGGCTACTCAATAAAATAATGAAATAATTTTAAATAAGTAAAGGAAAATTATCAGATTCTTTAATCTGATCAAGTTGTCCACATCAGAAGCCTGTTCGCGCGCTTCTTGAAGTTATCTAGACTAGTAACCAGGGAAAGTTGTCTAGGGAAGCTGATATTCTAAGTTGCGCCTTGAAAACAAGATTCTTTTCGAGCGACTGACAGTGCGCGGGCGTTCTAAGCTCACATGATGCCATGTGAGTGCATTAGCTCTGCGTGTGAAGATCTGCTACGCACTCACTTATTGCAGAACTGCCTCTACCGAAATAGTATGTGTAGAAGAGACTTGATTGAAGCAACATTCCGTCTGACGGAGTGCGACTGCAATTCGCTAGTAAGTTTTTCACCCACAGGATTCTTGACAACCCGTTCGAGGAGGTTATGGTGTGTTTGTTGGGCGCCAGCCCACAGATGGCAGCAATACTCCATCAGAGGACGAATTGTAGACTTGCAAAGATAACAGACAGTCTGTGGTTGAAGATAGCTGCTTGCACGATAGAGACTAGCTACCAAATGCGTTGAATTGCCTACTTGCTAATGGGCTGGATGTACGGCTTCCTTGGTGACCGCTAATGCAATGAAGGATGACATCCACAACCAGAAAGTTAATTACGCACAACACAATTCTGCAATTTTCACCCGCGTCACTGAAATCCCAAATCCCGAAATGCATTGTCTTTATTTATCGGATTACGCGTTAATCCGATGTCAGTGAATGCATAGAATTAGATAGCGCGAGAAATCTGCTGAGTTTTTCATCCCATTATTTTGTATAGAGAACATTCCAAGCACAGAGAGTTCTATCAGCTACGCAATTTGATCACGGATTTCTAAATATGCGTCAATAGTAATGAAATTGGGATTCTAAAATAATAATGTTCAAAAATTAAGAAGAACCAGAACTATGCAGAAAATCACGCGTTGGTTGAAGATGAGCCTTGCGTATATGGGTAAAGTAAACTAAAATATTGAATTGACTTCAAATTGTTTTCAGGATGACAAAGAAGCACAACGAGGTAAATAAGCTGTCCTGAAACTTCCTGCGATATTACAGATAACAAATGCAATCACTTTCGATAGATCTTGCAGAACTTTACAGGCAGGTAATTGGTATTTTAATAGGCTGCCTAATTTTTCGGGAATTTTGATTGGCGTATATATTTTTCATTAATGGGCTACATCCATGTTATTCGTGTTTTGAAGTCACATCTACGAAAGCTAGGGGCTGGATAAATTTAAAGACTGATAAAATCAGAAATGGAAGCAAGTTGTAAATTTCCTTTTTTCTGTTTTTCTCAATGTATTTTCATCAAATCGAACATTATGGGACAGATCTATTTCTGTTTATTCACAATACGTCTACAATTATGATGCAATATATAATTTTACATCCATATCAAACAACAGACATAATGACAGAGCAAACAAGTATCGCATGTTATGCCTATACTACTCATAGGATGATAGTAGTCACACCCCAAAATTTTAGCGTGTTTACAAAATTATATTCTAGCAAAATTCAAATACGGATTATGTTAAAGATAATAACCACACGCCAGCCACACTTATTATGTCCTACGCACTGACGACAATTGACACCAAATTATTTTGACTGATGCATCGTTTAAAATTTATCAGAAAAAATGCGAAAAATCACATCACGTTTAGCGGCTGTCTAATCAAAATTGCTGCCTAAATAGCAAAAGATGGTAAATTAGCTATGATCTCGAACTGATAGTTCGATGGCTAATTCAATTTCATGATTTTCGGATAGTGGTCATGCTTTGTCGAATTGGCCCCAACGTGAATAATTAGTTTGCGGTTCTCATAACAGCGACATTTATTATGCATGCCGCTATCGCTGTTTTTTGTTATTGTTCTTCTAACTTTATGTATATTCTCATATTTTCATAATTTTTTGCCAAATCATTGCTGATCCTGTAGAAAGTCAGAATAAATGTATTGGTTCACACGTTATGCCTCTACTTGGTATAGAAACAGGTCTTTATTGTCTAATAAAGTATGCCAGATTATTACATAGTTGTAGAATCGTATGTCAGAATCCTTTCTATATCTGATAAAATTTGTTCCTTGGGAAAATCTTGGTAGAGAGGGATTTTATCGCGGATATCTATGGTCCTAATAATCTGGCATACTTTATAGCGGATAGAGGATAGCTATACGATTCTTTGACATAGCTCGTGAAATTATTTGATATATCCCTCGGGCTAAAGCCCTCGGGATTCATCAAATAATTTCCCTCTCTATATCCCAGAGAATCGCAGAGCCACCCTCTATCCATTACATAATGTACGTGGTTAATTGAATTAATTAAATAGTGAACATAGTTAATTTCACTGCTTGATTAATTACACTGAGGTTATTTTATCCAAAGCGACAAGCAAATAGCATGGTACCCAGAGTTTCGTTATTTCCGTTATTCTCCGCTTTTTCGAAAATTGTCCTTTCTCGTTTTTTTACCAATTTTTCCGTTATTTCCTTTTTTCTTCACATTGTCATATGTATATTGCAAAATGCTACTGAATCTTGTTACCATATTCCTGGAACTTTCATAGTAACATTCAAATAAGTAGATTAAAGTGAAATGCGCTTAAGTACGATGATAATCTTAATCTCTCGCTTCAAGTGTGAATATTATATGATTTTGAGGAGGTTCTACATAGGGAATATTAACGTATGCGTTTATACGTATGGGATGTTTCTGATGAAATCGAAAAATCTTTTCTATTTTTGCTGCTCCTGCATCACATCATCACAATCTGGGCTGTTTGTAGAAACATGGAGATCAATTCAGCAAAAGAAGGACAAGCTTTGAATGAACAAATTTCTTCTGAATTCTTCAAATCCGTTTAAAGGTGCAAAACTCAATGTAATCCTACTTTTTAGCTTTTTATCATTTCTGAACACACTGTTAAAATATTGCGCTCGTACTTTCATGGACCAAATATTTGTGGTACTTCTGTTTTTTATGTTCAAATAATCTATCATTTAGTACAAAAATGCATTTTACAGATGCATCCACATTTAGTGAACAATGGGTGTATGGCAGTATTACTGTATCAAGTCCTTCGCTACATCTTAACCCTCATCGGCACACCTGTCTACCTGTGTAGACGCCATGTTTTTTGAAACAATGTAACTTCTTCAAAAATGGTGACATCTTGATGAAATATATTTTCCATGCTTACTTTTTGAGTATTAAACTATCCTTAGAATTTCAGATCTAAAATCAATTTCGGTCATGTCAAACACGCATTACAATCATATTCGGCACACCTGTATACCTTTGCAGAAGTCAGTACTTAATGTACAAAAATGGATTTTCGGAAGACAATAATTAAGCTCTTGGTTCTGTTTGAGTGTCAGGCGTCCTTAGTTGTCTGAGAGAACATTTTACGGAAGTTATTTTATGGGTCACAACGGTCAAAGTTCGTTTGGTCAAGTGAAGGATTGCCACAATAAAAACTATTGCATATGCAGATGCATCATGTTGCATTTGTGTTTTGTAAGTGACAGTCTGAAAGATATTCTACAGGGTATGTGGCGCTGGTCAGTCGAAGAAGTCAAAGTCCACTCCGCATTGGTTGAATCATTGCATAAGAAGAATTGGTTCATACATGATAGAAATATTTACTTCCAACTTCGGTAGGATATCATCGATCATTATTCTACGAAATTCCGCGACGTTCAATAGATTGGCGATCAACCTTAAGCTTAGTTTGGTGCCTGTCTGCATAATATTATCATAACATGCTCACATGAATGGTGAAATTAATTGTTTCGAAATTTTTTTGTAGCTATGAAGTTCAATTACTGAACATAATCGAACATTTTTCAATGGTAAGTACTCACGATGGCACTATTTAGTAGATGCTCATTGCTCATTGCAATTCATGAAGAATGTGAACCTAGGTAGCCTCACTTTTTTTTGCTTTATCCGTTTAACGTCCTTTACTCCATCTCCGTTGGGTTTGACGATGATTCTTCATGGAATGCCTCCAGGTGTTTAGATCGAGGATTTCGGCTTCTTTGAGGCTCAATTGTCGACAGTCTGCGGACACTGCTTCTTCCCAGGTCTTTTTTGGGCGGTCTCTTGTTGGTTCGCTGATCTTTATTTCCATGCTTTCTTCACCCAATCGCTGCTATCTTTCCGCCGTATCATCGCAATCTGCGCACCCTCATGTCCCCATCGACCGACAGCAGGCTCAGGCACGCCAGAAGGTCTTCGCTGGCCACTCTATCTTCGAGAGACACTCCACACATTCATCTGATCATCCTTCTGTCTGCTACCTCCATTCTCCTCTTTTCTACAGCTGTCAGAACCCATGTCTCTCTTCCGTAAATCATACAGGCTCTGACGCATGAGTCGTAAATCTTGCCCTTCATCCAGTATGGAGTAGAACAACTGTTCAGGGTAGGCGATATCTCTCGGAATTTCGCCCCCCCCCCAGCCACTCAATTCGCGCAGTCACAGCTGCCTCCGTTCCACCAGCGGAATCCAACATGTCTCCCAAGTATCAGAAACGAGTAACAGTGTTGCATCTGAGCATCTCCTGCCCTCTTCACTTGTTAATAATTGCGCCAATTCTTTCCTTCTCTCTTGAGATTGCCAAATGATATTGCGGGCATTCTCCTTTGCCTTTGCATATTCTTCTTTAATCACTTTTCGTCTTGAGTTCTCTTCCATATGGCGAATCGCATTCTCTTTTCTTCCACTGCTACGTCTACTTCTTCGCACCACCATGTGTCAGTATGTAACTTGGTGCACACTTCGTCTTGCCGCTAAGTGAAATAAGAAATGTAAGTCTAGCTCTAGATTATGTATTCAACAACTCAAATATTCTATTCTTCTTTTTTGTCGCATTAATGTGAATTAATCTGTAAACGAAATTAAAATCTTTTTCAAATCAATCGTATAGGTGGCGCTATCTAAGTGCCGATTAGGAGTGAGCTGCTCAAAGTTGAGAAGAACGGTAGAGCACATGCAAAAAGCGAGCGGTGAATTTCGACGAGATCAGCAAACGTTTTCTATCGAACGACAAAGCTTGGAAAAAGAAAGGAAAGAAATATTAAATGGAATCGAAGTTGCTGATCTTCAGACAGAAGAAGGAAACTCTTGACGGTAGACTGCTGTCGACAGTAGATATATAAAAAGAGAAGATCATGCATGGACAGGAATTGATTCACACGAATTTGAAAAGAAAGAAGGAACTTAAAAGTGGAATTGGATGGTGTAAATCAAAATGACAATGACTTTACTCACTCTCACTCGCTCATCCATTTTTGCGTCCTTTTCTTCCAGAAGATACTGGGTTAGACGTTAGCTGCTTGAGTATGGACTTCCATTTCGGTGTATCACGGGCGTCCGCTTCCTGGGATCCAACACGTTTGAGGTCATCTCCACTTGTTCCCAGGTTTTATTTTGTCTTCCTGCTCCTTTCTTACCATCTACTTCCATCCACATAACGTTTCTGATCCACTCTGTCTCATCCCTTCTTACCACGTGGCCAAACCGACGAAGTATTTGCCTTCTCGTGACGTCTGTGATGTTCTCAAGACCCATTGCTTTTCTGATGCTGTCATTCGATTTCCTGTCCGATAGTCTGACACCACACATTCACCTTAGCATTCGCATCTCCTCACGCTCAAGTCTTCTCATCGGATGAAAGCAACGGCCATGACTCGCAACTTATAAAGCATAGCTTGCCGCACACAGGCTCCATATACGCGCCCTTGGTTCTCAAAGATAGCTCTTCAGTAGATTCCAACTTCTGATATATATACATATCTATATCTTTATTCACTATACTGCTTTGTTATTACAGTCAGTGTCTCCACTTCCTCAGATTGACGGAGGCCAATAATACGGAGGAGGGGTGATGCAAAGACAAATAGTATCATTTTTATGAAAGTCTGCGCGAACTGTTGAAGAGTACTTTCTTCCTTCATGTTGACAGTTGATTTGTAGCGTCTCACTTGTGCTCTAATTTCATGTGTTAACTGCAAATCATAACCCTTTCGTTAGATACTTTATGTACAATTTGTTTGATACACGAAATACAATGTGATTTGATGAAGTGAATCAATGGGATTAGACAAGAAATATTAACAAGATTTTCAACCATGGATGGCTTCATATATTCAAATAATGAGCGTAAAGCGTCAACTGGTGGAAAATACATGAATGACGCTGTGCAGCAAACTTAACGTATTCATTTATTTTTCCGTTTTTTCCGCTATTATTCTTCAGTAATTGCGCTGGGAACCCTGAAATAGACCAGCAGTATAATTAGCTGCACTCCCCTGTATACCAAAGGAATCACCAAGAAGATATTTCATGCCTGTAATCACACTGTATTCCAAAGTCGCAAAATTTGGGGTGACTACTATCATTTTATGAGTAGTTCAGGCATAACATGCGATACTAGTTTGCTCTGTCATGTGTATTGCTCGATAAGAATGTAAAACTATATATTGCATCACAAATGCAGACGTATTGTGCATAAACAGAAATATTTCTGTCTCATGATGTTTGATTTGATGAAAGTACATTGAGGAAAATAGAAACGAAGGGAATTTACAGGGTAACTTATTGCCTCCATTTCTGACCTTAAATCAATCTTTAAATGTATAAAGCCCCAGCATTCATAGATATGACCTGAAGAACACGAATAACATGGATGTAGCCCATTAGCGCCCATATTTTGCGACCGCATTTTTTGAAAATGTAGACAAACTAGAAGAGAGAAAGATGAAAATTACCACGACCCACAACTATTTTGAAAGTTATGATGATTTGTATGTTCAGTAACTATAAGTAATCTTCAAATTTTGATTATGATACAATATTTTTTATATTATGTTTATATATTATATTTTTTATATTTATGATACAAAGCCCCAAAGCTTTGTCGAAATTTTCACTTACACTTGATACAAAATAGAAGTACTTTGACCAGCATGTATCGGTCAATCGTAGCGCATATTAGTTAGCTATTAGCTTGCTTGACGTTTTCTACCGCTGATATCGTCCGATAGAAGGCGCAGGATACCGAACACCTGTCAAACTCGTGTTTTTGTTAATTTATTAAACAAAAGAATAAATTTCAATAGATGTTTGAGGAGTTTTGCTTGAATTCATTTGGAAAAACCTGAAATGATCCGGTCAATTATAAATATTGATTTTGATTTGTTGTTTGGATTATATGAATGTGAGCTCTGTTCAAAGCCGGCTCAATAGTCTAAATCAAAAATTTCATTAGCTGATTATTATAGTCTCATGACATCTTTATTATTGATTCACATATTGATAGAAAATAGAAGGACTTCAAAAATAAATTTGATTTTCAATCAATAGAAATGTAAACCTATAAATGATGAAAAATGACTGGAACCTATCAAATTTGACTGGAAAGAGAGTTACTCGAAAAAAAATTTCGTTATAGCGCAAGAAGAAAGATAATAACGTGCGAGCTATATTTGATATCTTTTATTAATCAGAGGCGAGTTCTTTTCAAAGAAATATTTTGATGAAAGATGTCTGTTATTTGGTATTTTGTGTTTATGCTATGATAAAAGTGATATGTTCGAATTCCTTTTATGATGAGATAATTAACTAATGCATCTTTGAAGAAATGTGAAGGCCATTGTTTGATTCTCATCAGGAAGTGATAAAATTTCAAAATTGAACACGGAACACTGTTTGTTATGTCTAAAAAGTGAAATAACAAATCTTTTATTCTGGAAGGAAAAGGCGATGTTTTGATTAACACTAACGGAAGATGTAGCAACATTCATCATGTGCTTTAATGCTTTTATCACATAAATAGATTGTCTCTGTCGGTCTGTCTGTGTAAAAGGTAGAGCATGGTTGCTAATTTTCAAATCATGGTATTCAAGAAGTTCATTTAAAATGATTATGTATCTTCTTTGGTCATTCAACCACCGTCATGCGTGTGAGTATATTAAAATATCGCACACAGCAAATATGGGAGATAATAAATACTTTTTAGATGTCGACTGATGACTTAATGATACTTCAGAAATACAAATCTCAATCAAAAAAGTCACTGATGGAATATAAGCTGTCCTACGACGCATCTCACGGCAGATATAGTGCAGTGAGAGTAATGAGAACCCTGTTTCATTGGTTGACTTTGTGTTATTGCTATATAGGCTGTATGAGATGTCGAAGTTTTTCTGTGTAAATATGCTTCATGGTGGAATGGTCATTGAATTATCAGATACTCTTAATTTTTCACAGCTTGATGCGACCATATTCAGCTAATAAGTTTTGAAATTCAATGTAATGATTTCTAACGACAGCAGAGCCTGTTTGATAATTATCTCCGCACATTGTTAATAATTATAACACAAAAATAATGCTAAACTCCTCTGTGAGCTGAACACTCCCAATTCTCAATAAAATAATTCATTTCCTTCATTTTTCGATCATGAGTGTACGGTTGAAAAATGTCAAAAAATTGCCGGAAACTTGACTTGAAGTCCTTGACAGTCTGCAGACAGACATATGTCGGTCTTCCTCCACGGACTTACCGGCTAAAATTTCAACATTGCTGTTTGATTTAAAATTTGATAAAATATTAATTAATCAAATATTAATTAATATAAATATTATTATATAAATTTATGAAATGATATTTTTCGACCATTTTGACACGGTTATCCCAGACACATCAGATCCGATGAGTTTGAATGTATGTAGGCTACAAATATGAACTTCCACTTGCTACGTGACACTTAATACTTAGCACTACATACTACTTACAGCGACTAGGAGCATTTACTTACAGTAGTGAGTTTGAGACATGTTCGATGAATTTTTAACATAAACGCAGGCTTTAGATGCTGCTGAGAACACTTCCGTTGTTAAGATTCCTTTGTCATTCCTCAAAACAGTCACATAAAAAGACGCGTTTCAAGACAATTTTTGTAGAAACCATTTTGACCAGGAACCATTCTCAATGCTGACTGGCTTTGAATCGATGGACTGCAGGATTATTGCCTCACTTGTCTCAATCTGGTCTTGCGGTGAATATGATATCAAGGCGCCGGTCAACTAGTCGATATGATGCTCATGAATTGCTCTGATCTGTTGGATCTGAATTTGGGTTTATTCATAGCATATATTTGAATCTTGCACGATTTTAATAAGCATGTTTAAGACACGGTTTTTGCAACCATGTTCGTAGCACAGTGTACAATCTCATGTTTAAAACCATGACTTTAAAACCAAGTTTCTAGAACAGTTACTTTCCCCCCTTTTCACAATACAGACGGCTATTGAATTGCTGTTAGAAACGTTGTCTTATTTACACAGTGACAGCATGCGGTGGTTGTGCTATACGTTAATGATTGCTTCTTAAGACCTTGAACTTAATAGCATGAATTTACAATTCTCGACTATCAAATTCATCTTAACGATGGAAAAATAGAGCGAAATAGGATATCAAGGCCAATGTCTATCAGCATTCATAAGTGATAATTGCGCGGCACTATTTGAAAGAATAAAAAATTCAAGAAAAATGGTTTTAAAACAATCCAAGTCTTAACTTGAAATTGCTAAAGTTGAAATGAATACAGGTTTATGAAAAATAGATTAACTAGAATATCGCGGAGATTTACATTGCTGATGGGAGATCACAAGACATAATGTCCAAGGTTAAAAACAAATTCCTGTCTGTGTTAAATGTGAATTCAGTGTGTTCTATTGCTTTGGGATTTGCATAAATTAGAGAATGTCTCGCCGTCCCGCGATGTAAGGTCGGTGAACAATAGGTAGTCAAATATTGCCCAGAGATTCTCTGCTACTCAAACGTTCATGCGACATTACGGTATATGGGTAGATTTATCCTATCTGCATAGTTGTCATGAAATTACATTTCTGCGTGTCATTCTGTATTCATTGGGAACAGAAAATATTTACATACCAATTTAAGTGTTCCTATTACACGACATGTCACCGTCTAATGGCACGCTTTACGTCGAAGATCTTCTGTTCGTCTGGATTGAGTTCACGAGTGTTCAAAAGATAATAGATCTTTCGATTTGCGTGGAGAGCACTTATTCCTTCGTCTAATTTTTGAATTCTGCTTTCAAAAGGGCATATATTCAAGGCTTTAAAAGGATCCATGAATGATGCAGCAGACCTCCCAAGAAAATTTATAAAATCTAGTTTTTCTAATTTAACATTTTTTATAGTATTCTATAAAACTTGTAAAGAAACCTATTCTGTGCCATCTGATGGGACGTCTTAAGAGTTTTGACTGAGATGGTCACATTTTGTTACCACATCCTTTTACATATGATTTCATAATCTTCAATAATGAAAACACATTAGATTTTTACGAATATCTGGCTTCAGACAGTGAAATGCGGCTCTTGAAGATCAGTGATTGATTTTAATGGAATTATTTGGTGAGCAGTTATTCCACTTGAAAAAGGAATTGACTTCTTAATGGTAGAAATATAGGCCTTGTTGGGCTGCTGTAACATCCATGCAGTACCCAATTCATTCAGAGCAGCTGTTCAGAAGTATTGACTTGAATGTGAAGGAATTGCTGCTGATCTGTGCTATTGCAAAAACATCGTCCAGCAGATGAGAAGATTTCGGTCAAGTTCAAGTGGAATTAGATATTAATGAAAATTGATCGTTAGATGCGCTCAATCAAGGTGGTTGACGTTGTTGCACACGCTTGTCAAAATTCAGGACAAATTTAATGCACTGAAAAGTACTTTTTGGACGCATTGCTGTCGACAACAATGCATATATATTTGTGTTCGCCAGAAACAAAGGAACTGGAAATTTGCTCGTTCAACGCATATTTTCATTTGTGTGAAGCCGCTTTTCGATGAATGTCCGCTGTCCTAGCAGAAGCGATGCTTTTTCTCAAAGACAGCGACATCACAAATATCATCGATGAATGAAAATCGTACGGTCAAGAAAAACTCAAAGAAAAACTTCATGGAATCTGCACTGATAAATTTTGGTCTCAGATATTAGTACATACATGTAAATCAATGAATAGTGGTAGAAACAAGTACCCGAAACTTTCTCGTGTTATTTAATCATCTCTCTGATTGGCTCACAGTAATGCACACTTAGAAAAAAGGACTTTCAGTTTATATAGGATTAGTTGGTACGGATGGAACAAGGCTTTCTTAAAAGTCTAATCAGCATAGAGGCATGTAAAGACGCTATCCGATCATTTAATGCACAAACCTGTCTCGATGAAGGTATGGCAAAGTACGATTTGGATGGCATCAGTATTGCATCAGATATTTTACGATTGCCAAAGGAAAAAAATTAAATCATCCGCAGAAAAGCAACTTGAACTACAGAATAAGAAGAGGCAGCTCATAACAACTTACCATATCGTAACGAAAAAGCAAAAGTGACTGTAAAGACGAACTTCAACTCTGATAATAAGAGATAGCACACTGTAGTGGTGGTAGTTTGCTTATCTTCATTTCCTTGCGCAGACTGTTATACCAGTACTCGTATTTTCTATTGTTACAATATTTTTGAGTTGGAAAGAGTCAGGAATTTTTGAGGTTTCAATTATTATTTTATGTTAAGATGTACAAAAATTTTCGATTATCATCCAGTAATCATCTTCAGGTATTGAAAATGAATCTTAAGTAATGTATCTTCAAGTAGCTGAAGATGGTTAGTCTCTTACTCTTACTCCACGTTCAACGTCCGTTGAATACCATCTCCTGGGGCTGGACGGTTGATGGCTCTCCTCCATTCATCTCGGTTGGCAGCGAGTTCTTCGGGGATTCCTATTTTCTTCAGATCTTCTAAGACACACTGACGCCATATTCTTTTTGGTCTTCGAGCGGTTCGACGCCGTGGGACTTCCATGCTTTTCACTCTGACCAAGCAGTTTCCCTCAGTTCTCTTTACATGACCGAACCATCTCAGACTGGATGGTAATCAAAAATTTTTTTTCTACATCTTGACATAAAATAGTAATTGACACCTCAAAAATTCGTGGCTCTTTCCAACTCAAAGATATCACATCATGATTAGCCAGGGCATCTTCCAAGTCAATTGTTACACTTTTTAGTGGAAGGAGTGGGTATTATTGCAATTGTTTGTTTAGAAGCTTTCTACTTGGTAGAACTGGAAATGAAATTCGATTCTCTTGTTTTTTTGTTCTGCACAATATACATCTACGAAAGATATTTGTAATACAGTTGCTTTTTTATAATAGTTGTTAATCTTCTCTTTTCGTTCTTCTCATGTGTGAAGTAATCAAAAAGTTAAATCTAGCTAAAACTTGTTAATATATGTTGACAAATGTGATGATAGTCGTCTGCTTCAATTTTCTTGCATTTAGTGATTGCCGATTTCATCTTCCAGGCTTCGGGAAGTGCTCCAACCGACGGCGGATCGAGTTTCTCTGCTGCTGATCTCTTTGTAAGTCATCCTGCAATTTTGTTGTGCGACATGATGAGCATAAATGTTGCATGACCATAAAACTAGTGTATGTACTACAGGTGAGAAAAACAAACCCGATCCTGACACAATCCGAATTCGGTTGTGATATGTTAGATTTTTATATTTTGTATTCACATTTTGCCAGCTAAAGTAAACAACAATACTCATGATCAAATAAAGACCGAACTCGATGTCAGCAATTCAGCATGTACGACACTTAATCCTTTTTATCCCATGCTTGCAATGTTTACACCAGAATGATCATTTGTTGAGGTTTAAGTGCATTACCTTGTGAAGTGTCAAGACAGACTTTGGATATTTAAAAACGCATCTTGAATAGCAAATTTTCATTGAGGGTATTTAAATGACCACTGGGTAAATATAGTATCAAATCAAAGGACATATATTAGCTGGTGCAATCAAAGAAGGAGGAAACATTGACCGCTTTTCGACAGGGAAACAGCTCTACAAACAGACATTGCATGTGCATCATTTTCAGACGGTTTTCATCAAACAAAATTTGCAACGCATATAATTAGCATGGTCAATGGCGATCAAGCGCCTCAAATTTCATAATCCTATTTCTTTGAATTACAGCTCTTGAACGGTAAATACGCTATTGGACTGAGCGATAGTTCGCCTGAATCATTACGTTAGCGGACCTTAAACCGTAGGCTTAAAGAGTAACAACGACTGTCCATGGTGAAGATGAATATCAACTTGTTTTGTGCGATTCAGGCCTACAGGTCGTCCATTGATGCGATTTTTGTAATGGATGCAAGCCATTCACGCCTACCATCATAGTGTATGTACATGTCATAGCGTGTTACTGTGTTGAGCTGCCTAGGACAATATGAATCTAAGTCATGAAGGAGATAAAGCTTATGCTAGAGGTGTTCCCATGTAACGGCATTTTCCACGACATTTAAGGAATTCTATTTTCAGAGAGCTTTGAAATACGTATTATGATGCATAAAAATTTAAGGTAAGACTTTGTCACATTCATGGATTCAGTTTGTCTTAGATAAGTCAACAATGGAAGCCGATTTTGGAAATTGGACAAAGTATAAGGAAAATGCCACCTTCACACATGGCCTAATACACACATCACGCATGGTAAACTGCAAATTATGCGATGATGAGAATCTCTTGCGCATGATTATGGTGGCCGACGGTCGTCGAAAGCGCTCGCGCGAGACTAACTAATTTTGCTTTGTACTAATGTGTCAAATATCTGACATGGGGAGCTTCCAAACAGATAAATTATGCGATACAACAATGCAAAATACTGCAGCAGAAGAACTTACAGTCGCTAGTTATAACACTTGTCTGATAATGATCATGGGATTAAAGCAGAGTCCTTTCCTTTACGCGTGTTATCTGTACCTTATGATATCAAAGATTACCCAAAATTGAAGAGTGTAAGCAGAATCCGCATAAAGTTATGTCTTAATGAGTTATTGTCACTAGAACTAGGTCATGCCTTTAACTAATCAGAGGAACAATGGTAAGTGAACCACTTTTCGAGGAGTGGAAATTCAAAAGTCATAAGTTGCTTAATTGCAAAAATGACAAGCATGAACGAGATGAACATGAGAAACTTCCAACATGGTAACATATGAAAAAAAATCTCACATCAACCGAATGGAAGGCAAGGTTGCGAATTGAAGATCTCAATATCTGAAATCTTTCAGAGATTTGTTAGAATATTTATTCCCGAATCATTGTTCAACCCTAACATACATTCATCATCGGAAGTAAATTTTTCTATGATAGGAGTATGTATAATGTGACGAAACTGTCCCACGTCCTAAATGTCTTCCGAATTATTAAGTATTATCAGGGTTTTTTAAGGTTTTGCTACGGGTCATCTGAGCATTCCCACGGGTCACACTCAAATCGTCTCAAGATCGACTTTCATTAGTGTGCGCCTAACGCACTCAGGATTTATAAGCAAAAATAGAAGTCATGAATGCACTATAACATTTAGCATTTAGCAGTGAATTTTACTCGCGATTGGCAATGACGATTCTGTCATTACAGCATCGCGCGTCACACGCATCAGTCTCATGTGAACAGTGTTATTATTAGACTTAGTGACTATTATTGGATTATAAATTTTCATAATGATCAGAGTCGATCAAATATTTTCTACACCATTCAGTCGGAGGTCGTGCAAAGAAAAGCAAGAAGAAAAGGCTACCTTGATTATGACTGACATGCATCTTACAAGTGTTGATAACGATAGCGTATCTCTTCTCTCCATTCTCCATGTTAATGAGCTATCTTGAGATGAATTCTGGGCATTGATAGTGTTGGCTATGGCTCACTACATGTAACGGATGAACGTTAAAAATCCACGGTACAAGTCGAAAATTCCACGGTGCAGAATGTGACCCGTGGAACACCTCAAAAAGCACCGGTATTATTAAGGTGAGGTGAACCGACCAGGGTGCATCAATAGATGTCATAATCATATTTACAAGAAGACAAAATGTAAACTTTTGGAGTATAAAAATGTCTCACCTGTAATTATAGAATTATAAATCCTGAAAATAATGTCCGTAAAGTTATTGGTCGGTTCACCTCGATGTCGTTAATGTCGCTAGATAAAGTTGTAAGTGGATTTAGAGTTTGAAATTCATTCAAATTCAAGTAGATGAAGTATTTGATATAAACTTCAAGAATAGTGACCTGAACTTTCATTTTTATTCTTATCACGATTTTGTTAACTGTTGTCTGCGTAGTGTGTAACATATTGTGCTTGCTCATTCAAGTACCCACTGGGATAGAAATGAATGAGTTCAGTAACTTAAATTGATTTTTATATATCTCAGACCTTAATCTTTATCTTGAGTTTAGTGATTTTGTAAATTATGGAAAATAGCTTGATATCATTACACATGAATAGTGTGATTTCTTTACCGTTGTTAAACGAGGCAAGAGTTTTGTACTTAAATTCTTATGCAATGTACTACAGAATTCAAATCATGCTCCTCATGACTCAGTTCCTATTACTTCTAATATGAATAATCGAATCTTCCGTAGGTAAAGACTTCGCGCCGTGAGGAAGAATTATTTTCTTGATTTTCGTGTGTCACACATATATGTATATAGCGACTCCCTATGATTGATGATGCTTTGATTTTGCCGTTCTTATAATTAAAAGAATTAGTAAGCACCTT
Organism: Prostheceraeus crozeri; assembly: GCA_907163375.1. Taxonomy (NCBI): domain Eukaryota; kingdom Metazoa; phylum Platyhelminthes; order Polycladida; family Euryleptidae; genus Prostheceraeus; species Prostheceraeus crozeri. The sequence goes on from CAJQUW010010997.1 coordinate 432,654, forward strand.
ATTCTATTATAAATGGCTGCTAGGATGATTTTCATCATCGTATGATAATTATAAATTTATAGCTTCTAGTTTTGCATTCGAGTTGTCCGCAGTTTTCAATAAATCTCAACAATTTCTGTTCTTCGGAAATATTTCTATTTTATTGTCTAAGTATGCACTTCTGAGTCAATCAATGAAGACAGAAAATTATTCAGTAAAACACAACTTCATTTACATGCACACAGGCATGTGGCGACATGGTTAGAGCTACTACGGTAGTGGTGCAAAACATAAGCCTCTGTTGATTACCTGTGTTCTAATATAAAGTTGGAAAATGCTGTACTACCACCAGATCGCTCCATAGATTACTGCTTCGGGCATTTATCCCTGTCTACTCATGACGCAACTGGCACCGTCTTCAATTTCAGTGACGAATTTTGAAATTCATGCAATATTTTAAGATTGCATGTAGGCACAATCATGCATGCACACGCGCGTGTAGACTTCAACGGGGAAGTCTCAAGAGTGTTACACGGGTTTATGCAAAGATAGCCACAAATCCACGACTTTGCTTCATAAATATAAAAAAGAAAGTGCTGCTTGATGATAGGGAAAATCTTCTTTTATACAGATGTCTTATTGATGAATAGTGTAACAGTCTTTGACATACAAGGCATTTTGGCATTCATTTTCGATTGCTATGGAAGATAGATAGGAATAAAGATAATCCAGCTCATATTCTCTTCTAAAAAGTCTGAAATCTCGCCTACCGGTCATCACAGAGACGACAGACAGAGTAGCAAACAATTTACAAAAGACCATTAGTGCAAGAATGAATAACCTTCTAATACTAAGATGCTGTTGTTGTTGTAGGTGTTACTGAGTTGTACTATTAAATGTATGCAGGTGCTGCTCTCAAAAATAGAATAATTTCAAAACCTCTAGTATAAATTATTTTCAGAACCCTCATGGACTTTTTAGATGCACATAGCCTTAAAAACCAGTGGTGCGTTATTATAGTAGACTGTCTTGAGACTATTCTCCGAGCTTGTTTTTTGAGATATTCTCTCAATAAGTTAATGATAACCTATGGTACCCATTTCACAAAAAATAGAATAATTTTCACACTTCTCAGGCTTCTCAGGAACAAAACAACAAATTTTGTTTTTGGTGGCCGAACCCTTGGCGTTGATCACGGCTTTTATCCTTCGAGGAATAGAGTCGATTAGACGCTGGCATTCCTCCGATGTCGCATTATTACAGCATGTCAGGATGCTGTTTTTCAGCTGGTTTAGGATGTAAGGCTTCATTCTTTTTAGATTCTTTTTGAGAATGATCCACAAGTTTCCGATTACATTTAGGTCTGGCAAATTTGCCAGTCAGTCCAATTTGGGCACATTTTTTTCTGAAGTCAGCTCTTAGTCGACTTCGAAGCATGTGCTGGCACGAGATCTTGCTGAAAATGCACTTCTCTTCCTCATCCAACTCGTCCTCGATGCTTGATAGCAGATGTTCCTCCAGGCTGTCTTGGATGGTAGCACTGTTGATCGTTGACGTCATGAAACACATTTGACCAACTTTTCTGCTGCTCATGCATCCCCAAACCATCGGTGATTGGGGGTAACTGTGCAAGCCTCCAGAGGCAACCGCACAGAAATCCTGTGAAGTTAGCAAATCTCTAACTGTATCACTCACCCATTGAAATTTACTTGTCACTAACAACTCACCATCTAACACTGTTTCAGTGCGGTCGCCCCAGATAGGCTTCTCTAGAATTTCGCCAACTTCGAGGCCCTTGGTCACCGGAGGAGATGCATAATCTTGACTCATCTGGGAAGACGACCTTTGACTAATTCTTCAACTGTCCCGTGTCTGTGCCTTAGCCAAGACCAACGGCTTCTTCTGTTTCAGTGTTAGCATGGACAGTATAATCCCAATTCGCGGAGCCTCCGGTAGGTAGTGGCTCTCGAAACTGAAACACCGTTCATCTTTCACTCGTCCCTGCGAGATACTCGAGAGTTGGTTGGTTTTCTCTAGCGCAAGCAGTCGCCTGCTTGTCGAGTTTTGGTGACTCTTGATTTTACGCACCTTCGACGGTGGGACACTTTCTTGCTCTTCTTCAAGGCATTGCACAACAGAAGACTGAGAGCAGCCGACTTGACTAGCAATCTCCTTTTGGTTGATTCCTTGGGAACGAAGCTGAATAATTACATCTTTTGCAGTGGTGTATTAATCTGCAGATCGGCTCGCAATAGCAACAGAAGAGGTTAATTTAATACAGTGAAATTCTTTTCTCTTTAAATCCAATTACTATGATGGATTGCTCTCAATGCGGAGGCGGAAATTGGTCGCAATGCTGTCAAATCAAAAAAGAGCACATCAGTCCCACAGAACAAACCGTTTCCAAGGGATAGTTCGATCAATTTCTGCAATGGATGGAGTGAGGGGTGGCGTCAATCAAGAGTCTACCACCTCTCATAGAAATCTGATTGTCATATTCTATTTTTGTGAAACGCCTGATCAAATATTCTATTCTTGTGGAATGGTTTTTGTTCTAAGATGTAGTGCGCATATTGTCATTACATAATAAGACATAACTTGCACACACACACTGTAAACGATATGTCGTGTCACATGTTTGACCTCTCTTCGATTTCTTTTTAGCATGAGGATGTACACTACCTTGGATATTTTATCTTGCTTCAACAAACAGATTTATTCTATTTTTGTGAACAGCTGCACCTGTCAGTCATTCCAAAAGTTAGCACGCAGCTGCGCGGTTTTGCCGATTTCTGCGCGGAAGCGCGGAATTTTGATACCGTAATACTTTCCGTTTTAAGTGTATTTTAATTCTTTGTGATATTTTTAACCGAAAGAAGGAAAAACTTTGATAGCATTATTTCAATAATAGGTGGGAATTAAATTATGAGATCATTTTCTGTACGCACAAATTGCAAAATGATTGAAAATCAAGATATATTTCGCCGCACTAGCCTGATCACTTGAATATTTCTTGCATTTTAAAGTTCAAATCAAATATCACGCTTTGACACTGCATCATATTAGGCATACCTACATGCCAACCTACTTAAATTATTACTGTGAAATTACAGTACACTACACTAGGTTCATAGTATGTTGTTAAAACTAGTTATGTCGACCCTATTAGAAGTTTCATCGAAAGCCTTCTTATAATTGAAAGTTACACTTCTGGAATCTCAATAAAGTACGGCTTCCAGCATTAAACCTTCGGCGTTACCGCGCCGCTGGCGTGACCACTTGGTCCGAAAAGTCCGAAATAGATAAATTTTGTGCATGGAGGACCAAATATTTAACTACGAAGGGAAAAATAGTTCATTAATTTTTCTACTTTTTTGCGAGTACAAACTAGGTATGATTGTTCCTTCTATGAGTATTATTCTTAGTTGTCATTTTGCAGGTCTACACATTCTCTTTATGATTAACGTTTGATATCCTAGACAAGAAAACATATAAGAGAAAATGCATAAAATTAAGTAAATCTACTATGTATCGAAATTCATAATTTTTCAAGCTTTTCAAAGTTGCACATCAATAAGAAATCTATTTTGTAAGATAAATGTTTGAAAAGGCATGGAAATGAAATCCAAAAAATTATAAGTCTGGTCTTAAAACTGCATTATAAAGGGGGTTGGGGTAAATCTGTGCGGATTTACGTGGCCTGCGCGGATTTTCAGAGATTTCACTTTGGAAACGCTGTGTACATTCATTGCACATGCATGTATTTTCGCCATTAATGAAAGCATCAAATAAATAGGTAATCCTGTTTTGAATTTCTCCTTTTAGTTTTCACATCAGGAAAGTTCTAACATCGACATTGTCATTGTGGTTCAGAATTCACAAGTAGGCCTGTGTAAGTTTCCAGAGCTCCTTGAGACGAAGCGTGTCCAGAGTATTCCACTGACAAATGAATGGGACAAATGGCTCCACTATATTCAATGATCCGTCTCAGATTAACTGTTGCTTAGCTTATCGATATTGTGATATGTTACTAAATAAACGTCAGATGAATTCTTCCGACTTTTATATTTGAAAATTCCATCACTTTCACGACTTCCATTGTGTATCACACAGGCATAATGGACGAAAGCTTCATCCCATTAATGGGTGGTTAATGATGCATGCTATCTGAGCATTTTCAACCTCTGAATAAGGACTCATGATTAAGAGTTAGATATTAAGATATTATTATACTGAATTATGAATTTACTTTATTTTAGAATAATTCACATTTTTCAAAACGACATGGCAAACCATCACTTTCGAATGAAGTAAAAGATGAAAGCAATGCAAAAAAAAAAAAAAAAATCTTTATATCGATCAATTCCAATCATCATGTCATTATATGTATATGTAATATTTATAAAAATTAATGCTATAAAGGACTAAAATTTTATGATTCTCTTCTTGATAAGATTAGATATTATAAGGTGATCTTTGCTGGTCTTCATCAGGGCTCGGCAACCAGTCCGCGGGTTACTGGATCAAGTTCAACCTTGTCGTGGGCCGCAACCCCAGAAGTAGTTGTTAATCATGATAAAATGAATCTTTATTGTGACGTTTGAAAGCAAATTACGAAGCAAATGGTCTTCGCAATTTTGTTAATGAAGAAATCATGAAATGGTTAACAACTTTAATTTATTATTCGTTATAGACGTGGATGATATTCAGCAGAGAAGTAAAGATAAAGGAAATAGTAAATAGTAAATTTATGGATGGAGGGGTTCTACAAATTTGCACCTTAAAATTAAAAGCCCCACCTTGAGAATGAGAAATAACGCCCATTATGCATCCGTCCGTACTGTAGTGTGCATAGTCTGTACGGGATTGAGACGTCAGCTGTGAAAGGATATCAGATCATGAAAACAGAAAGAATAGAAAAGGTATTAATGAAAAGATTGTGTTGCGATGCTGGTCGATGGACACAGAAGGGAAGACTCAAGGAAGAAGCATAGAAGGCATTTTCGATGTTCTGCGGTGGAACAGCCACATTATGAGCAGAAGATGACTGGATGAAGAGAGTTCTTTCCAGTTCGAAGACGAAGGCAGAAGGGAAACATGATCAAAAGTCGTCTCCGATGACCGCCGAGCTGTGGAACGAAATCCATCAATGGACTATGATTAGCAGGAGTGGAGATATCCAACATCAACAACCGTCTGACACCATTCAACGTGCAAAAGGACGAAAACGGAGAAACCAAGACAACAAAAGTCCACAATTTTCAACACCGGGAGGTACATCTCACCTCCTTCCAAACAATTAACCAACACAACGACAAAAAGCTACTCAAGCAAACACACCTACCACGTCGGCACATACCTCACGAACAGAGAAAACAATAAAGTCATAAACGCAATCCACTAACAAATCAGAACAATCACTCGACAGACGCCCACGCAGAACACTGGCACAACTCCGCAGCTACAAATCACCCTTCAGAAATGAATACTTGCACAATATAAAACTCTCTGTGCACTCTTCACCTCTTTGCCCTCTTTGTAAAACTCAACCGCACAACACAAAACACCTCCTCTATTGCATCCACATGCAGACATCGCTCACACCATGGGACCTGTGGGTTGCCCCGTCAGGCATGCGGAGCTCTTCTGCCGCTGGGAGCGGTCGGTTGACCCTCCCATCGCCTGACGGTGTCCTGGACCCCTCCCAATAGAAGGGAGGGGGGTCGGTTGACACCACCACCTCGAAAACAGAGAAGCAAGAAGTCGGTTCTGCAAAACTCCTGTCTTCCTCGTGGGTCGTACGTAGGCCGACATTTTTGAAAAGCATCCCGCCGCACAGGAAGGGTTCGCTGACCGGAGTTTGCTGACCCCTAGTCTACATGCAGTTCCAAGGGTCGCCTACATTTCAGTAGATGCTTCTCGATGTCCAAGTTGCAATGCAAGACGAAGTAACACATTGTGAATGTGATATTGAAGGTTGCAGATCCGTTATTTACAAAATCTAAAAAATCAAAACGCGGAGTATTTGATTTGCGGACGCTGAAGTGGACACAAGGTTCTAGACAACCTATTCCTGCAACGAAAGATTTCACGCAGCGGATGATGCTCATCTCCAGCACTCTTCTGTAACAATCCTTATCTCGCTAATTGTTGATTTTAATGCAAACCAGGTTACTGTGATGTATTTCATTAGAAAGTCAGCAAATTGGTTCGAAAGACCTTTTATATTTTGCTCACAAAGATCCACAGAATTAGATTGTTTAAGCGTATCACTTTGCTAGAAGTGCTGACTGATTCAAAACAATGCAGGAACTTCAAGCACATGCAGGAACTTACTAAGTGGGCAAAAAGAAGTTTTTAATACCTTGCAGAGGTAAGAAAAATAGTCGTGCGCCGCTTGTTGATTGCCGTGAATTCCTTCAAAAATTTCCGATCGGCATGATTCCTACAGATCTGAAGAATTCAGATCATTGCGCAAAAGTTTTCTCGATAATGTTGGGCCCTCTGATCATTATTAAAAAAGTTAGCAGGCGTACGAAAAAACGTTCACAAACATCTCTGTGGAACTTGACATCGACTGTGTGATTCGGTTGATAACTATCACTGAAACTTCAGACAATTTTGCGTGTTTAATGTTAAGCTGGCTACTCATTGTTCGATTGCTACGGTATTATGTCAGCAGATTGTGGCCTTTCATTAACGTTACATGTTCCAATGTCAAACAGAAGAAGGTAAGACGTGTCTAATTCTGTGTAAATATCAGTTTTTCTTCATGATTCAAAAATTCCAACTTCCGACTATCCATGATTTCATTTAATTTACTTCATGGGGTAATGCAGTTGTCACTACAGGCACTATGTTGTTTCAGTATGTGATTTTTGTCGTGGAACCTCTTGTCTTGAGAAGATCAGATGAATAGTGTTGATTGTTTGTGGTCTCTTAAGAAGTTGTAGATCGCTGATAGGTATCAAATGCGAATGGCAAATATTTCGCTTCATCAAAAATGGCACAAATTTATAGATATAATGCGTATGTTTTGTTCTAACAAAAGAAAAAACTGAGATTTCAGACAAGCATTTGAATGGATAGCTTTAATTTTTGTCAAATTAAAGCAAAAATATACTAACATTGTTAAATGAAGTTTATTTTAAACTCAAATTTTGACAATTTGAGAAATTTCATTCATTTTTGACTTTTTCTTGCTTCTATATAATAAAAATGAAAATAAAGTTGCTGTCTACTGATGAGGAAAATCTTCTATATACATAATATGAATGAATAGTGCTGCTGTCTTTCGTATACAAATCCTGCACTTTGGTATTCATTCTTGTTTCTTGTGAAAGATGACAGTGATAATTATAATAATGACTTTATTGCCTCGCAATCATAATAATCGATGAGCGCATTAGGATGGTAGAAATTACATGATCATGCAATGAAAAGAAGAAGGAATTGCAGTAGAAGTTGAGGCATGAGAGATCATCACTTACAATATCTGATGTGCACTCTGCCAAAGCTGGCGGATTTTGCAAAAGATGGAGTATGCCACTAGATCGACTGGCACATTGTGATGCGGTTCAAACTTTGCACCTGAAGGATATGACGGACATTATTTTACAACAAGTACTTTTGGCAACATCGATAGAAAGTAGAAAAATCATTTGAGCCTATAATCTTGAATATACGTTTTTCTAGTCTAGCAAACAAAAGCAACAAACGTTTCGGTACAAGAGACAGGAAGCTCAAACGAAAGTAAAGATCGTAGAAAAGCGACACATGATTTGAATATAAGAGAAGGAGGACCTCCCGATCTATATTAACTATACATAAGGCATAGTCTCTCCCTCACTTAAGTGACTATGATGTCAAAATGTAAATTCCATCTCATATAATTCGAAAATGCACGAAGAAAGCGAATAGAAGACGCTTTAGAAATGGTTCTACCATCTATGTTCCACCGTGCATGCATCAGACTAAGGCAAATTCCTTTTCGTCATTATGTCAATCACAAATGGGTGGATAGGAAACAGAGAACAACCCCGCTCCTATTTGCCAAAAAATTGACTACAAACATATACATGTACCTGTACTTTGTTTGATTGATCATGGACAATCTCCTTATCATGGAAAGCAATTTAGCGGTTGACAACTTTTAAAGAAGAATTCAACTATTGAAAACTTCTGAAAAAGATATTAGTAACACCTGATTGATTTTGATGAACAATTTAACCTGCCCAGAGAACTAAAAAGAACTTATTTCTTTCCTGGATCGCAATTGTTCAGCTGCTTATGTCGGAGTATAATAAGGAATCTTGTGAAAGCACGCATTGCGCAGTTATAACAGTGTAGTGCTCATCAATATCGCACCACCTGCTGCTTATTGACTTGCCGCTTCTGTTTAACTGTCTTGTAATTATTTTGAAAATAGGACGAATATAGGCTCATCTTGTTTACGCACTGACGTATGTGCTGGTTTTTTTTCTTCTAAAATTAGCATCGTTCTCTCAATAAATTATACATCTACATGTTCTGCATGCTTATGATTGATTACTAAAATAAGTAGCCGCACGAGCTGCGTTTGATGATGTCACAGATACATATTCTAATGTTCTTAATAATCATAGCAAAACGTGACTCACGAGCTCTCGCGTAGTTTAACCGCGCATCGTGTCATTCCACCACATGCGAGTTGGTTCTTGCCAAAATTGTTTATTTATTCATTGATGTACTTTTAGGCTGCGGCGATTTTGATGCTTCAAATTTCCATCACGTTTTAGTGAATTTTAAGGAAGTAATTCGATTTTGATTTTTGTATGTGAAAAAGAGAAAGTTCAAAACATTGAATAATCAGTACATTCAAATGCACAGAACCTCTTACCTTCTATGTGTACTGGTTTCAAAACGTGATCAGTATTCATAATTTTGCTGATTTTCGTTGACATTGTGTCTTCTGCAGATTGCAAGAAAAGAAATTTTGTATCTGTATTAAATTTTGCAGTCACAAAGAACAGTTGAAATTGTGGTTATTCTTACATGTGCAGTTTGATTGTTTCTAAGGAATATTTGTGATGCTAGTGCACCGCAGACATAAGTCAATCTTTGACTTGAATGAAGATAATAAATACACTTGTAATATCAAGACTTATTTTAATCATACTGTGAACAGAGCAGCTTGCTGTACAGTCCTTTAGCTTCCTCATCCATTCTAGATATTTTTGGACTAGCTTAGAATAGTTTGGACTATTCTAAGCCGCAAAGACCTGGGCGGAGCGCAACGTCTACGGTTCCCGAGGAATTTTGAGTTTGAAATATTGAAGTCTAAGGATATCTTTCTATGCTATGCCCGTGGAGAACAGGCACTGAGCAATCTTCATGATTATTAACTGCATCTAAAAGCTAAGATAAATAAACGCATATCAGCCAGTTTAGAAATTTTAGACTGGTTTACGGCCATTCCGAGCCGTACTGACGTGTCTTTGCAAGGCGAAATACCTCGTCTGCAACTGCCAATTTTAATCTTGAAATGTTCACGTCCGCAAATCCTGGAGGTTGCACAGTAGTGGTTAGGTGGGGAATGTAGATGTCAATAACGCCCTTAGACTTTTTCATTTTAAGCAGACGTTGCACAATATTCCTTGGCAGTCATAGACACGTGTGCGAAGTTGGCGGAACCACTATCTATTACAATGAGATTCTGTTCGAAACAACTTCCACCAAAACAATTTCAGTCTCCTGGTCACGAATCTGGGCTCAGAATCCACATATTCGTAGTCCTGCTTGAGAAATTCAGTTTCAGCCTCCGTGATTCTATTCGAAACAACTCTTGAGGACGTGTCACACGGCAAACTTGTCCAATAAGTTTGCTGAAGTAAGTTGGATGAAAATGTACCCTGTCAAAGGAGCAAGATTGTTGGGAAACATCGCCAATAATCACAGAAGTGTTACCACAGATGTGATGCCACGAAGACAATAAATGGGATCCCAGATCATGTGACCCTGATCCATCACCACTATCGTCATGTCAGTGATAATCGTCAGCCAATCATCAACCAGAAATGGGGCAAGTTGGATGAAAATATTTCACTAGTTGAATCGGTGGTTTCAGCAAACTTACGATAAATTCTCCAACAATTGCCCGTGTGACACTCCTTTTTATTAATCAATTTCAGCCTCTTGATTATGAATCTGGGCTCAGATTTCACAAATAAGTAGTCGTTACTCAGAAAAAGTTTAAAGATAAGTGGTTCTGCTGGGTGGTTCAGCTAACACGTGCCATAGACGCTGTGCTTCCTCCAGCAAGTACTCGTCCAATACTTGACTAAACGAGGGTAGATTAACACAACCGCCTGATTTCGTTGTGATCGGTTAAAAAACGTTTCATGTAATTAAATAGATATGACTGAACACAATGTGTTATGAACACAGAAAAGGACATTCCAATAAGTTCTGATGGAAATTCATGCAAATGCTGTATTGAATCTCACCTCTGACTGAGAATGGAATACTTTTAAAAAGGCCTAGAGCATGCATGATGCACTAATAACTTGAGCATGTATTTATCATAATAAAGATCCCGGTAGCGTTCCGTCAAAGTTGACAGTGTCAAGGGGTAAGTAAATACACAGGCAGTTGGATTAAGTATAAAAATGATTGGGCAGTGACGGCTTGTTAGATCAGTTTAGATCATGTTTGATTTGTGGCTTTCTCTACGCTATGAAGCGTGCTTCGGTCATTTTTCTTTGCATCGAATTCACTTGTTTGTTTAGTACAGAAAGCTGGAAATTATCGATGTTCATCATTCTATCGGTATGGTCAATCAAACTATATTCAGACAGTGCACTTTTACGATTTTGACAGGTCGAACAACACAGCTAGCAGTTCGGTCTAGACAAGTTTGACCAATGTAATTCTTACGACAAATTTAAAATTTAAAATTATAGACAATGTATTTATCACTATCCAAAATTTTAAGTTCCAATATGTTTGCATAGTTTACAATTACATTTGTTTTTGTTTATACGTATTTATGCTATCAGCTGACGTTTGTCCAGGTTTATAGGTAGCAGGAACAGAGAGTTCATATTTACTGAACAGATCCTTCATTTTTCTTAATAAGTTGTCACTAATGAAATCAGCACAAATGTTACTTCAATTTTCATTGTTTTTATGGTTGCTTTTTGATTTAGGTTTTATTGAGTTAGGTTTGAATCCATTTTCATACAAGCGTCTTTACATTGTATTTAATGATTCTAAAGAAGCATCCGAACAACGATAATGCACATATTTAGTACTATTAAGCACAAAATTAATTTTTGCGTGATTGGGCAACCAACTATCTTCAAGCATCGTAATTCCAGAATGACATGATTTGCTGAACCAATTATACCGTAACTTTAGATTTGCGGAAATACTTATACTCAAAAAAATCAAGTAATAGTTTTAAGGAATTTTAATTGTGAAGATGATACTATTATTTACTGAGTTAAATACATGTAATATATGCTGAAGAAACTTATTATTCTTTGGGGATGGTACCAGGATATTACATCGTCGATATACAGCTTATAAATAAAGTATCTAGACAGCGAAGGATCTGTATAGTAGCAAAATAAGAATGTTACCTGCACTATTTACCAGTCATGTAGTTTCTGTGGTACCATGATTGAGTGCAAGCGATCTTTCGGTTTCGAGATCGAGCCCCGAGAGTGTCATTGGAAGTCGTCAGGTAGGGCATCCGTACTAAAAGATCACAGCGCTCCAGATAAAAGTCTGACTATGTCAGCATATTCCAAGTCCCCAGTATGGGGAAGTAGTGACGCTACACCACAATTTTCATAGTTACTAGTCACCACATCAATTACCAAGATCCTTTTCAAGCACGTCGTGAGATGGTTTGCTGTGACAGATAATAGTATTTAATCAATTTCTTCCTTCTTCGTGCGGGCAGATTTTTTTAAATTAAATTGGTCAAGTCTGTGAGTTTCTGTCTCTAGACATCGCACATATCATGTATCATCAATCAGGGAATGGAATGAGAAGATGAGAGTTCCGTCGAATCTGCTACACATTACCCCGTCTGACTGACACATGATTACTGTTTCCATACAAACGTTCTGTCAGTCCTCCCATTATGGCATTGATAATGGTATACATGTCCTTGTCTGAGTTTTCGAAATAATTCAAAACATGAACTGTTGTTAAACAGGATTCATTTGCATAAACTTTTTATAAACTTTCACACCAAGTAATTTTACACAATCTTAGTTTCTCATGAATGGACAGCGATGTGACGCTTCCTTTCTTTGCAGGAATTGCTTCAGGGACCTATTTTTTCAGGTTTACTATTGTGCCTGAAATCCATTTTTAAATGGGAAGGAACATTAGACTAAGAGGACAGCGACCACCCCGATTTCTCAATGACGATTCTTATGAGCACCCTTATCTCCTTATATGGGCCTCAACAATATCTAAGGCGCCCTCATGAAGCTCATAGGCATCCGCATGAAGACCCAAGGTGCCCTCATGAAGCTCAAAGGTACCCGCATGAAGACCCAAGGTGCCCTCATGAAGCTCAAGGGCATCCGCATGAAGACCCAAGGTGCCCTCATGAAGCTCAAAGGCACCCGCATGAAGACCCAAGGTGCCCTCATGAAGCTCAAGGGCATCCGCATGAAGCTCAAGGGCATCCGCATGAAGACCCAAGGCGCCCTCATGAAGCTCAAGCGCATTCGCATGAAGACCCAAGGTGCCCGTGTGAATGTTCAAAGCGTCGTATGCAATCTCTAAGGTGCCCTCTTGAAGGCCCAAGGCGCTGTCAGCAATCTCGTACGATACTTGATGAAGGCCCAATGCTTTTGTTTATGACTGAACCGATGCTAAAATATGACCACTTGAAACTTGGTGACGAAATCTATTCGTTATCTGTGCACGGCGATGAAACTCGCACCCTATTTATCTTTCCATCAACGCACCTTGAACGGCAATCGCTTCCCTGATGGAATGTGACAAACTCTGAAACGACTTGTTGAACTTCCGTCAGTACTTCTCAATTACGATTATATCGCTAAGATCTCTTCGCAATTTCATGTGAATTTTTGCGTTTGGATGAATTATGCTGACCTTTGAAAGCCACTTCAGTCAACAAAATCGATTGTTGTAGTGAATCCTATCGCAACCAAAGATTTTTAGAGGTTTCAGTTTTCTAATTTCAAGGCAATAAATATTGCTTTGACTTCTGTTGTCTCAGACAGGATTGAGGAACCCATAGAAATTGTCTTTGTCTGCTATTCAATAATCAATTCAGAACTGCTTCCTATTGTAGACAGAAGTAGGTCTACGACTATTCATTCTTTGTTGTGATGATATCATTTTGAGGTTAAAAGATATCTCCTTGGAAACTCGCACATTATGTACCCGTTCTGAATAGCTTGCTTCAGAAATCGCAATAGACATAACTGTTTTTTCCGATATTCTTGTAATTATCTCAAGTATTCCTTTGTACAATGCTTACCACGTGCTGCTCTATGTGTCTCATCTTCACCATATTTCGCTGAATGCTTCTTTACCGAGCTACCCTTAAGTGCTCAAGGCACCAAAGGAAATCGAATTTGCAGCACGATTTACAGTGCAATGTCCACATATGTGTATGGGTGAATGATGATAAATGCAGGTACTGGAAAAGCCACAAAATTCGTTGTTCAGTATAGAAAAATATACTAACCTGTTGAAGTTTGTTAGATTTGTAGATTTGGCAATATAGGGGGAGGGGGCAGCGAATTCCAGCCGTCAAACACGCGTTGGTAAGAAAATATTCACAGGCAAAAAGAAAAGCATAAAGCTCGTGTTAGTTCTCACGCGCATGATATTCTTCAGGAAATTTGTGATGTATTTCATTGGGTCTCGAGATTCGTCTAAAAACATGAAAAGATGGCAGGGGTATAGAGGGATCCATTGCTCACCACATTAATCCTGATTTGCAAAAATAGGGAAAGACTGAAAGACTTTTCCTCCAAAATAAGTCATTTGCTCACCTGAAGCTAAACATGCTCATGATGCTACTTTCAATTTGGCTTCCATGAGGCCTTGTTTTCCATTTATCCAGATCAGCATTGCATCAGACAAAAGGGAAGTTATTAATGTTAAGATTGAGTAATTATTCGCTGCAGAAGCGATTCCTTTGCATCATTTATTACATGTCATGCCTAACAATAAATAGGCTTCTTATCTGAGGCGTTGAGGTCAATGTTTGAGGTCACAAGTCGTCGCCAAGAGGGTTGATCTAAGACTATTCCTTCGCTCGGCCGATTGAGATCCCTAGATGTTCGAGGTCATTCTGTACAGCGTCTACCATCGCGTGTATGCGGCCTCATGTTCCATATAATGAAACGTGAATCCATTCCCCCGAAATCAACAATAGTCAAGCAGTATAGAGTGGAATTTGGGCCTATGACATCGAGTTTCATGCTTCTCAATCAAAAGAATTTGTACGTGTATGAACTCATGATTTGTCGGCAACATTATTTTCTATTTTTAGATATCTATTACGACTGTGAGCTGAGAGATAGCATCGGATATCAAGAGTTTGCATGAAATAATCGCTTTTAATATATATACTTTGCATGTATCGTGGCTATAAAATTTACTAATTACATTGGTAGAAGTTCGTATCGGGCTTAGAATTATTACTATAAAATGGGGTCTACTGGGATTTTCGGAAATGGCGTGTCGCGGGAATCTTATGCGTGGTTAAGCATATACCAGCCTTGAAATATACAGCCATGAGAAATTTGCATATTATGTAAATAAAAAGATAGTGTTGATAGTTGGATTGACGAGCTAACTCGTCTTGGCAGTGGAGACAAAACTAGGGAAAATAGGTTAAAACTAATGCTTTGAGAAAACTTTGAAAATGCACTGGAACTAAAAGTACCCGAGTGAACAACAGCAAAAATGAGACACGTGGACGAAATGGCTTTCCCCTGTCGTATGACGCCGCACCCGTCCGTCCGATATCATTGGTTTTACGTTGGTGTATTTTTTGATGACGTCATCATCTGTTTTCATTTCAGGGAGAAGAGTGGGCTGGTGAGTCAGTGGTGGCTGTTTGTCCGCTGACTTCATGTCCTCACCTTGAACAAGTTTCCCAAATGCCAGATGGTGGACTGAACCATAAATCACCCTGTGTAGAATGTGGTCATGACAGGGAGAATTGGGTTTGTTTGACTTGCTACAAAGTACGTCATTTTTAATATTTCGTTCTTTAGTATTACTGCAAATGAAGCTTTAACGTCACTACTTCCCCATACTAGGGGCTTGGACGGTGCTGACATAGTCAGACTTTTTTGTAGCATTGTGATACTTTTAGTCTGGTTGCCCTTCCTGCCGACTTCCACAGACACTTGAGGCTCGACCTCTGGACCAAAGCATCGCTAGGCCGAGCACTTAACCACTGTGCCACGGAGACCACATCATAAAACAATGCCACATTATAAGTGCAAATTGAAAAACGTAGAATCCTTGACAGTTCTCAATGAGCATATAAAATTCATGTGGAGAATAAAACATTTGACGACTTAATCGAAATGGTAAATTAAGCCAGTGACGAATTATTTGGATAGTACTGTAATTTGCAAGTGGCATATCGCGCTACAGACTGCAACCATGCTGAGATTTTAATAACGCACATGCTACGAAGCGCACATTGCGCTTAATAGTGGCATTGTAGATTACTGCAAATCTACTGTCCTTTACTTTTCCTTGCGTTGGTTACTATCGCTTTTAAACAGCACATTTCTACTTTGATTCCTTCACCCTAGGCATACCTATCTCTATGCCTACTTGCACTTATTTTAAACCCTTGAATTTCATGTAAACAAGTGAAAGCAGTTGAAATAGAAACTGCTGCCCAATTGGAATTTTCCGTGCAGATTCGAGCATTTTTATAAGTATTATTTTCCATAATCGAAATTCAGGCATCAATCTGATGAAAGACGGGATTTGATTCACGCTTACTCATTTTTTATATTGAAAAATGTCTACTGAACAGCAGTTTTGTTCATCCCTTCTTCATCATATTGATCACTGATTATTCTCCCGGAATTTTATGCTCAATAATTCACAATCAATTATGTCCATTGAAGGTGAATGATAAATGTTCCATCAAATGTAGCGTATTGAAGCATTTCTGTTGCTATGAATTGAGAATAGTCATATTTCTCTGATCCATAATAAAATAAACATTATTTTAAATAGAATAATTTAATATTGAGTTACATTCTAAGTTGAAAAAATGGGAACAGACCTGAATAGCTGTCATTTCATTCAATATCAGGAATCATCAACTCTCTATTTAGAGTTGCAGCTATGGCCAGGCAGATAAAAGATGCACAATTAGCATATTAAATGAAATCAAATGCTACTTCTTGCAAATTTGCTTACGCAACTTTTAATAGTTGAGGTATCATAATTATTGAAGATTATCAAAAGTTTTTCTCGTCTTCACTAATATGAGTGATATATCTTATTAGCAGATTTTTGCCTTATTATATATTCTTTTGAATATATCCTGCTTATGCACATGTAACAATGTTGGATAGTCCTATCTTTCAGCATCATAAGAAAATATATCAGCATTTTTTTGCTTTAATTTTGCCTTTTATTGCAGGTGCTGTGCAGTCGGTATGTAAATGGACACATGGTGACACATGGAGAGGAAACAGGACATCCATTAGTTTTGAGCTATGTTGATCTTTCATCATGGTGCTATCCATGTGATTCTTATATTCACAATGAGGTAAGTGATTTGTCTAGGATAGACGACTGAATACGTCCTTGTTTGCTTACTTTGGATAACTACTCACTGCTGCTGTAGGCATGTATGTTCTTCCACACTCCTGTTTTCTTTCTCTCTGTATGACATCATTTTGCACATAAGAAATGAATAAGAAGCATATTAAGGTGATGCTGGCCAATTCTTCGGACATGCGTGTAACTAGCAATAAATTTCGAAACTAAAACTTTCCCATGTCTCTTTCAGATATCTATAAATCGATTTCAGCTCCTTCCTAATGAATTTCAGATATTTCTAGATGTAATTCAGATTTCTCAAATTGAATTTCAGGATGCAGCATTTATCATCAATCTTAACTTTGAAGATATCTGAAATTCACTCGAAAACATCTGAAATAGAAGTGGAAGAGGTGTAGACATTAAAACAATGCTCACTTGTTCACCTTGGACAAGCTCGGTCCAACAAAGAATTTTAGAACATAGCATGCAAGAATAATCACATGTAAGAATCCACATGAAAGAACATCACAACAACATAGGCGGTTTTAAGTGGAGACTATTAGCTAAAGAGTTCAACAGCGTAAAAAGAAAATCTATCGAGAGTACATGTACGAGGGGTGATTGATAAGTTCGCGGCCTGACATAGAAAGCTTAAAGCCAGGCCATTATGCACATGTGGATTGATACAATGGAATGTGCTGACGGCGCATGACGAGTGATCAGTCGATCCGGTGAACTGTTGGTAAACCACAGCTACTTACCTTCAGTTACTAACTTATCAGTCAGTTAGTCAGATAAGTGTTGCGTAAGATGGATCACGTTTCAAATCGAGCTGTCATTCGTTATCTCGGCTTGAAAGGACTCACACCAAAGGAGATTCATGATGATATGGTTGGAACACTTGGTGAGAAAGCTCCGTCCTACACCACAGTCAAGAAGTGGGCTTCAGAATTCAAGCAAGGAAGAGAGAGCTTGGAAGATGATCCCCGTTGTGGAAGACCAGTGACAGTGAGCACAGAAGATGTGATCGATCATGTTCAAAAGATTATTCTTGATGATCGCCGTACAACCGAGCGAAAGATTGCCTTCGAACTGAAGATTTCACAAGAGCGTGTCCATAACATCATCCATCATGAACTTGGCATGAACAAAGTTTCCGCTCGATGGGTGCCACGACTGCTCACACCAGAGAACAAACGAGCCCGCTTTCTCATCTCAAGGGACAACCTGGCGCTGTTCGCAAGAGATCCTGAAAATTTCATGGACCGGTTCATTACGATGGATGAGACTTGGGTTCACCACTATCAGCCAGAGTCGAAAGAACAATCGAAACAATGGAAGCACCCAGGATCACCAACTCCGCGGAAAGCCAAGGTCACCAGGTCCGCGGGAAAGGTCATGGCCTCCATTTTTTGGGATTCGAAGGGAGTTTTGTTGTTGGACTTCCTAGAGACTGGTCGGACAATTACTGGCGAGTACAACGCTCATTTGTTGCAGCAGTTACGAGTGCAGATCAAGATCAAGCGGAGAGGGAAGCTCACGAAAGGCGTGCTCTTCCATCAAGACAATGCGCCTGCTCACACCTCCGCCACCGCCATGTCTGCCATCCAAGGTTGTGAGTTTGACATCATTTCCCATCCACCCTATTCTCCTGATCTGGCACCATCGGACTTTCATCTCTTCCCAAAAATGAAATTGGAGCTCAGTGGTCAGCACTTCGCATCCAACAGTGACGTCATGGAGGCCGTTGAGGAGTATCTGGACTCCAAAGACTCACACTTCTATGAGCAAGGGATCCGCGCAGTGCAGCACCGTTGGGCTAAGTGCGTTGATTGTAGGGGCGATTATGTCGAAAAATAAATATGTATCGTATGCGAAATATGCTTTTTTCTACATCGGACCGCGAACTTTTCAATCACCCCTCGTATTTACATTCAAAGGGCCAATCCAAACAACTTGATGAATGGATGCGAAGGTTGGCAGGTCATTGAATTCCTGACTTGACGCATGCTTTCTTCTTTATTTAATGCATTTTTATCTATATTTCTAGTATGTTAATCTCTCTATGTGTATCTCTATGTTCGTTATATTTTTTTCACTCTCATTCTGAAACAAGCATACTAAACTAGGTCTATGTCCTTTTTAGTGATATTTCATAATATTTCCAAGTATTTCTTATGTTATGATTCAAGTTTCAGGCCTCCCACTCAACCTAAAAAACCTACATTTTTCAAATTTCAATGAAAAAACCTAAAAATGGCCTAAATTTTTATAAGAAGCCTAAAAAACCTAAATAAATTAAATATATGTTTTCTGATGATGAACTTTATTTCAGTGACTACACCTCAATTTATCCTCCATCGCATGTATATGTTCTCTACAGAAAAATTACCTTTTACAGCTTATTTCAAGGAAATCCATTATCCATTAAAAGGTATGCAATTGTTCGTCCGGTTTGTTATATTTTATTCGACTTTTGCCGATGTGAGAATTCGTTCTAAGGATGCCCAAGTTATCAAACAATTGGACAGTGGTCTTGATATGCTAAGTGAGAAATGTCAAAAATGTGCATCCTAAAGTGGAGAAAAACATCGAGTGACTTGTGAATATGTTTGATTTGATTGATCAATATTCGAATTCTACAAGCGGACAAAAATTGAATAGAACTATTTATGGATTCATGTGACTTTTTTGTTTGGTTTAACGTTCAATCTGTTACAGCTTTTTTTTCAACGAATGTATTTATGGGGGTCAACCTTCTTGACAGAAATGTAATTTTACTGATTTTTCTTATTTGCTTTTGTACTCGTATATCTGTTACTTTGAGAATAAACGCTCGTGCAATAGACATATGTTGAATTCAGACCTTTTTTATTCATATCAATGTACATTATGATATACTTGTACTCAGAATATAAGGTGATAGCAGCCAGGAATGCGAATTATAGAGCCACCAAATCTATCTAAATGTACAAAAATGTATATGAAACTACGACTTCAATCATTAAGGTCCTCCTATTTTTCGACTTCGAGATAATTTACATCGACTTACATTGACATCCACTGCTACTCATTTATAAGGGTATATTTTTGGTAACTGATCTTCCATATTCATCTATTTCCATTTCCCTGAGAGTATTTTGATATTATGATTTATAATTTTCATTGATCATTTTTTTTAGTTTAACGAATCTGCGATGTGATCTGAGAGCGTAAAAATTTATCGAATGATGTTGATAATTAATTGCTTCAGAACATGTACATATGTAATGCCTAGATCCATTATCAGTTGGTCTTACAGATCTTAACCTATAATTTGTCTATCAAATTACCCCTTTTTCCGAGGCCCTGTACCCCTGGCTTTTATGTATGCATTTCATATTCCGGAAAGTTCTCCTTGTCGCAAGCCGGTTACTTATCATTTGTAAGTTATCTTAACTTAAATAAAATAAAAATTGTCATTGTACACTGATTATCATGTTTCACCGGCAACATTTCAGTCACAGTCGATTGTGATTTTAAAAACACAAATTCACAAGACTTTCAAGGACTTAAATAAAGCATTTGACTACTTGCAATCCTAACATATACCTTGATTGTCTGAAGTCTGAACTTCAAATCAGCTCTTCATTTAGTATTCTAAATTTTGCTTATCTTGTGACACGAAGCTGCTTAGGCCGCTATACCATATTAGGATGAGTTCTAAATCTTAGTTGAGGATAAATACAACACTTTATGAAACGGAGAACCTTCATTATTGCATTAATTGTGAGAATGATCGTGATTTGCTATTATTAAGTTAAATAGTCTTAATTCTTACTTAATGTTTTCTTTATTTTCGTATTTTCAGGTATGTCTGGGAGCAAGCATAGTACTACTTCTTATTGCACATCATGGGAGAATGATTTCGACTTCATCAAGCCAGCTTCTGATAAATACTCTGCATTATGTACACTTTGTAACAAAATTATCAAGATTGATAAATCCGGTATTGCACAAATTAAGATTCATGCCAGAGGTGACAAACACAAAGCTGCCGCTAATGTGTTTTCTGGAAGGAAAAGACAACAAACTTTTACCATGAGTGGTAAAGGTACAATTCAATTGCCGAATACGATACTGCTCACTGAGGAAAACAAGGTTCTGAGAGCAGAAATATTGCAAGCTTTAAAACATGTCAATTGTAACTATTCCTTCTCGAGTGCCACTGAGGATACAGAAATATTGAGAGAACAATTTCCAGATTCAAAAATTGTTAAAAGCTGCCAGATGAGTGAAACGAAGATGAAGTATGTCATCCAGTTTGGGATATCACCTCATATACGAGAGGAAAATATTCGAGATTTGAGAAACAGTCCGTATAGTTTCAAATTTGACGAAACTACAACATCACAGGTCAAGAAACAGTACGATGGATATGCCCAATTCTGGTCCGAAAAAGAAAACAATATAGTTTCTGTGTATTGTGGTTCACTGTTTACCGGTCATTGTACCAGTGAACAACTCTTGGAGCATTTCTTCAAGTTGATAGATCAAATGCAGTTGAGTTCCCATTTGCTGATTCACATCGGTATGGATGGTCCAAATGTGAACAAAGCATTCCAGGTCATGCTTAAGGGACATTGCGGAAATAAGCAGACAACTATTGTAGACATTGGTACATGTACTTTACATAAAGTACATAATGCTTTTCGTCAAGGTTTGATTGTTTTGGGCTTTGACATAGACAAACTCGTAATAGACATTTCGTCTTACTTCAAATTGTCCGCTGCTCGTCGTGAAGACTATGAAATGATGGAGACATTCACTGATATAACCCCACGAGTTGCGTTGCGACACGTTACCTCAAGATGGCTGTCTCTTCGGAAGGTGTGTTTGCGAATACTTGAACAGTATCCAAATTTAAAGCAATATTTTCTTGTTTATCTCCCAGAGCAAAAATCCTTCAAAAGAGAGATTGAAAACACGCCTCGATACCAGAGGATTGTTAAAGCTCTGACCGATTCGATCGCACAAGTCTACATCAGCTTCGTAGCATATGCTGCAACGGATTTTGAGAGGTATCTCACAGCGCATCAAACAAGTGAGCCAATGACACACAATATGCACGATAACATGATCAAACTGATGAGCAACGTCACCCAGAAATTCATGAATGTGTCTCATGTTAATAGCAAATCAGACTTCTCCTCCATGAATTTCTCGAAACATCTTAAACATGAGTTGACATAGGAACACGAGCTTTGGTTTTGCTGTGCGAGAATAATGTATCTGAAAAGGAAAAACATGATGTCCAATCGAATTGTTTGAAGTTTTTTGTGAAAGCTGCAGGTTACTTGCAAGCACAACTGCCCATAACAAACGAGATTATCAAAGAGGCCCGAGCTTTACACTCACACAATCGCTTAGAATCTTGGTCGCTAAAAGCAATTTCTAGGCTGGCACTCACAATTGCACCAAGTATGTCCAAAGAAATGCATAGGGTATTTTCCGTGAATGAAAACTTGACCAATGAAGACATATGCGATATTATTCGATGTCAGTGGCGTGAATATCAAACTGAGGATATCCCCAAAGAATGGCACAGAACTCCAATGACGGACAAGCATCAAAGTAGAAGAAACCAGCATTCCTATTGGAAAGAGGTAGAAACTCAATGGTGCGAAATTGACAAAAAGGATGAAAATGAAACCCTTGTACCAATTGATGAGTACTAGGCTCGCGTCTTCCAGATTCAAAATGAAAATGGTGGGGCAAAATTTCCTCAATTGGCTGCTTTGGTTAAATGTGTTCTGTCATTGTCACATGGAAATTCCGGTCCAGAGAAAGGTTTTCTCTAAACAAAGCTATCTTGCAGGCTCATGGTTCGTCGCTTAATGAGGATACGCTCGTTGCATTGAGAAATGTTCGTGACAAACTGATCGTTTCAGGGAAGGTCACGAAATTTATCATAACAAACGAATTACTGCAATATGTTAAAAATTCAAGACAGCGATATCACAATGATCTTGAATCCAAACGAAGATTAGCGGAAGCTGAATCACAACGGAGTGCACTAAATAAAGATAAGAACAAAATTGAACGACAAAAGAAAAGTGGATTATCTGAGATAGATGAGAGAATTATGAGTAAGGAGGAAGGAATTCGAGTGGCAGATGAGGCCATGTCTGACGGGAACAAGAAGTTACAAGCTGCATTAAGCGCAAAGCCTCTGAGCTCCCAAAAATTGCCAGCTGCAAGCTCCCAGATTGAAATGGGAGCTGAGAGAAAAAGAAAGCTTCAGCAGGAGATAGGTCTTCTAAAGAAACAAAGACTAGAAGTAGACAAGCAGTAGTGATGAATTACAGTAGAACCTCCTTATTACAGACATCGTCGGGACTGCGCCTTAGTGTCCGCATTTTAGAGGTGTCCGCAATATGGAGTTACCGGTGATGAGACGAACATTGTTCGGGACTGAGCTTAACTGTCCGTAATACGGAGGTGTCCGCTGTATAGAATGTCCGCAATAGGAGGTTCCACTGTATATAAGTGTACTCCCTTCCTGTAATTACTCATATGTTTTCGAACACTTCAAGTTTTTGGATTTACATTCCGTTTCTACCTATTTGTTTTCACAAGACTGAAGGTTAGATTTTTTCTAATAATCGTTTATATTAGAGTTCATTTGTATTATAAAAAGAATAATAGAACTCGTTATGGTTTTCTATTCTTGACTGACGTTCTGAATTGATTGCTCGAACATTTTAAACAATTATATGCCTAAGAATCATAATAAGAGCGTACAATGCTTGTGTTGGAATACATAGAGTATCACATTTGTAACTCATGCGTTATACTCGTTTGATTGATTGAGCATGTTGTTAATAATCTATACTTAGTTAAGTTTATATGTTTGTGTTTTTGATATGAAACTTTATCATTTTGATCCCTATTTTTGAGAAGGAGAATACTCGTATATTTTTATTGATGAACAGTCAGATTTTTTGCTTTTTCAATGTACTATCCCTACAAATTCATATTTATAAAACCTGAAAAAACCTTAAAAAACTTTTTTTCCAAGGCGTGGGAGGCCTGAAGTTTTAAATCTATATGTACACATAATTTGTACTGCCCATGATCAAGCCTCAGTGCGAAAATTTTGGTTGCTTATAAATAAGGTTAGTTTTTATTTCTTGATTTTGTGCGGAAGAAGGGCCACTAAGCCAAATTTTAAACCAAAAAAATCATTTGGCCACAGAAACATTAGATTTTAAAGCTCGGTCCAGTTTAAACTTTGCGGGCGACCATGAAGCACTTGGTGGCGTCCGGATAGTACGTTGTTTTTACTCATTTCTGTCAGAGGCCGTACCTTCTCGTTTCCCTATTCTTCACCATAGTTCTCCAGCTTGTTCTTTGAAGTGCTTTTCTCGGAACTTATGGTCTCACTTCCAGACAGCTTCACAGACCTTCTGGCAGTTGCCTAAGCCATCTCCATCGATGAGCGGAAATGGATACTTTTTCGCTCATCTGGAGAAAGTTTAGCGGAATTTGCCATTGAATGCACTACCTTTTATTGTTTTCACTTTGACCAGATATTTGGAGCCCTCCTCATTACTTTGTAATCCTAGTTGGAGGGATTGTAGCTGATTATCGTAACTCTTCATGTTCCTGCTGCACCGTCTTGAACTTTCTTGGGTACTTTCATCTGCAGTCATTGAGGTCATCTAAAAAGTCGTCATATTGCGAAAGCAACGACTGTCTAAGAAACGAGTTCATCAAATTGTAATTGATTCCCTAAGCACGGAGACAACTTGCGCCGATAATGATAAATGGAAGTGGGTTTCATCGCTCAAAGTGCACTTAGAATGGAAAGATTGACCTGAGCGCTAAAGAACATTACAGAAAAGACGCCAAGTTCATCATCTTAAAATTGTCTTCAAGCGGTGTTGAAGTTCACCGATGATCAAGTCATTAACCGAATGACTGAGTGCATTTGATCCATTGTCATTTATCTTATTTACCAACTCACTTAATGTTGCAGAAAAATTGTACTATTGGAAAGTATTGAAAGCAGATGAAATTGCAACACAAAAACAATTGCCGCGGAAATACGTGAAGGAGTTGTCGAGAAAAGATGGACCACCGAAAATATGTCAATATATCGATCTTGTCCTCAACTCACATTGACATGTCATACATCCATCCATACATCATTCGAGAGCTTGCATACTCAGCTTTCAAATATGATGTTACACTCTCGCATCTCTGTTCGAAAGTATTGCGAACTGAAGAAAAAAAAGTGTCGCTGAATGCAGAAATCGCACATTTTCAATTCGAAATCCGAGACGGAGGAGCTAGAAGAGAAAGTGCATTTTTAAGTCAAAGCTTATTGTCATGCTCGGCTTGTCTTAGCTGAAAAGAATTTCATTTTTTATAGGAATTCTTATCAAAAATGAATTCCATTACTTAAAAATTCCTTGAATGTTCTGAAGATTTCTGCAGATCACTACAATAAGTTGAAATTGTTTATCGAAAAAAGTCGATGCGACTTGGAGAACGCAATGTGAGGCACGAATTTGAGCTTGAATCACGAATTTTGTCAAAGTTAGAAAAAATTTTTGTCTAAAAGTTTATTGAAGGCGTGATGTAACTATTGAATAGTTAACTAAGTCCTCGTTTTGCGGAGATGGTCGTGTTTATTGAAGGCCAACAATGCTTAACTTTAAATTTCAAAAAATTGTGGATGCCTCTCTTTTAAGTTGCCTCCTTGAACCATGCCTGAAGGAATTATGCAGCCTTCAAGAATATGAGAATATTCCCAATTCATGTAGATCATTGTCGAGACGGTACGAATGATAGGTAGCAAATGTTGCAGGGATGGCAGACGTTGTGCAGAAGTTCCCTTCCATAGAGAGAAAATGCTTCTTTGGATACCATATCTATTTTTTTGCATGCGTGTCGTTTTCCTCAGAGATTAATTAACTCAACTTACCAAGGTAGTTGTTTCTTCCGTTAATTCACTTAAATAGCACTTATTTGCTAGTGCAAGTGAATAGACAAAATGGAATGTGCTTATGGAAACCGATACCACTAAAATCAAGAAGTTGATAACACTAACTTTCACTTAATTCGATTGATGAAGAGTTTTGTAGCTTAAATACAGAAATGTGTAAAAGTCGATTTGTCAAGCGTTTATGTTGCTTTATATCGCATCGGAGAACGCAATATAAATCGTTATATGTTGAATGACGAATTTCGTCAAAGTTCAAAGAACATTATTTTGTCCAAAAGCTTATTGAAGGCTTGATTCATCGATGATAACTGGTAATCTGAATTCTGCATTTTGAGAGGTTTTTGGTGTCGATCAAAATTATATTTTTACTGATCAGGTTTTATATTTACTGAAACTGGCCTTCTCTTTCAAGGATTAAGATGCTTGACATGTTTTAAGCATCAATATTGTGACAAACCTTATTCGTAGAGTGGGCTTTTTTTGTACATTTATTCAGTCCATTCATCATAAGATAGCTGATGTTTATATCATGGTGTCAGTCAATTTTCACTAAAGAAGTCGGTCGTCTTCATGCTGAAATTTTGCTTCAAAGAAAACTTTACATGTTATCACATGAATAATCATATGTTTTAGAGTTTGCTGAAATTGAACCGGAACATCAATACAAAATTTACGTTTGAAAATTTCCGCCATTTTCCATTATCTAATAAGGCTTTAGTAAATAGTAAGAATATGATTTCACCTGCAATATTGTGGTGGAAAAATAAGACTTCATCGTTGGAAGATTACCTAATTCCGTTTGATTTTAGAGATCGATGATTTTATGATAGAGTCTATTGTTCCAGTATTTCATTTAAATGTAATCTTGTTAACTTGATGAGATCACGTTTTATTCTAGGTTCTCACTCCGGCCAAAGAATCTGCTCATTTAAGCAAATTTGGAACTTGAACTAAGCCAGATCTCCGAATGGATTTTATTCAGCACCAGAGTGGCATCTTTTTCTTCTTTCGGCTAACTCTCAACATTCTGCATTCATGGAAAACTCAGTGACAAGATTATCAAAGACGATGATAGTATCTGAGAGACACAAACCGCATGAATTGTCCTAATCTGAATATTCACTATCATGGCATTGTTTATGATTTTGCACAATATATTTCTTTCGAAAACTTTGAATGTATTTTGCAGTGTCGGTCGAGCCCGGGATTTCTTAAAATTTGGCGAAACAGCCAATTAGACCGGGAAGACGATTTAGTGAATTTTAGTTGCTGCGTTCAATTAACAGAATTCCTTTATTTCAACTGCTTCTAATAGAGAGATTAAAAAATTCACCAATTTTGTTCATTGTCATCGAATCCGAATTGAATTCAGCAAGTGTAAACATGTTCGACATACACAGTGTATAACATCAATATAACGTATCTATTTGCATGACCATGTATATTTGTTTAGTTTGCATCTGTCAATGACACCTGTGGAAAGATGGAATTCCTAAAGAGACGATTACATCACTAATGATGAAGCTGTGCAAATAAGTAGCGAAACATTAGCGATGTTGGTTGTGATTCGTGCATTCTTGTATAAGCTTGTAATTATTGTATAGTGACCAGTAAAGCTCTTTTTATGTATTTCATTACGTGCTTTCATGTTGTTTCTTAGTAGACTCGCAATATGACATTTTGCTGCCTCTTATGATATGCAGTCAGTAGCACAGACTAACGTAGGCTGCTTTACTTATTTATACTCATTCAACATTTATTACTCAACTTCATTAGACTTCATGCATCAGATCTGAAGCTTCAGTTCATGAACTATCAAAACCAACAACAAAATTCATAGATTGAGATTTTTAATTTCAAAAATGATAGCAATGTCTGATGTGAAAAAATATATGATAATTTCTGAAAGTAAAATGTTCATATACCATCAGAGTTCTCAGATTGATGGCATTATTCATCCGTAGAAGAACCTTGGTTAGAGTATTAATGATTTATTTATATATGCACAATATTACATTTATCACTGTGCCCATCAAAATAAACAGTGCCTGCAGGTATTGCGCATTATCTGTAGACATGCAACTGTAAGACACGAGCAGGCCTATCATCAAGCAACAAAATAAGAATTAGCAAACAAATTTGTTTGACCAGCTAGGGAGGTTCCAGTGTATTCAAAGTCATATCACTTTGATTGAGATATCAATCAATTGATATCTCAAATTTATCAATTGATATTTTTCGACACTGGTTCGCCATGTTGCCCTGGTACTTGTTTTCGAAAAGAGTTACAGCGCACAAAAACGAATACCATGACTCTGCTAAAGTCAATTTGATAGCATTGTAGACAAAATTTGTAACGCAATCATGTCAAAACTTATAAATCACTTCGTTCACTCAATAAAAGAAGAAATGAGTATCGAAGTGGGGCATTAAATGAATCATGTTCAAAGTGCTCCATCTTGGGTGGTTCATGTGCCCCACATCGTCATCTTCAAATACGTGCTCGTGTGCAATTAAGACTACCCTCAAAGTCTTTAACCAATAGATTAATGAAATCGGTGAAGAATATTTGAGAAAAATGCTGTCATGAAATTATGCGCAGATTGTTAGTTGTATTGAAACATAATTTCCAATTTTCTTCAAAATTTATTGTATTGAAATTTTGGGAATTCTGTGAAAATAATAATGGAGAGCATAAACAATTGAGATTATCAATAGGAATCATGTTTATTTGTTACCATAGACAATTTCTTAAAGCATGAAGCTTCCGCCATTTATAGTTTCGGAGAAAAGGCTGGTGGTTCAATGTGCCCCATCCTCCCCTACCATTGCGTGTAGCCTACAACATGTTTCAAAAATACTCATTATACTATTAGAATCAACCCAGAGCCTTGAAATAATTGCTTCAAAATACTTGCAGTTTTATAAGCTTCACGTTGCAAAGTGTTCTGTGACTATGTTCTGTAATAGCCTACAGCAAATATTTTCAAAAATGTCAATTTTACGGAAAATTTTATCTACCGGCACAAAATTGTTCAATATGAGCGCCTCCTCTTCAAGCTCCAGTGGGATAGTCCAGCTCATGGCACACATGTCGAATCCCCCTGTCCTAAGAAATATGATTTAGAAAGAGACTTGAGTTGTTGGCCTCATGAGTTGCGAGGCCACTCAGTGGAAAGGTGAAGCGTCGTATGGGACCTATAGATAATTGGATTGTGCGTAAAGCACTGGAACTGCTGCGAGATTCTCCCAAAGTTTGCGAATTCTGTCCAGTTTCTTGTGTTCTTCGAGATAGACGTGATTGCTTCCTAAGACCCGACATTAGACAGCAAAGCAGCCGACATTGCCGAATTTCGTATCAATATCTGGAATGGCTGATATCAAGCAGCATTAACCGCTTGAGTAAGCGAAATCAATTTTAGCATCACAATCTAATGTCGATATAAAAATTATCAAATGATGTGATTTGTGACACAATTGTCACGTATAGGCCTACTGATATGAAGGAAATGTTTGTTGTCTTAGATTTATATAGTTGAAATTAGTTAAAGACGTGTATGCTTATGGTATGAGTACTTCACTAAAAGCAATTAATTTGAAAGGGTGAAAAATGAGTTCAAGAGTTTCGCTTAATTGTCACACATTACCCGCACTAGTTACTATTTATGAAAATTAACACCATCTGAAGGATGAGCGCTTTCGAAGTTTGCATGCGCCGAGAAATGGATTGCCTTGACAACGATCATTGGGCCTACATGTAGGAGTATTTAGGGCAGGGATGCGGAGACGAGACTCCGGCCTATAACTAGAACAGAAATATAATACAAACACCTTATTTATTCTCGTGCATATAGCTGTCACGGTCTTGATGTCAACTTCATTTTCTCCGTCAAACAAAAGTACAGAGACAGCAGTGCATGCAAAGCTTGCAATAGTTAAGGGAATTAACCGTGATAGTGAAAAAGGATTCACTCGGTGATCTAATAGAGAAGAAAAGCCCTCCTAGCCTCGATCACACCTACGCACCAAAGGTCACATCAGAGACAAAAATGAAATACTAGTTTGTTTGAGAACATTGCCTCTTACCCTCACGTTAATCGTGTGTGATGGCTCCTCTAAAGCGCATATTAAAATCGAAGGTGTAATCATATTTTTTGAAGAAGGATGGGGGATTTTCCTGCCTGGTAGAGACCATGTGAAGCACACATCAACAAGATGGGAAGAGCCG
Source organism: Prostheceraeus crozeri (assembly GCA_907163375.1). Lineage (NCBI taxonomy): Eukaryota > Metazoa > Platyhelminthes > Polycladida > Euryleptidae > Prostheceraeus > Prostheceraeus crozeri. The sequence goes on from CAJQUW010010997.1 coordinate 462,641, forward strand.
AGTCGTATGCATCCAACTTAAAGCGACATTTGATCGAAAATGATTGATAATTGATGCAACAATGATTACTAAAAAAGGTTCAGGTAAGCCGATAGTGATCTATGATGTAGGTTGCCAGTTGATTTAAAAAAACTGGGCTTTATATACTTTTCTCCCGGAGTCGGAGTCCTATCAAGAGTCGAGGACTCCGCATCGTTGATTTAGGGTTTTGAGTTCTCTAGCATCGATTTGTAGATTGACACTACGGTAGGACATATTCTTCATCTCTTTCATACCCAAATGCCCATCAAATGATTATCCAATTCAGGACCATGATTCAAACATAAAGAGAAGCTGTGGTATCAAATATGAAATCTATTTATCAAAGTCATTGATTTGATTTCAGGAATGTGACATAAAATGATTAATGATATGACACCGAGCATTTTCATCGAATTTAAGTAATCATCCAATTATTTACAGAAAAATGTGCTATAAACGTTTCCGATTCTTATTGTCATCTGATCCCGACTTGTAAATAATCCACATTTAAGGAGCTAAAATACACTAAATCATCAAAATCATGTCTCATTTGCTTTGTGTTTTGACTTCTTTTTCAACACCCCTTCAAGCTTTTCCACGAAAATGTCAATTTCTTCTTTCGTTTGACCAACGGCTGACGCACAATTGATGTAAGCAACTGTCGTCAGGCGACTGTGAGAGCCAAAGCATTCAAATTTGTATCCTTCGATTTCTTTGGATGTCCCAGGGACAACAACTCTGAAAATTCAAACGAGAATACAATTTCCACCTTTCACTATAGTTGAGATGCAATAGTTTAGAATTATTAGTATGCAGAGATTCATGCTAACATGATTTACAGCTAGATTTCATGAATAGCTTTGAATTATGCAGACTAATTTTGAATAATCGAAATATATTGCAGAGTGGCAGTTCATCCGCAGTTTTTGAGTTACACAAAAAAGCGCTTTAAAATGATGCATTTTAGTGATTTGTTTTTTGCTATTTTTTGCCATCGTTTCTTTCCCTTTGAACAACCTATCAACGTGTCGCCAAATCATTCATTTGTATCATACTATTTACGATATATTTGCTAGCGGCTACTCAACTTCTTGAAGGTAGTCTTACACTTGTTATTCGCATCCATATAGCAAGCCGTGAATAGACAACATGATTAGCGGCTCATTCGTCTTAATCTGTTCCCGATGAAAATAGAGCATCAAGGAACTATCAATTATTCCATATCATGCTCATCACTTACTGGGATCAAATTACAGTTTAAAAACATCACGTTTTTCAAAGCATGTTTATTAACAATTTTTGAAAAACATGCTTAAAGAAGTGCATAAAAATTTTCATGTCACTGCTTAAAATATATGTTCTACAACAATATAACTGTTACCTTTGAATTTTTTGGCAATATTAAATTGATTTTGTACGATTAAGCAAATACACAAAATGCAGCAAGCGTGCTCTACACTAATCTGTATATTAGGTGCTGAGGACTGTGGCATATAAATGTACAAATAGCTATTAAATTCATCTAAACATCAAAATAACATTTCGAATTTGCTTTCCCCTGCCATCGGTCGAGATTCAGTCCTTTAAACAGTAAACAGCAATTTTCTAAAACCGCGTAGTTTTTGTATTCCCAATATTTTGGCCTAGCCTTTATCAAGGGATTGTCTCAATGTCGTTTAGAAAATTTAAACTAACCTATCTATGGAATGCAACCTAGAGCCTTAGAAATGCATGGACAGTGAGACATAATTTTGACAAAAATATCATGGATAACTTGAGATATCAAAAAGATAAAAAAACTAATCTACAAAAAAAGATAGGAGATTAAAAAAATGAGATTAAGTAGATTATCCATTGATAAAGGCTAAACCGACATATTTGGAATAAAAAGCTACAAGTGAACGAGGATATCCAAGCAGTCGGCTTGGAGGAGAAAGATACGGTTAACCGAGGCAGGTGGAGGAGGAAGACCAGGCCGACCCAATCCTGAGACGGGATAAGGCCTTCAAGGTAAACAAAAAACAACGCCGTCGTAGAAAATTGCTTTTTACTCCTTTAAACCAAAGTAACTCTAAGAAAGCTGGGAATATGTAATTCAAGACAATATTTATTACTTCGCATACATGAATCCGACATACAATATTATCATTTGAGAATTTATACAAAAAACGATTTTTTAACCCTAGCCACAATCTGTCGATGCATATTGCCAAATTTTAGTATTTCAGTACACAGAGCATATTTCAGTTTTTTGACCTAAGAAAAATATTCTTCCTTCTACAGCAAAATACCGATATATCTAACTTAATAGGGACATTTCCGTGCGAATTGCGGAAACTCTTTCTACTTCATTTGCGCAAGCGAAAATAGTATCTAATTGATCGTCTCCGATAAAATTCCATTGACTATTATACGCAAAACAATCTCTCCCAAGCTCAACGCAACTTTATCAAGAAATCGTCTTAAAACGGGTATTCCTTACACAACGTTCCTGTTGGAACATCGAAACTGATATACCGGTTGCAGATGGAATCACATATTTTTCAAGAAGGTAGTGAATCATGTCAGTAAATTAGAGGTTATAATCTGAAGTACTGCACTGTGCTGTTGATAATCTGCAATATGAACCAGCTGTGTCTGCAGCACATATTATGTCTGCATCTTGCAGCAATAACACAAGTAGGTATTTTTTTCTACATAATATACATGCAGAACATAATATACACAGTAAATTAGGGCATTCAGTCAAAAGGCCATTACACAACTATAGAAAATGCCAAAAGAAAATCTTTTAGTTGTTGGACAGTCCAAAGTTTGAGTGTGTGAGGAAAGCCTAACTGAGAGCGAAGGGGCAGTCACACGCAGTTCTCGGCTATACTCATAGACACGATCCATCTGCGATGACTGAGTGAAATTTCCAGTTATCACATATCCTTACAGCGCATGACGCACATGCCTTCGGTTAGGATGTTAATTCTTCCTGTCCTTCATTGAAAGGTAGGTAGATGGAGTGCTGCTGTGGATTGAGTTCACTCTTCACCTTGTAAAATGATTCCGGAGTTCCTTAAGGATCAGTCATCGGACCGGACTATTTGAGGTTTCATCAAAATGCCTCGGAAGTGATGTGTTGCTCTATCTAAAGGCAATTGCGATTCTAGCAATTCTAAGGTTTGAGCTTTTGGATTGGAGATCAATATTTCAGACTTTTTTTGATAAATCAGATAGATCTATAGGAATGTCCGAATTACCCGTTCATGCATGAACCAACTTGGTACTTCGTCACACAATGCAGTATATCAGTGCAGGGCTACGGTACAACGAAGAAGGGGTGCGTGACAAATGTGTATGTGCTAAAATAGGCCCTGTTACTTTCGGCTAGTGGCATTTTCCGATAAAATGATTCCAAAGTTGCTATGGCGGAAGATTAAAATGCGGTTGAGTTGCCTAATTGAACAATTACTGTGCGTAATTTAGCTGTGGTACAATGTGGAAAAAAGAAGGCAACAAATGTATCTCGTAATGATGATATCTGTTTCGATGATTGTAAAGGATATTCTAGAAATCTCAGCGTATACGTGGTGCGTTCAATAAGTGGCCGACCTTAAGCATTCGATTTTTGATTAAGTTGTTGTTATTTCTTTTGCAGTAGAACATGTGTATCAAAGTTCGTTTAATACCAGAATTTCTGAAATAACGTTATGCTTTCCCCCAATTTTCAAATGTCAAAATTTGTAAATGACATCCTATTTTTTCAATCTTTAAATTTTCAAATCCTTATTTTTTGTTACTTCAGAGAACGTGTATCTTACTGCAGAGAAAGACTGGTTATATGAAAACAAATTCTGCTTTAACATTTTATTTTTCTACATATCCATCGTTATGTTCGACACACTTTCTCCAGCGTTCAAGGAGGCACGAAAAAGCGTCTTCAAAGAAGTCCTCTGACAAAGAAGAAAAAAAGAGTTCAACGGATTCCTGAAGCTCTTGGTCGGTGTCGAAATGATTTCCACGCAAGTGCTTCTTGAGGTGATTGAAAAGCCAGAAGTCACTCGGTGCAAGGTCATGCTTTTTCTGTAAGGCGGATGTTGAGCAAGAGTCAGTCCTGCGTTCCCGATAGTCGATTCTGTAACGGCTGCCTCATGAATTAGTGCATTGTCGTGAAGAAGCCATAGTGGGACATTTCCTTGCTTTCTCCGTTTTCTCCACACTTCCACTACAAGATCACTGCAATACTTTGCATCAATGGTTCTTCCTGTTGGCACGAAATTGAGCAGAATAATGCCATGTCTATCCCGCAAGACAGACAGCATCATCGCGCGCCGATGCGACGTTGAAAATCTCATTTTCTTCGATGGCTTCTCTCCCGGAAGTTTCCATTCTGATGATTCCCTCTTTGATTCAGGTAGATAATGACTTAAGGGAGTTTCATCCTCGGTGATCATGTTAGAAAGAAATTGCTCACCATGCTGTTCAAAAGTATCGATGTTCAGCAAACAGCATGCATGCCTTTCTGCGTTCTATCATTTCAACAGAAAGGAACCGAGGAACAAATCTTGAGCAAAGCTTTCGAATTCTTCAAGGCTTTGAGACGTTCGCTAATGGTTCCAACACTACAATTGAATTTGGTTGACAACTCCCTCATTGTTATTCGTCGGTCGCTCTGAACTTTTTCTATCAGACCCGCGTCGATAGAAATTTCCATAGGTCTTCCTTCTCTTGCTTCATCAACGACTGAAACTCGACCACCTTCGAATTCTCTTGCCCAATATTTAACAGTCGTGTGAGAAAGAGCACTTTCGCCATAGACAGCATTCAATTCATTAAAAATGTCTCTAACAGAAGTCCATTTTAAACCAAAAAATCGAATGACACCGCGATATTCAATTTGCGAGACTTTCAACGTCATTTTCGTCAACTTCGATCAGAAAGCACACAGATCGTGTTGCACATTAAACAACGGTTCAGATCACAACTCATGTAGTCACATGACCGAGCGCGTAATAGTCAATAACGGCTCATTATGACTGCCAACACTAACTATCTGCCTGGCTAGTGATGAATGAATAAGCAACTGAGGTTAGAAAAATAAGAATTTGAAAATTTAAAGATTGAAAAAATAGGATGTCATTTAAAAATTTTGACATTTGAAAATTGGGGGAAAGCATAACGTTATTTCAGAAATTCTGGTATTAAACGAACTTTGATACACATGTTCTACTGTAAAAGAAATAACAACAACTTAATCAAAAATCGAATGCGTGAGGTCGGCCACTTATTGAACGCACCATGTATTTACATGTGTATTCATAGCATTGTTGCCCGCTTTTTTTCCTACATTGCTGACCAGTTCATTTCAATTCCGCACAAGAGCATTAACATAGATTTTTTCGGGCAATAATCCTCAAATATCCTACATTATTGCCCTCAAAAATCCATGTTAATGTTGTATTGTGCGGAAGATCTCACAACAAGATGTGGTTCCATTCGCTGGTCATGCGAAGCGTTGATGCATTTTATAGCTTGAACAAACAGTTACTATTTGACACTCATTTTGTACTTTCTTCAATTCACAAGGCGAGCCATCTTCAACCGTCTACCATTTTACGTTTACTGCTAGCAAATCATAATTGTAAGCTCAATAATTCAATGTCTGGGTAGTCAGTCGATTTATAGACGTATTAATTCCATTTAATAAATAACTCAACAATCTTGACATATTAGCAATTCATGACAAAAACAGCAATCATGTCATTAAGTGTATTTTACCTCGCTCCAGAGCATCCACGAGTAAATAGCATTGAGCCAATTTCACTGGGATTTGGCACACAACTCAAGGTCATAGCCAAAGAAATTGGATTCCCAGGAGTTTTAAGCAGACGCTCTCCGATGTGCTCGGCTAATCCAGCGACCTTCAGTGAGAGATAATCGTAGCAGTCTTTTCTATCATTCAACAGTTTTTCATAACCATTCCGACCGAGACTTAACAAGGTAATAAGAACATCCAATGATGGGGTTGCAGAGGCTCTTCCTACAAAAGAGACAATTGTGTCAATTAAATCGAGGAGACATGACATCATGTCACAGCATTATCTTCAGAATATCACGCATAAACTTGGAGAAACTTTATTTAAAGTTTGCTAATTGCCTATGTAACTTCAAGGAACTATAATTCTACCTTCGTTGATACGTATACGTGTATCTACAGGAAAACACATTTCTGGTGTGTTTAGTTCAATATGTTTTTACTTTTAACCCTATTCATAGGTAGTCTCCGTGGCTCAGTGGTTAATTACCTGGCTTAGAGATCCTTTGGCCCAGAGGTGGATCCCTGTAAACACCATTATAAGTCGGCAGGAAGGGCATCCAGACAAAAATCATCAAAACGCTACAACTACAAATTACTATTAATAAGAAGCTCGTGTGTGAATTTGGGAAGCAGCTGTCACACTGTGAGTTGTATTCAATCCACAAACCAATCTTATCAATTTCATTTTGTATTGAAAAGATGCTTCTCAGTGCTTTTAATCATTCTGGCGTCACAATTTGGAATCATTAAGGACAGTTATAGCAAAAATGCGATGAAATTTCAAAATTTCGGGAAAATGGACTTATTTGAAATTTATGAAGATTTGAAAGATGCACGAGTTTGGGTATCTGTTGATTCTGACTCGGTGACCAAATCCTACCGATTCCGAGTCCGACAGAATGTCTGCCAAACTGCCATCATTCTTATAAGTGACGGGGAAATCCATTTGATGGAAGGGTTCAAGCTATCACATCAAATTCATGTACATGCAGAATGCAAGGATAATTAGACAGGGATTAATGAATTTTCTCAAGCGATTTGCGCTATCAGTGGCTGGTCTTCGTGGCCAATGAGCTAGGGAAATCCAGTATCCGAGCTTTAAGCACTTATGTGCAACCTAAAACGGGCCCCTTGCATTAAGTAAGTATCCATCAAAGTTGGAAAGATATGAAAAATGGAAGAAGGTAAACACTGCTTCTCGATCAACCGCCGACCAAATCTCAACACGAAAAACTTTAGTCAGAATACTAAAATAACTTAATCACTAGAGTGGTTTCCGTGGCGCAGTGGCTATGTGCTTAGCCTAGCGATCTCATGGTCCAGAGCTCTGACTTAGGTCGAGCCCCGAAAGTGTCATTGGAAGTCGGCAGGAAGAGCATCCGGACTAAAAAATCACAACGCTCCAGATTAAAGTCTGACTACTTCAGCACCGTCCAAGCTCCCATTGTGGGGGAGTAGTGACGGTGAACCATTGATCATCATCACTAAAACTCCACAATTTCATAATTGTTAAGAGATGGTCTAGCTGGTGGACATTTATGTTCATGTATGCGTAATGCGGAATGTTAGGGTGTAAGTCTACATATGAAGCAAAGTAAGTGCACGAATCTGTAAATACTTTTCAACCCTTAATAGGCGTCATTGTGGGAACAGTCCAGAATCAGATGTTGACACATACATATACCGCATCAACTAGATATACTGCATACATATGTCGACGTTTCTGCTCTTATGTGTAATGTATTCCTCATATGAGGGGCCGATCTTTGTATGCGTTATCGCCGAAGATGTTTCAGCAACATGAGTTGTGTTAGCCACTTGCGTTATGTTTTCTGGACAAAAGACAGCATGATAAGGCAGTTTGAAGTAGAATTTAAAACGTGAAAACACTTCGGCGAAGCCGACTGACATATGGAAGTCTGCAATTCTGCTCTAAGCTGAGACTGCATCATTTTGAATCGGATTCTGCCTGCGCATGAATCGATCGTCCTGTTATAGTGGCCCGAACCAGACTAGATGCTCGTAACATCTGGAAGAAGGGACTAAAGAAGCTGGTGAATTGCTTAACACTGCAACACACTTAGCTCTGTGTGACTTATCACAAAGCGAAACCTTAACCAAATTCCGTCGTCCATTTGTGTGTTTCTTATGCAAATTCTGACAAATAAGTAGATTGCCCTCTTAAATTAAACATTGGCATGATGAATGAACATGGAAGAATGGTAAACGAAAACAGTCGAACATGTTTTGCAAGGCAGAAGGATCTTGTCTTCATTTATAGCTTCATACCCATGATAGTTGCCAAGGCCGCACAAAAAGTTTCAAAATTGATCATAAGAATAGACCTGGAGACGGGCCGCCGGTACGGACAAAAATATCAGACCGGTCTTAGAACGGTTCTAGCACAATCATATAATCAAATATCTTATACATGATTTCATTTCATTTTTCGTAAGACATAAAAATGTTTAGGACATTGAAGGACATAAGTCGACAGGCAATTATTAGAAATCGTCATTTACCTAAGTTTGCCGTCTCACATGACATGCCTTGCTAAGCAATTTCGAAGGAGGAATTGTTGTTTCCTACAGAAATTTAACAATGCTTGTTATTGCTACGAGAAATGATTTATGTAGTAGGCCTATATCTTCCTCAACAAAAGGTTGCGTTTTAAAATAAACCTAGTAAAGTGGGTGAATGTTCATCGAATCGGCACTATTTCAATTAAATTAATTCAATTATTTAAGCACTATTTCAATTATTTCATAAATCAAGAAGCCCTTAATCAATTTATAAAGCATTAGAAGCATAAAATAAGCAAAACTAAATTTCCGGTCTGAACCGGTCCCGTACAGCTTTGATAATTTTGGTACGGCCTATGTCTCGTAAAAAACCGTTCCGATCTCCGATTTTTCAGACCGGTTCCAGGTGTGCATAAGAACTGTTTCATGTGAACTTTCAGTTGGAAAGAAGACTAGAACGTCAACCAAAAACAATACAGCATCTGCTTTCTTCTAATTTTGTTTCATGTTACCCGACTGAGCTTTCTATTATCGATTTTTTAGTTCCTTGAGGAATTGATTGATTCTTGTGAGAATATAAAATCTTTAAGGATGTTTCTTGAAGCGCTAGAAATTCTTTATTTGATTCACCAACTGCCTTACACATTCATCGATTGATTGTTGCGGTAAAATTCGCACGATGTGCTCGGTTCAGTTTTCAAATGGACAAATTCGGTGCAATAGTCACACAGGGGACCTCATGATGTTCTCCCAATGTTACATCCATTCACGACGACGCCACAGTGGACGTCACTGAGCATGAGAACAGACGAAGCTCTGTTCAGTGCACTAAATGTATTGTCGGGGAGGAACTGGAAATGCATGAGATGAGAAAGATTCCTTTTCTTAACATTATTGTTTAGAAGATGATGTCACTCCAATTCAATTTACTAAAGAGTCATTGCATTAATTTCAGAAGTTCTGGCGGTGGTTACAGGTTACCATCCCTGATTCAACTTTTTCAATTTTACAAATTTGTATGAAGTCTGTATAAAAGTCAGCAAATCACCACAAAATATAGCCGACAGATCCACAGATTACCGACGAAAAGTTTTCAACATTTTCTAAGATGAAAATCTTAAAAGAGAAGGTCTCCGTGGCACATTGGTTAAATGCTTGGTCTAGCGATCTTCCAGTCCAGAGGTCGAGCCCCTAAAAGGGCCTTAGGAGTCGTCAGGAAGGGCATCCAGACTAAAAGATCATAACGCTCCAAATTAAGGTCTGACTGAATCAAAACCGTCCAAGCCTCCAGTAAGGGGGAAGGATGCTATTTAAGGATAGTATTCAGGATACGTCATTCGTATTAACCCAGATATTTAATCTAGATGCTTTTACAGCACCGGAAATACGCATGCTCTCAAATCAATTACAGAAAAAATGAAGCACACAGTACGATCGTCATCTCAAAATGATTTCTATACTTTTGTTAGGCATCTTTCAATCACCTCCATGTCCTTCTTTTTGTGTGAGTGTATCGCAGTTGGCAATTAGTTAGGAGCAGTAGCAAACATCGTGTGCATCTTAATTCATGCAGTGTGATTTATTTTCTCGTATGATATGTCCTAGTGCCGAATCTGTTGCCTGACGCGAAACAAAAGAGAAGAGGAATCATCATTTAACTCACCAGGATAAAGTTTGCAAATCTCATCGACAATTTTGACATTACTGGACGCAATTATTGCTCCACCGACAGGAACTTGAAAGTTCTTATCTGTACTTTGGACAAAGACGTCAATTCGACCAACTTCTTGGCCCTTCTGAATAAGATTCATGCAACGCTTGCCTTGAAGACCGTACGCGTTATTGATGACATGAGGCACATTCACTTCTTTGCATAACTTGGACACTTCGACAATACTGAAAGGTAAATTGTCCAGAATGACACATAGTCTGTACAAATGACTTCAAAAAGGATAATCAACAAAATAATTAGATATCAAGCGCTTTGAGATAATGGACTTCAATAAAAGACCATCTATATGAGCAAATACTCTTCTAGAGAAGATGTTATCGATGCCTGCCATCCGATACAACACATCCGCTTTAGAGAACACTCTGATTCTCCTAATTCTTCTTTCCGCGGATCTATGAAAGAGTGCCATCTAATCACAGCGGCATGTGAATATTGGGAACTCGCATTTGGCGAATATCCACTGCCAAACAAGTACGGATATAGTCAAGACGATCTCAGTGAATTGCATTTTAACCCGCCACAAATTGCAGCTTCAAGAGTGGATTAATCTTACAAAGAAAAATCATTTCTGATGCGAAATTCAATCGCAACAGCCAATAAAAATGAATGCGATTCAACCTTGTCTCACTTAGTTCAACTAGCTTCCACATGGTTCTCATCAATGCCAGCTAAGCGCTTGAATTATGTCCTGTCAAAACGGTTGGACTTCTCAATGGCTCGTAAAGATTGCATGAGACCGCATGCTCGTCTAGGCATAGAATGCAATGATGTCCTCAGACTTGCACAATTTAAGCACAAAAGTTCCTTGGCAGCCGTAGAAGGGCTCGTCAGTATGGCTCGGAATGGCTTAAACTGGCTTAAGATATCTAGAATGGCGGAACAAGCTGCTACAACAGGCTGCTGAAAAGTCTTTCGAAAATGCATAGATGTTCAAGAACTCGCTTGTAACTCTTGTCTTGTAATACACATTGTAAGGCCTCTGCAGATGTAAACTAATGCAGATTTAGATAAAGCAAGTCATAAATCTTAGTGCATCAACACCACAAGATCATTTTATAACCGCTTTGTTATGGAAACGCATACTTATGCATACATATGTTTGAATACGAGATACACAGCAAACATATCGAATGTACGAGTTTGATTCATTAGTTTTAAGCGCTAAAAGTAGCACTTCTGGAATCTATAAATCATAATTTCGAACTTTTTAATTAAAATCTTCAAATATTTACCATAGCAACATGGCTTTCTGTGCTCATCGTTCATTTTGCAGCCATTCCAGGTTTCATGATGATACTTACTCAATTAATTGACATAATATTGACACAACATATTGCAAACATCAATTACCCGTCATCTCAGATGTAACATGCACCAACATCCGAGAAAACTGAATCACGGGGAAACAACTTAATTTCAAGAAATATTGCATCGTACTTTTCTCCTTAACATCGTCATATTTCAATGCGTCAAAACAATTTGCTGACTGCATTGTGCAGAAATGCCAGGTTGAGACCTGAAATGGAAACGAGACTTTGTCTCAGCGGTTCCAAAGAGAGACCGCTGACATACTCGTACCTTGTTGGAGCCTTTGACGCCCTGCTGCAATTGATGCAACATCCGCAGAATCCAACACTGATTTCAAAAGCGAGCACAAACTTTAGTTTTAGTTGACTATAACTTCTAGTTATTGACTATCCTGTTCGGTTCCGGAATACGCTCCAAGAATTCTCTGTTCAGTTCCGGAAGTCTCTCCTAGAATTCTCTGTTCGGTTCCGGAAGTCTCTCCTAGAATTCTCTGCTCAGTTCCGGAATTCTCTCCTACGAAAACATGCTACGAAATTATTTGCGGATCCACCACTTGCATGTGCCCGAACTTTAATCCGGTAGACCATCGTCGCATCGAAATTGGTTATCACTATTTTGAAAGACTGCAACAATCCACACAATCAACTCATTCCTGCAGCTTCACACCACACTGGCAAATCAATCGCTCCGTTCTGCAGTTCCGCTTTGAGAAGAAACTAATTCTTCCAAGCGCTGATTTGCCTTTGTAATGTTAGTTAATGTGATACGTCATGGACCGAAATGCGGATATGTTGATTATACGCCAGCTTTGAATAGGCTTTGACGAAGAAGTTCTAATGGGTCTAAAGCTTGAACAATCAACTTATTGATCCTTTACTTCTTTGCCACATCGAGAAATTTGCCATGGCCATCAAAAAGCCTTTGATATTCCAACAATCCTTTATTAGAATTCTAGGAACCCTTTTTGTACAAAAATTGGCTCTCCGTATGAGAAAGGTTTCTTGGAATTCTAATAAAGGATACGAAACGAAGAATCAATTTTTACACAAAAAACTTCTAAAAATCCAATAACCTTCTAATGCAAAATCAAGAACCGATATTTATTCTGGAACACTAACAAGAACCCTTCCAGAGATGTATCCCGGTCTCCCCGATTCAGAGCGAACATTTCCACAAGACAATTGCGGGTGCAATTGTGAAGATAGTCTTCCAGTCAAAACACGACACGACAGGAACACAAATCGTCAGTTTTCAACACATGTTTCTTCGAAATATTTATGAATAGTTCATCTACAACATACCCGGCATGTAATGTTGACACACACGCCAGGCAACGATAAAAGGTCTGAATCAAAAATTGAAATTTTCGGAAACTGTCAGGCGTACAGAGATCTCATTTCAATTCAAGTGACAAAAATTTGGAACATTATCTGCAGAATGACGTTCGTGGACCCTGACGTCGACAGTCTTGCAAATCGATCTTACTTGCTCTTCATTACACAGTTGAGACGATAACACTAAATTCATCTTTAGAAGTTCAAACTTATAAACATCAATGAAAGTAGAGTTACAGTGAAATAAGTTTTCATCAGCGCATCAATCTGCACACAGCATCATTATCACTATAAATGAGCATCATTATTCTCATGGACACGATTCAGAGACAATAGATTTCTATAGTAAAGGAGACATAAAAAGTGTGCTGCTTGCTTAAAATAACATCATCTATAATTGCGCAAATTCTACTTCAAGCTGATTATGCAGATGCCCGAATGGTAATGTGAAATCTGCATAAATTTACATATGAACACTTGTTGGTTTTGGTAAAGTGAAATTATGTTAGGAGACATCACAGGCCACACGAAATGAACTGAATGTGTTGAGAACTGTAGGGTAACGATGTCCCTGAATTAGAGATGGTCGTAGACCAGGACAGATGTCCGGCTGAGACCGTCTGAAGGTTTCTGATCTCAACCAACCATATATCAGAGCACACTGTACATCCTATATGATTTCCCTTTCGATGACTGGACATGCCTGAACACACATGTATGCAACTTTTGCGCTCTCTTAAAGTTACCACTGACGGGTGGAGACGACATTATTTTTCGCTCCTATAATAAGTAATAATAACTGTCAATACTGCGCATGTCGTCATACACGATGCTGTCTATATGAAAGTGGTTTTTTTCATCGACATTCAGAGGACACGACACATTGATGTAAATACCAATTTCATCGAAATGTGACTCAAACGCGTGAATAAGGCTCGAGCATTTTCTTTTCAATAGTATTTTCTATGTTTCCTCCAATAATATTGATTTTTACATTGCATGCTGACTTGAATGTTCAAACTCTTATTATGAGGTATAGATCAAATAGTGGAACTCTACTGTGCTGCTAATGTCCACAATAAGTACGGTCTCAGGTAGCAAAACTGCCCACCCCAACTGTTATTAAAATATAGCGTTTACTTAATGTGCAGCACACGCCCGAACACTTGCTCTACATTCATGCCTGGTATGGACTTTGAGTATCTGAAATCCCTCTATCTCGCAACATGTAGATCAAAGATATCGGAGACTTTGGTGGCAATAGTTACAGCTACAAGTTTCAAATTTAATGAGAACAAGCTTTGTAGTTCAATTTCTCTATTATCAGGAACACATCTATGTGAAGAGAATCCAAAAACATGGAAGCGATTGGAGAAGTTAGTAATAATGTGTATATCATCTTTGTGGCGATACTTATGCACTTGGGCGCAATGAGATCACGCTGCTGCTGTGTTGTCAAAGCAGGGAACTCGAATGTCCGCATGTTCGGATGCCGGTGCGTCACAAACAACCTCGAAAAGTAGAAAAGTTGACATCTGTAGCTTCGAAAAAACAACATGTACCACTTGGCGGGCAGTGAGATAAGGCTGCTATATACACTCACGAGATAGAACCTTTTCAGTAAGTCCGCTTAATCGATTGTGTTCACCGTCATTCCTTCAATAGCTTTAAAGAGCTTCTTGAAATTTTCACAGTCTGGATAATTCCTAAATAATCATTGCAAGTTTATATTTGATATCTGCGCCACAAAAATATCACCATAAAGCAGATTCGATTGACTAAAATACAGGGATAATTACATATCTTGATCAATTAAAGAAATAAAGATGCACAAAATACTATAGGTACACTCTAGCTCATTGACATCGAGTTACCTTCTCTATTCTTATTTTTTAAATCTTTCCATTACAACTTTTTTTTAAATGGTGTTTATATAATACGGTACACAATATTCATATCAATAAACCCTTTACAATTCATTCAGATTGTTTTTCAATTTATCTGCATATTTTTCTCCCTTCTTGTGACTTGTATTTTGCGCTTTCTGTAATTTCTACTGTCTCTTTGTGGCTCAGTTATCAATTTATCAGGCACCGTTTTCATTCAGCCATCTCTTTATTGCTCTCTGCACATCTTGAGATTCAAAATGTCACGCTGCCACGTGTACAAAGTGCGATTTTCTTGACTTCCATCATTCTACACGACTAAATCTGACTAACTTTGATGTGTTCTGTCCGTCAGCGTCCTGTGTGCATTAAGTTAATTGGATTTGTATCAATGTTCATAATCATCATGTTACAGTCTCGTGTATCACCAGACTGAGAGCAGAAAACGTGTCGTGAAAAACAATGTTAAAAGTGTTTGTGACACATCTTTCGTATCTATTCCTGTATAATAATCAAATCGTCATCGGAAGATTTCATTTAACAATAAGCCAGTTGTCAAAGCCATCGAAATTGACAATAATAGATCGTCCTTATATGAAGCTTCATGCAGCACACAACAGTGGCACAAAAATCGCACGCATTTTCGCTTAGATACACTTGTTAACGACTGAATCATTGGGTTAGAATCAGTCACATCAGCAATTCTAAGCTTTTCATTGGTTGTTCATGTCCCTACTTAGTTCGCCCGGATTTTGCCGTGACCTTGAGTCCACTTCAGATAAACTATCTATTTCTATGACCACCGAAGCAGCTGAAGCCATATCGTAAATCCAATGAACAATTTGAATTGAATGAAATCAACGGCAAAAAATTTTCGACTGGTAGGACACGAACCATAGGTTCACTGCTCTCTACCAACTGAGCTACAAACCGCTTGCATGCAACTGCAGTCATCACTTTGCCACCGAAAATTATCGATTGATTCTATAGTAAAAGTTTGAATTAAGAAAATAGCATCCATCCCAGATTCATGTGTAAACTTACTTATCACAAATTCGAGGGGCGAAGCAACTCGTAGTGCAAAATACAGCAAGAATGTCATTTTTGTGCTGATCGAGCAATTTTCGAATTTCATCCATATTTGTCTGCAGTTCATCACCATTGACTCGTGGCTCAATGATCAGAGGTGTTAATCCTACAGACAAACGATTAAGATGCAGATATTATGAATTATCAATTTTGGAGAAATAATTCGCTTTATGCTTACCAGCTGTCAACATGGATTTGAAACAAGACTTTTGATCAATTCGAGGCCAAATAATGTATTTAGCATTCGCATTTGATTTTCTCAATGACAGGAAGCACAGAGTTAAGGTCATTCCGGTCGCTGTAGGAATAATAGCTGCCGAGGAAGTGGAAGGAGCTCCTGTGGAATTGAATGAAGATCTTATCAAATCAAGCATAGATGACATGGAATATGTCAATAAGATCATTTTACGGAATTTGATTCATAAGCACAGGAGTGATATTCTCACTGTGCTTTTACGTTCGATTAATTTGAATATCACTGGTTTGCTGAGTTTTCAATTTTTCGTGATTCAATTTATCGAAGTAATGAATTTTAAAGCGTTGTGGTTTATTGCTATCAATAGAGGTGCACAAAGCGTTGCTTGACCGGACTTTCCCATCTTTGCATTCGAATAATGATTTTCTAACTGATCACTTATTTTCGATAATTGTTGCATTTATTATACTCATCAAAGGCTCACAGCATCATTACAAGCATTCAGCATTCATTTTCGTGCAATAAGAATAGTAGACTACTTTCGCCAAGCTATTTTATCTCTGTACTATATATTAGACGAGTATGATAAGAGAAACCTATTTTACTGTAAGCATTTTAGACAATAGTAAAGAAAATAGCATATTTCTTTTACTATAATGTGAATGATATATTCCCATATTGTATGATTGAATATGAATCAAATAACTTTTGAGCTCACGCTGAGCGACTCTAAGAAAATTACGGTATGACCCTTCCTCTTCTTCTCCTTCTATTCTTGTCATAAATAATTGCAAGATCGATTTCAAGGTAAAATATAGTCAAAAAATATGTGATACATGGTCAGCAAGAATTTCTTCAAATTAGTCGTTAGTCGTGATTGCAAACGCCGTTGAAAAAATTGGCAAATTTGAGGAAATGGAGTTATAACTATTTTGAGAAGAGCTATATGCAATCCGTGATCTAGACAGCAATTAAAATATGCTTAAGGAAGCAGCAATATTTCATGATGATTAAAAGAATCACCAGAGGCAATGAAATAACTGTAATATAGCCTACATGTATGTAATGTTGGTTATCTAAAATAACTTATAAACGTATGGCCCTCTGTTGAATGATACTATTGACAGCCATTTTTAGACTATATAAAAACGTCGGACTTATGTAATAACACTCCAATCGTCAGTTTTAACGACAGAAGTTTGCACAGCCTCTTCAGTGAAAAAAGTAGGTGCGGATTCTATTTAAGGGGGGAGGGGCTCTATACCAGAAGTAGTACTTATCTAACCCGCCAAGTCGATCGCACTTGAACAGGGTTCGAGAAACTGATGAAACTAAGGTCCAACTGCATCAGTTGAGCCTTCGGCGAGTAACAACAAGAGCAGATAACTAGAACATTTCGCCAACGAGGGTGAACAGAAGGCCCGCTGAATTTTCAGATATTAATGATAGGAAGAGTTCTCATAAGCATCATTCTTAGCCATATACTCGCATAGGAAAGTAAGAAATACAAATTTGTTTTATTTTGTGATTTCGCGATAGCCTATTATTAGAGCTGTGCACTATAGCCAAACCTGGCTGCATGATAACCGGTCCACCGAATATTTTATTAGTTACACTGAAGCACTGAAGTGCAGCCGAAATATAATACTTTTTTTCTAGACTGATAGTTAATCAAGACTTCAAGATCTTATTCTATTCTTATTAGAATATTTGCATTGACTGGCGGACGAAACGGCCGCGTTTAAATTATTTCTTTTAAAAATATCATTCTTCTATATCTGTTGCGAATACGGTTTGCAGATAGAATTAATTGATTTCTAAGTAATACTGTACAGTAAAATATCAATTGGATCAAAATTCGAACGCTTCGGTGCACGGGCCAAAAACTGGTTCTCGCAAGAGAACCGGTGCATCGGTGTAATACGCACAGTCCTACTTATTATCAATAATATTCATTTTGATACTATTTTAATGCTATTTATTATCACTACTGATCTTAGAAAAATGTACTTGTACATATAAATTTGTTGAGAAAATCTTGAGCCCTCTCCAAACATGTAAAGGTATGAAGGTTTTGAGTGCCAATCAACTGGGTATATTACACACTCTAATTATTTGTCAAAAATTGAATTTTTCTTTGTCTTTGATAGCTTTGTCGATCTTCGTCGCAAAGCGCTTCATCATCTGATAAAATTGACGACAAGATACATTAGTCATCCGTCTTGAACGACTGAATGATAAAGATCTGCTTTTTACAGCGACCCCTGTATCATGCCAAGACGCTGATCAAAACGAATTAATCGTGTAAGTATCTGTCTGATTTCAAACTGCGTTGCTTATGAATTCATCCCCCAATTTATCATTAGACGTGCACGAAAATAAATATCGATGACGTAATGACGTGACTTGTTTACCATAGTAGGAAGCGCATGCGCCTGCACGAAGCCTACATGCGCACACGTGACAATTAATTGATTTCATTCGCAGCAAAATATCAATTAGATTTATTTGAAATAATAGAATGATATGAATACACTCAAGTTTTCCTTTTTGAAATATTGCAGTTGTGAACAAGCGAGTGACTATAGAATGACTATTTTTGAGAAAGAGAATAATGAAATCTCTCAGATTCGAAAACACTTACCTCTACCCACCATTACAGACTCGTGGCTGGCGATTTCCAGTTGAATTCAGAAATAGCCACTTTTTCATCGGCCTGGGTAGATATTCAACAATTTTTTTAAGGTTCACAACTTTTGCTTTGTGCGTTTCTCTTTATGTATCACGAGTGGTCTCCGTGGCACTGTGGTTAGGTGCTTGGCCTAGCGAATTTTTGGTCCAGAGGTCGAGCCCCGAAAGTGTCATTGGAAGTCTGCAGGAAGGGCATCCGGACTAAAAGTACTACAACGCTCCAGAAAAGTCTGACTGTGTCACCACCGTCCAAGCCCCAATTATGGGGAGTAGTGACGTTAAAACTTCATCATCATTAAAAAGTGCCCTTGTGCTTTACTTGAGTATACAAGCCATCCTTTCAACTTGTTTAATGCAATTCATCGATTGACCCATCGTTGTATAAAATGTGAACAACCTCTAAATATTTGCTTATCGTCTTTGGCAAATCGAATAGCCCCATTCATGAAAACACAGTAAATGGGCATGCTTTTTCTGTGAAAAAACTTTGGACCACTTTTAAGTCACAATTTTTGTCATTGATGACAAGTGTTTTCTATTCAGCTATGAAGAGACAATGTCGGAGCATTTCTATTGAAATGTATTTTATTCTAAAACCCACTTTTTTAATATGAAATGGCTTTATTGAAAACAGCTAACAAAAATGCAATCGCTACAATACCGAAATTCCTTAGGTATGTCAAGATTTCATATCCGACACTGTAAGGATAATATTCCATTAATGATAAGGAAATCATGAGGTTAATAAAATTAAAACAGAAATAGATTTGAAATTGTTTGATTAAAACGAATCCAGGAGGCATTTAAAGAGCATCAAATTGATTGAATTTGGAGCAATTTGCATGAGCCTTTATGTAGCAGGAAATGAAAGAATATTTCCTTCATGATTCACAATTTGTTTTCATTGTTCAATGGTGCTCACGGAGCATCTAATTTAATAAGATCTTGATTTCTTAAAATTTTTCATATTGATAGCAACGTGCTGACGCAATCATTGCAAGCATTATTTAACTACTTTTTTCAAGATGATATTAAATTCCAGAGTCTATATATGGAGAAGCTTGCGTATTTACATCACATTCGACAAACAATTTGAAAAAAGGAAGTCCTTCCAAAACAAGACGACTGGCAATCCAGAATATAGTTCTTTAAATGTCTATAACTGCATACTCTAAACGACAGAGAAATTAGGCATATTTTCTAGTTCATCGCTTTATTCAATACACTAATCGGATCAAAATGGTGATGTTCATTTTGAATGTTAATTAGACCAAATATACAAAACTTTTTTCAATATTTGAATACGTTTTCAGTCATCCAATTTATTTGTCATTTAAATACCTTGGTTTAGTTATTATGTTCAGGAACAACAATTGCACTTTTTTCATGAAATACCGTGCACAACACATCACCATATTCCGCCGGTCATTCACAGACATAATCAAAAATATATATTCCAAGAGAAATACCTAAACAAAAAAACAATTACATTTTACTTCATAATTGAAAATTGAAGGAAATCTCGCGTTCAAGGTTATAAAGTCTATGTTTTAAGCCTCGATATTTTTGTGCTGCGGAAGACTAAACACGAAATTTGTCAATTTCAAATTACATTACGCACAATTCTCTATACAATTTACATAATATTTCAATCCATTATCCTCATACTTCCTAAAAGATGAGATCAGCCTGAAGCAAAACAAACATTCGAAAATAATTCATTGAGGTCTAAGGTAATGTCATCTGGCAGTAGTCGACCACCATAAGAATACATAATTCTTACATTACCCAGGGATGCAAGTGCAAATTGATGAAAAATCCGGAAAATGAGCTAGGATGCGCCTTTTACTTACTACTAACTTAAAAATTTCAATGATTTAGATAAAGGTGGCCCAGCCATGGTCCCTGTCATTCCGCACATACATGTATAAAAAACTATGCATTTTGCCACAATTTTGCATCCAAGCATGAAACAATCACATAGAAACTAGAAGCCATTGATCACAGGAAACCAACAGAAAAAATAAGGGCTTATGCGGATGACACGAAGAACTACACAGTTGTAGTAGTGAGCGTCAGAAACCATCTCATCGAATAGGTAGTAGATTCGAGCGTTCAAGATCAATTCAACACTGAAAGAAAATTCTAAGTTAGACATCCATCTTTCCATGACAGTACTTCTTATACAGCTGTTTATGAATGACACATGTAGACGCCGAAATATATGTTGTTTAAAAACATAAAAACATATTGAAATTTATTATGACCGACACGAGTACCGGTAGATGTCTCATACCTTCACACCTCAGCATTTGAAGTGACAAGATAATATCTTCAGAGGTGACTATACCGGCATACGTACATGTACGCTGCACATTTTAACTGAAATCATGTTCATACCTGCGTCTGAGGAAGTATAGGCCTAGGGGTTACCCCCTTAATTTTTATGGCATTTTTCAACGAATCCCGAGACCCAATGAAATCTTGGTCAAAAATCCGGAAATCCGGATAAATCCGGAAGTCTTGCATCCCTGATTACCACACGCCCTTTTTTCTTTCCTGCGGCAAATTGGTGTTCTACTTGAGAAACATGCGAAAGCACTTGTCAGGTGTTGAAAGATTCAACTGGAAGCCATATTCAATTTGTGAGACATCTCGTCGGAGCTGATCATTAGACTTGTATAACATCTGTTGGTTCAATAATTCCCATCGGATTCGGTTGAGGAAAGTCACCTAAGGCTGCAGATTAATATTCCATAAATAACTTCCTAACAGCCTTATTTATCATCATATGGGGAAGGGGACATAATGTCACACTCTGCTTCGCAAGAAGAACGTTTCAGGAATTCAGCAGTTTGAAATAGAACAATACAGAATTTCAAGTAACTTGCAGACGAAATTCACATTCAAAAGGGAAATACACAGAATGCAATTCTGAACAAAGAATGCAGGCCTTTCATAAGCTTTAGACGATGTAACGCTTCTTGAATTTTGACAAAATTTGAGGCATTTTCATTCAAGTTATAACTTTTGTCATTCCACATTCTTCCAAGTGACTGTGAGATACAGCAATGTTTAATGTCAACTTTTTAACTTTTCTTCTATTTAAGCTAAAATCTTCGCACATGGGCTTAAATGATGTCAACAGCTACAAGAAGATGTATTTTATAAAAACCGGCCTATCCATTCTCCTACAAAGATTCATCATTGACCACTGAACCACCGGTTTCTGCATCAAGCACACACGCGTCACACCGCAAGATGTCTCTAACCGGCTTCGCGAGAAGATTGTATTGTATGACTCGGTCTGAGGCGTCATCTTATACCCAACTGACAGGAGGACCGATATCTATCAAACAGGCGACAAATGATTTGAAACGAAAATTCCAAGCAAAATAACATTAATTAATTAATTATGCTCGCAGTCGGATATTGAGCAACGAACTAAACACCCAAGAGCATTAACGTACGCTGCAAGTTGCGACTGTTAGTCGACTTTGCAATTACACTTGATTGAATAACGAAAGAAAGTTCTGAGTTTTCCGTTGTGCAACGACTAATGAAACAGTCTGCAGTAGCAAATGAATATATTATTGAATGAATATGGAATTTTATTTGTCTGTTACACTCGTAGAACCTTCCAAGAATAACCTCTATGTTGTGCACATTATTTCATTCATTAATGAAAGATGATTTAATTGTAAATTCCTCTCTGCGGCAAAGTGTGTGTGAAGATATGTGCACACATGCAGAGCTGGAAAAATTCCACTGAAATTTTTTGATTCCAATTCCATAATAAGATTCAATTCCGATAATTTCATGTCGAGTATAGTGTATTATGTTAATGTATCTAATGTTTGTTTGCTTCAATCGAACCCATGTGCCCTTATCCTATCCTCGTTGTTCCTGTGTGCCGTTCCCTGCGTCGTTCCTATGTGCGTTCTCATGTTCATAGTTCATATTTCTTGTGTGCATGTATATGTGTAACCGGTCTGGCTACGCCATTTTCGTTTCGTAAACGAGATATTCAATATCTTGTGAAAAAAAGAAAGAAAATAAAATTAACGGTCAGCAAAGAATCAAACGCTGAGAGAGAGAGAGAGAGAGAGTTGAGATGCGAATAAATCGATTAATAAAGTGATAGAAGAAAGAAATTCAATGTGCGAATGTGATTGTTGATGACAGAAAAAAACGACGATAAAAATGATATCATGAAAACTGATTAATGGTTCATGTTAAAAAAGGAGATTAAAAAGTCCGTGATAAGAACGAAATGAAGTCGGGTCGAAAGCTAGCGGGAAGAGATTAAAGGAAACTCTTTCAATTTTCAAAAGAAAGAGGATTTATCGTCAAGTCTCAAAAATTGTTATTAATTAGAAACGATGAGAAATTGACACAACAACTACCAACAACATCACATACGACATCTTCAGCAATTGTTAGAAGAACTCCTGGCTCTCGCGGTGCAACATAACTACAGAAGTAACAACAGCAACTGCCCGCCAGGGAACAACACAGCAGCGTATACTGCAACACATCAGCGAGTGCGATTGAAGATTGACGGTATAGGTGACACTGATATTTATGATATTATTTTGGTATAAATGAGTCCGATCGATTTGAAGTGAATTCAATATTAAGAAGTGAACTGTAAGTTTAAAGTTTTTCTTTTATCGTTGCGTATCGTATCTATGTAACTATAGTCTCAAAAATTGATATTGTTAATTGTTGTGATTGGACGTTGCGATTTCAATTTTTGTACAAATAGATTTATCACAGGTCTATCGAAAAAGTGGAATTGAGGTTTATCAGGGTCAATTCCAATTCCAGTAGATTTGAATATTGTCAATTCCAATTCCGACTTTCCCAACTCTGCACACATGCATAATTCATATGCAGATTATTCCGACAATGGGTGCAATTGCGGGCACAATGCATGCAACGCAGCATTTGCATTGATGGCATCCGATTTAACCATGTTTTAGGAAGTTCAGAAAGAATTACATAAAACAGAATCAATTTGTCGATGCAGTTAAGTCTGATAGAAATCATGCAAACTCATATACATGCACAGATTTTACCAGCATGCAGTTATGCATAAACAGAAAGATGCATAACACGTTCACATACTTGATTCAAGGAAATCTCTCTCGTATGCGGACCATTGCATAAATGATTTGAAGACATGCATGAATACATGGGGTTCTTGCCTGCCATTTTGGAGTCTTGTGTGCTCCCAACCATGTTCACCTACGCTCAAAGTCGCAGGTCCTGCGCACATTTATATTCCCGCCTCAGCACATTAAACTGAATGGTAAAAAATCCTGTCCTGATTTCTAATTGTTCAATGTCAATCAAAGCATTAATTCGGGCATTGGTACAGAAACAAGTGCACTTGTAAATGAAATGAAAAACTTGACATTCATATGACGTTTTGAAGTAGATTCTTCCAATCATCATTTGAAGGAGCATACAGTAGGAACATTTCTGTACATCAAGTAGCGATTCTGACAGCATTCACTTTAATTAATAGAAGAGAGATCACTTGTCTGTCTCTTTAGTAAATAATTTTTCTTTTATCCATTCGCCTCTTTCAACGACATGAAAGATATTCAAGATCTTCAGATGATTCAATAACCTAAAGGCAATTTCATTTTGAAATGAATCTGATATAGGTCTGCTCATGTGCACATCCATCATCCATATAGCGACTTCAATGCAGCGTCAAGTATCCGACTGTCAAATGCTCTAAGAAATACAGAAGCGAACCTGAAATTATCTGAACATATATATCAAATGAGAAAATGTATTGTTTAGTACTCGGATTGCACTCGCTACTACTCGTTGGTCTACGTGGCACAGTGGTTTAGTGCTTGGCCTAGCGATCTTCTGGTTCAGAGGTCGAGCCCCGAAAGTGTCATTGGAAGTCTGCATAAAGGGCATCCGGCCCAAAGGATCACAACAATCCAGATTTAAGTCTGACTATGTCAGCACCGTCCAAGCCCCCCCCCCCCCCAGTATGGGGGAGTAGTGAGTGACTTTAAGCCATCACACACACAATCAAGTGTGGGTGGGCGACCATAGAAGTCTGGCGTAAACGCATGCAACTGGGGACACCAGCATTGGTCAAATATTTAACAAATTGTTGTTTCATGTCGACCCCAGATAGCCTGCCCCTTGCTAAAACAAGTTAAGTTATCAAATTATCTAACAATAACAATTTAGAATGACTCATTGCTAACACGAGCATGGCAAGAATAACAAGGCTTAACACAATCGTGTTCGTGTCACAAGCGCAAACTTCAAATGGCAAGGTCACATAGAAGATTGAAAAAATATAAACACGATAACGAGCCTTGTAAGGTTATGACCGAATATTCGAATTCGATTGACTTCCACGAATCTTAGATTACTCATTTCTCTCCTGGGGTTTAGTGTATATTATCAATGAAAAACGTGCATTGTCAACTAACTACACCAATGTAACCGAAAACATCTTTCTAAATGATAAAGAAACATCTTTAAGGAATGATTCCCTTTTACTTAGTCTACAAATAAATAAAGACACCAAATTCATTTTGATAAAATCAAAACCTAATATCTTGCACAACGCATTTCGTCCACTATTATTCAAATGTAAACATTGGACTGAATATAAAATACAAAATCTGAAATCACATACTTCTGCTGTAATAAAGCTATGAACAAAATTGAGAGCAAGAAAACGGCAAGACGGTAAGATGTCTGAATGAGAGTTCCGGAACACCTTCGAAAGTGGTTAGTCAACCCTCTTAAGTGTCCACCAAGGTGCACTGCAATTCCAGCTAGCAGTGTCATAAGATATTTGCAAGTCTAATAATGAGAGTCAAAGTGATGTAAACAATTTTAGTATTATGAACCAAATCAGCAACAAACACACATTAGGAATTACACAGTCTCCCGTTATTTTGCGCGAGAATCGGGACCCATGCTCGCAAAATATTTTATTCCAACCCTTTACCTATTTTGGTAGCTTTATTCATTGTTTTTGCTTCTTTTAATACCTACATGTAGGTTATTTAGTCAATTGTTATTAGTTCATATCTCTTAAGTCCGATAGACGGTAGGTTTGTTTGCTCTGTTTGTTAGCTCTCAGTTTTGTTCATAGATTTATCATTGCAGAAGTATATGATTTTAGATTTTATATTTTATATTCATTCTCATGTTTAAATTTGAATAAGAGTGGATAAAATGCTTTGTAGAGGATATTAGGTTTTGATTTTATCAAAGTGAATTTTGTGGCTTTATTTCTTTATAAACAAATAAACATTTATCAAACCTTGAATTGTTTCTTCTCTTCACTAAACATTTACTTGGACCATTAGCTTTAATACATGAGTTTCATAGCTACAACTACTCGTACCATAGGAAATGGTCCAAGCAAATATGAAGTGGATAAAAGAAGCAATTGAAAGATAAACAACAGCCTCTTCATCATTCAGAGAAATAGCTGTCGGATAGATTGGTATGCCTCAATAATGCACCCTAAGGCCTGCTTTACACTGGCAGTTCATGTGCTGTGCAGCAGATGACGAAGATGGCCACGTTATGTCGTAATTTCTTCTGACGCAGAACATGACGTCAGTGATGCAGTGCTGCAATGATGGTGTCATCTGATTGGTTAATTTTCTCTATTTTTTTGTTGCATGACTCACTTTGGTTGGACAGTGCAGTAGCTGACTTGCCGTCTTGCTGTTCGCAATGTAAATAAGGTGCTGCGCAGTTCTGTTTCATAGCTATGTCATGCTGCGTTTCAATCACGTGACGGGCGTGTCACTCGTCTGCTGCAACTACAGCGACTGCCAGTGTAAAGTAGGCTTAAGCATTACCAGAAAAGTGAGTTACAAAAATATTACAAAATGGTCTTAACAAGTTGTCATAGAGTGAAAATTAACTTAACATGGTGGAATATTGATCGGCTCAGAAGTCAAATCAGAAAATGCCAAGTGTAACTTCCGGAATATGGAGACAGGAAAAGGATAAGCTACAATTGTAGCAATGTCTTCCGCCATATCTGAAAACGTAAGGAGGGTATTGTAATGTTATTAGATCTAATCCCAAGAAATTCTCAGACTGTCTAATGCAACCAGAAGGTAACAACTGATATTTCTATCCATGATTCTCAATGATAAATCGACAAGTATCTCATTAATAAGATGCCTTCAGGCGCCAAAACCAAAATTCCTCGTCAAAATAACATAATGTAGTGCTCAAGTTGAAAAGCTACGTCTTGATAAAGAGAAGCTTCAAATAGTGTGGGAGGAATACTCTGATAAATGAGGACAACAGTGATTATAAATGCCTTGCAGATT
The DNA here is from genome assembly GCA_907163375.1 of Prostheceraeus crozeri. Classification (NCBI taxonomy): domain Eukaryota; kingdom Metazoa; phylum Platyhelminthes; order Polycladida; family Euryleptidae; genus Prostheceraeus; species Prostheceraeus crozeri. Next base: position 489,577 of record CAJQUW010010997.1, read on the forward strand.
ATCTCTCCACAGGTGACGTAATACACTGGGATGTTAATGGTTTGGTCCACGTAATGGTTCAAATGAAAGAGTTAGTGATCACGCATCTGTTGTGTGGTGTAAAATATACTGATGAATATGTTCATGATTACATTTTATGATGAAAGTTTTTGATAAATAAATCGAGAATATTTGAAAATCGAGAAAATGCCTTTGACCTCACTTCAATGTACATTTGTTATATCACAACTATGATCAATTCATTGAAAGGTTAATAGCAGAATTTACGCATTGCATTTCGTCAAACCCGGTCTTTAGCGTTCCTGCACAAGAAATCGCTACGCACTACATGCATATGTTAATATAGTCGGTCATCGCTAGCATCTCAACAAGTTTGCTCACTGCAAAATGACAATCCAATATTGAAGCGGTTGCAATGTGAGAAAGAGGAGATTGGATGTGAATTTTTATGTCAGTGAAATTCTTGAGATGATAGTAGTGGACCGACATTGTGAGGTAGGCCTGCTGGGTATATGAAATGAATGATTTCAATCACTGCGTGTTGGATGCTGGGTTTGATGCAATGTAGCCTAGTTGATAAATTCTGATATCATCATTTTGATAAATTGACCATAGTCTGCTAGATAAAAAAATTGAAAAAAATCACATATGACTGTGTATCGCAATGAAGTTATTAGTAATTTTAACTATATTCTTTTAATTCTTCACTTCGGTGTCAAATTTTCAAAATTTGGTCGTCATCATCATATTGTCAGGTACATTTAAGCACTATACAAGTTATGTAGGTCTGAGCAATTTGACTTCGTCTTTTCATGAAATGGAAATAGGGATTTTCATGGAATTTTCATGAATGATTTTCCTTTGTATTGTGATTTCAATTGCGATAATAGTGCGAGAAATACATATATCAAAAATAAGACTACGAATTATTTGACTTATTTTTTAGAATAAGAATGTGAGCCGGTTTCCGGAACCTTTGTTCCAATCTGAAAAAATTAACAAATGGCCCTATAAAGAGCTGAGGATGTCTGGCAGTCCACCTCCGACTAATCCGAAGAAGTTCCCAGAATTATGTTATGAAGAAATTTTGCCATTTACTTTCTGATCAACAACGACTGAACATGTAGAGGAACCATGCCAAATGTATACTAAAAATAGTAAACATAAGAAAAATACAAATTCCATCAGATACTGTTAACAACCAAGATATCTGCTCGAATACAATTCGATTCAAGGCAATTTTGTCTATTGGAAAATGGCCTACAGTGGATGGGCCGGTGAAGGGCCTACAGTGGGCCTGCAGTGGATAGGTCGGGACCGGCCTTAAGCATATGATTTGAAGAGCGTTAGCCAACTCATACATCTCACTTAACATCATAGAGTAGAAAATGTGAAAGGACATTAAAAGCAAAGTACAAAATCAGTTCATCACCTTTTCTTAAATGACTAACGCCCAGATACAGAAGCTTCAGATATTGCAGATGGAATTGTAAGATTCCAGTAATTGAGAAAAACGAGCAACATTCACTCCATAGGCAGCACATTATTGTAAAATTGCTTTGTAAAATTCAAGTATTGTGAGAAAAACTAAATGGCGATTAGGCCGATAACGTCAATGTTTTCATCATAGAGAAAAATGCCAGGATTCCATTGCGAGAATCACAACAGAAGTAAAAACAACCTTTTCTACTGTGTAATATAGGAAGTGCATTTTTGCAGTAACTCCGCAGGTAGAGCAACTTCATATTCTTCTCAATCTATATACCGCAACTTCTCTAATAACAAACACATTAAGTGCGGATTAAACTTAAATGAGAATATTTGAACGGTGATCATGAAAAAAGATGCGAATGGCAACTCTCACCAAATTGATCAGCCGACTAAATATTTTACTATCAAGTGAGGGCCCACATATTAATCAAAGATCAAAAGTAGACGAAAATAAAAATATCATCAACAACAACAATTTTAACTCTTGAGACCAAAAAAATATGTGGTGAAAACGGTGGCAAAAAGGGTATTCGCTATTTGGAAACGCAATTCAAGCTATCGATTTTATTATCAGCAACTAAAAACAACTATAACAACCGTGCTTTTGAATAAGCAACCATTTAGTCGAATGCTCCTTTGTCAAATGTTTTCTATTCTGAGGCAATATACTTGGATAGTCAAGAAGGTAAACATGTGGGCATTTACCCTTTTGATGTACCGTACTCAGTAATATTTATGTTTTTATCACCAAACTACAAAGCTGGAGAATTTTACATGTCATGGGTAAAATATATTGATATCTTGCTGCTATGACGTAGGTGTCAAGTTGATAACGTTTTGCCAATTGCATGTATGTAAAGTCGAAAAAACCACATTTTACACTGAATTTAGTCATAAACTTTAATCTGCCGAGAAAGCATCAGAAGGGCATCATGAGCACATATATCATCAATTTAATCCAGTTTATAACTTGATATGAGATCATGTCTGTTCAATGCTTCATTCATCACTGATGTAGGGGATATGCTTGATATACTAACTCTGCTGTTTTAGACCTTTGTCAGCGATCAGCGCCTTATGTCCATGGGCAGTCGACAATAATGCTTCTCCCCTTAATCAGATGAATGAACGGTTTAACGTCACTACTCCCCCATACTGTGGGCTCGGACGCTGCTGACATAGTCAGACTTTAATCTGGAGCGTTGTGATCCTTTAGTCCGGATGCCCTTTCTGACCACTTCCAGTGACACTCTTGGGGCTCGACCTCTGGGCCAGAAGATCGTTAGGCCAATCACTAAACCACTGTGCCACGGAGACCCAGAGATGATTTAGTCTCATGATTTTCCCTTTAATCAGAGAAGGGCAAAATTTCAAATGAATTATAGTGCAACAGGGAGCAGAAATGATTTCATATCAAGTTTTAATTTGGATCATTTTAAATGAAATTCTATTCATAGATGTACTGATGTTCGGTGCATAACCATTAAATTTTTCTTCAGGATTATCGCAATAGACATACAGTAGTTGTGCTCTACAGGTGATCGCCTTTCATTCTCACAACCGATGATCGATCTATGTCAGATCTGCGACGAAGATTAACAATCTATGCCCACATTCTACAAGCTCAGCCGATGATCAGCGATCTAGTTCTGCAGGGAACGAGGCTGAAAAAGAGACTTTCACAGGATTGTGTTCACCGTATGCCTACTGCGAATCTGCGAGTCTACCAAGTTCTACTTGGTGCCTCTTCTTGTTAGGTAGGATAAAAGAACAATAGATGTCATTCCAACGGGACGCAGTTTTTGGCAAAAATAAAATTTTCTTCATTTTCTTTGATTAAGTGAAAAGAACTAAGCCCAGAGCCCACAGAATTAAATATTTTGTTTATCTGCTTCGGTTTGCTAGAAGTGTGATTAATACGGAACTGACGGCACATAGAGGAACCTATTAAGTGGGCAAGAAGGAATTCCTAATACCTTACAGAGATGGGAAAAAAGTCGTGCATCGCTTGCGGATTAATGTGAGTTCCAGCAAAGTGCTTCGATTGCCAAAATTCCTTCAGATTCGAAGAATTCAGATCATTGCCCACAAGTTTTCTCCATAATGTTGGCCCTTCCGATCATTATTAAAGAAAGTAGTAGGCGTGCGAAAATTAGTTCACTTGACGTTTTCACATCCTCTCCTCGGCATTGCTCACTGTATAGTGCATACATTGAATCGAAGCCAAGACAGGGATGTGTGTTTTGGTGTGCGCGAAATGATATCACAGCACGCACGCATCTCTCACTGGCTCTGGTGTCCTTTGCTGACAGCTTATTGTTTGCCATTTCCAATAGCAAGCGATACACGAATTATCCATTCGAGAAGGAGCAAGTTGTATAATAATACTGTGATGTGCCATTTCGACATTAAGGTTGCATACAATTCTTCCTTTCTAGGAAACCGAAGCGCGCGCAGATGAATCTAGTTCTGTGCCAGAGCCTTAATTTTTGCATGGTGTGTCTTCAGGTCATTATCTAATCACGTGCAAGTGTTATTATCATGCTTCTGATTGGCGATACATGCGAAAATGTGGCTAAATACGGATAAAATTGGCCAGAATGTCTGTGATAGCCGATAAAAGGAGGCTTGCCAAATCAATGTATTTAGCTTCATACATAAATGTTTATGAACATGATAAGAAATGACTTGAAGACATTCCACGTCAAAAATTGGGGCTGTGTATAGTTTATGCTTTTCAAATAACAAAAACACAGAAGACTTCATTTTAACCAAAAACTGCAATCTGCGTCCCATTGGATTAACATGTGTCTTTCTTTGAACCTGTCTAACAAGAAGAGGAACCATGGGGAACTCGGCAGACGTGCAAATTCGTAGTAGGCATGGGGTGTGCATCATTCTGTGAAATTCTCATTTTCGGCCTCGTTCCCTGCTGAGACTGGTTCTGGCTGCCGGACTATAATGACCACAGAATTAGCCCGGTCGTCTCTTCTTCTGTTTGACTAGAAAGGAAGCATTGGAACATATAGCGTTAATGAAATGGCACAAATTGCTGACATAATACCATAGCAATCGAACAATCAGCAGACAGTTCAACATCAAACACACCAAATTGTGTGAACAGGGTGGCGGCCAGATTTCAAGCTTCAAATTCCCGGGCTATTTCATCGAATTTCCACGGCATTTTTTTATAATGACCAGATATTTTATTCCAATTACACCGCTCAAAAATTATCCGGATACTGCTTTAAACTACTTTCAAAACACTAATGTACGTGCTCTCCGTGGCATAGTGGTTAAATGCTTGACCTAGCGATCATTCGGTCCAGAGGTCTAGCTCCGAAAGTGTCACTGAAAAGTCGTCAGGAAGGGCATCCGGACTAAAAGATCACAACTCTGACTATGTCAGCACCGTCCAAGCCAAGTAAGGGGAGCAGTGATGTTAAAAAACATTTTTTGCTTTAAACTGCTTTTATCATGCCTTCCGGTTAGAATTTTGCCACCAAATCATGACGTGAACAATATTTGACTCTGTCGCATTCAGTTTTCAAAATTTTAAAATTTTGTGAGCGGTGGTTCTTAAGATTATAAACATCTACTTTTCCTCAATGGCCTGCAGCCAGTGAGCTACTTCTGTAATCTAAATGATTTCATATCGATGGAAAAGTTCGCTTCCTGAAAATGCTTCATTTTTATCATCTGATTCATAAAAATCTATGAAGTTGTACTTAGCCGATATTCCAGACTTCAATATTCAAACATGTGAAGTTGAAGCAACAAATCGCATTTTGAAACGCTACATTTTGAACTGCAGCGTATTCATGCCATGAGAGAAAGCCATGATATCAAAATCCACATCTTAATACAAAAGACACGATAACACCAACTTATCCAGAAGCATCGACAAGAGAAACCAGGAAGACTGCCACAATGGACGAAGACCGTTAACGCCAGAAGAATTCCTAATTGTCATCCTTTTTGTCAGTTTGCATACAAAACAATGGGAGCGTGGTAGCCGTCATCCATAAAATTTGTGCTTTGGATTCCCTGGGCCGGCTGCCACCCTGAATTCAATATATTACAGCAATGTATGACGTTCACACTTCACAAACTTTAGGATACAATCACGTAGTAGGCCCTATCACTCCACAAATGGAAAACAATGCATTGTCCTAAAGATTGTCATTATGAAAAAGAGCAATTCCCTTCTCCTTTAGTAGTTTTTTCACAAAGACTCAAGCCTAAATACTGGGAAATACAATATCAACGGTTGAAATAATTTTTCGTTATGTTCGTGCCATAATAGTTATTTATCCTATTTAAAATTTTCGGGTCGGGTCGGGTTTAAAAATATGGCTCGTGTAGCAGGTGGTCAGGTTCGGGCTTCAATTCATAGCCGCCGCACATATCAACAGCGCCAATGGTGGCGAAGAATATTTTAGTGGACAGAGTACAAAATGCTGTGGACTAAGGAATACTGTCGTCTTGTTGTAACCCAATTTCATACTGAACACAAACATCGTGAAAACGGCACTTTTTCCGAAGATATAGTCGTTCCAATGATATTGCGAGTAATACCTACTTGGATTAAGGAGTGGATAAATGTCGACAGAAAAAGCATTGTTTTGTGTAGAAACGTCTTTTAGGTCCCTCAATCTTCAATGAATAGGACTATCTTCCGTCTTTTTTAAATGCCTTTATGGAACTGCTAACTAAAGTTTCATGTTTATTATGCACATTGCACAGTAGTGAATTCCACCGTCCTTAAATAAGCAGATGACATCAAAATGTACATTGAAATTAAGCGCGCTGATCCGGGAAAATCTGCCAAGCTACTTCAATCTGATCTCAACACGGTGGCCATCTTGTCAAAGGAATGGCAACTGCATTTGAATTCAGAGAAATGTTCTATTATCTCATTTGGACATCGCAATCCTGGCTATCACTGCAAGTTGGAAGGAGACACAATTCCAGCGGTCTGAGTACGTTAAAGACCTTGGAATCCAAATCCCGAAGGATCTCAAATTCTCACGGCACACCATCCTTTGTGTCAAGAAAGCTAGCAACGTTCTTTCTGCCATCCTGCGGACTTTCATGTCAGGAGACCCTAACGTACTTATGAAGCTTTACACCTCTTTAGTTCGCCCACATCTAGAACATGCCGTCCCAGTTCGGAATCAATCCTTATACATAGACATTGTACGTTAAAGACCTTGGAATCCAAATCCCGAAGGATCTCAAATTCTCACGGCACACCATCCTTTGTGTCAAGAAAGCTAGCAACGTTCTTTCTGCCATCCTGCGGACTTTCATGTCAGGAGACCCTAACGTACTTATGAAGCTTTACACCTCTTTAGTTCGCCCACATCTAGAACATGCCGTCCCAGTTCGGAATCAATCCTTATACATAGACACCATACGAAGAACGACTAAGAAATTTAAATCTGCCCTCCCTCCAATGTCGACATGTAATGGACCTCGCGGAAGTATTCAAAATCATGAATCACCGTGCGCCCTGTGATCCGAATACTTTTTTCATCCGAAATGCGTCAACCACTCGTGGTCACTTTCTGAAACTCTACAGTCCTTTCGCTATTCAGGCTCTAAAAATGACTTGATCGAAAATTTTGATAAGGAGGAACTAAAATTGCTTTTAGGAGTTCTTATTCTGTCTGGATCTTCAGCAGTGTCTGCAAAAAAAGACTTCACTGGGAAGATCCTCGCAAAGATAATTGCTGTTTTGAGAAAAAAATATCGGCAAAAAAATTTTGAGAATCGTTGTTTCTGACTTCGTGGTTGAAACAGACAAAACTTTCGTTCCATATTATGATTTTTTAATTTTTTTACTTGAGTGAAGATATCATTTCCGGGCGATTCCCGGGCAAATCTGAAAAATGGTCAAAATTCCCGGGCGCGGCCGCCACCCTGTGTGAAGTTTCAGTGGATGTCATCAACCGGATCACATAGCAAAGAGACACAGTCGATGTCAAGTGCTGCTGAGAAGTTTGTGAACGTTTTTTCGTGCGCTTGCTATATTTTCTAATGATGATCGGAAAGACCAACATTATCGAGAAATATTTTGCGCGATGATCGGAATTCTTCGAATCTGAAGGAATCGTGGCGATCACAGCGTTTTGAAAGAATTCACAGCAATCCGCAAGCGACGCACGACTATTTTTCCTATCTCTGCAGGGTACTAAACATTTCTTTTTGCCCACTTAGCAAGTTCCTCCATGTGCCATCATTTTGAATCAGTTTGCACTTCCAGCAAAGTGATGCGATTAAACTATCTAATTCTATGAGAATGGCTGTAGAATGTGCGCTGTGCCGGAGTCTGTAGCCTACTGAGATAGATTCATTTGCGTGTGAATTAATATAGAGCGGACATAATCCTATCCCAGGCATTATATGCAATGGAGGTTGAGATATATATTGACATAGATATTCGTCTCTCTGTGGCTTGTGTGATAGGCCAGGCGTGCGCATTGGAGAAGTAGCTCTTATCAGAAAACCCACAAACTTCAACAATCAGATTGCCGGCAAGCCCGTCAAATGAAAAGTACGTATCTTTAACTCAATTTTTTTGTGATAAATTCGTCAAATGAAAATATTTTTCACACCGTTCGGCTCTTAACGATCTAAATCTACCGACTGTGCAAGTTTAATTAGGTGTCAATCGTCCAGTTCGTCAGAGTCTTCTGGTCCCATATTTAATCATGAATTGTTGATTATTTCTAAGCTATTCTTCCAAAAGTGTACTTTTTCCACCTAGTCATCCTCTCCTCTCACAAAATTGCAGGAGAAAGATATCATCTGGAATTTCTACGTTTGATTGATTTCAAAGTTTAATGAATCGCAAAGAAATAGCAGGAAACGTTGCAATATGAGGCTCAAGAATACGGCTGGCAGATTACAAAGGGAATCTTGGAATGTCAACTTAGTGTCTTCAAGCGCTAAGCATGCTCACGATCGAAATGGCGATTGATATTACACGCAATCCGGTAACACAATACAAAAAATGTCTTGATTTAAAAAAATTAACTATCATGTCATGAATAAAATGTTTTACGAATTATTTTGAATACATAGTTAATATTCTTATCGTACTGGAAAAGCTGGAGAGAAGCAGGAGTGCTGGCGGACAGAAAAATTGGTCAGCGGATACGAAGAAAGGTTTTGGAAACATGTGTCTGGCTAGCATTGACAGACGGACTAGAAACGATGGCACTAACCGAGCAGCAGCAAAGATGTTGCAAGTATGAGAAAATAACTGGATAAGGCGCATCTGCGGTGTAAGGTTGGTGGAGAAACGAAGAACAGCGGAGGTGAGGTAGGAAGTAGGATTGAAGAAAACGGTGACACAGAAAGTGGTGGAAAAGAGACTGAGGTGGGCAGGGCATGTGGTAAGGATGGGAGACGAAAGGGTAGTGAAACAAGAGGAAGAGATGGGTGACACAATGACAAGAAGAAGGGGACAGCCAAGGATTCGCTGGAGGATTGTATCAAAAGAGACATGGAACGCACAGAGGAAGACTAGACGACTTGGAAGGAGAAGGCGAAAGACAGATTTAACTGGCGGCAAAGGGTCAAGGACGCGTGGAAAGGTGCGATTGAGAATACATGAAGTTAGTACGGTGCTCACATCAGATGTCTTCGTTTAAGCTCGTTCTCCGCGAATACGGCGGGCAAGTTGGATGTCCTTGAGCATGATGGTCACCCGCTTAGCGTGGATGACGCACAAGTTGGTGTCCTCGAATAGACCGACCAAGTAAGCTTCAGACAGCGGAGCTCTGGAATCGCAGATCGGTCTTGAAGTCCTGTGCGATTTCACGGTCAAGTCGCTGGAAGGGCAACTTGCGGATCAAGAGTTCAGTGCTCTTTTGGTACCTTCTGATTTCCCGAAGGGCGACAGTTCCGGGCCTGTAACTATGTGATTTCTTCACACCGCCGGTGGCTGGGGCACTCTTGCCCTTAGTGGCCAACTGCTTACGTGGGCCTTTGCCGCCAGTGGATTTTCGTGCAGTTTGCTTGGTACGTGCCATCTCTACTTCGTTCTGATGTATTGTATGATTATGAATTGTTGTTTTTATGTGTATGACATCTCCCCTACCCCTTTTCAGAGAAAATGGGGTTGCTAAAATCAATAAATAAAATAATTTTGATTACGGTAATCCATTGCTTTGGTGGATTATACACGCATGTGCGAAAGCGTAAGCCCAATATTTGCTTTGTAATTCGGGTTTGTGAGGTATTGCTAAATATTGCATCTTCAACTCTTGTTAAAATCCATCACGTTATCTTCCTGTGAATTACATGATCATTCATTGAAGAGATAACGGAAATATATCACATAAAACTGCATGTCGGCAAGAGTTTAGAAACATTTTCAATAGCCAATTTTCTTGGTCACTACCTCTGTTTATGATAAAATAAAATATGCACATACAAGGTGTCCACAGAATTTTCCGACTGTAATTCCAGGTTTTCTACAGGTACTTTCCCGGCTCCTCAAAACGATTGCTTGAGCACTCAATAACTCGCGTTTTAACTGGCATGTCATGTTAATGAGCATTCGTATTTGGCAGAAATGCATGTAGCTTAATAAATGACTTGATTGTCTCATATATACACTTAAAAATACTGTATAGGTGATATTCATAATTACAGAATTGAACACATGGCTTATGTGACATCCGCATAGAGTGCTCCACTTTGACTGACTTGAATGCCAAACAGCCTGGTTATTCAAGCAAGCAGTGCTGAATAGCGAAAAATAAAACTTCAAAAATATTTAGTTTGTTCTCATCGAAAAAATATCATTAGTCAAAACTTCTACAATTCCAGTAAATCAACACTTTCAAGACCAGGGATTCCCAAAGTGTGGGGCGCGCCCACCAGAGAGGCGAGACGCAATGGTTTCTGCCAAGTCTGTCTGGCCAATGGTTCTGTCGCTTATCCTATGACCAGGTGTTGGAGAAATACACAGTAAAACGCTACAAGCACTTTCCTCATTAATGCCAGACATGCCTGTGCACACGCAGAGGAATTCCCTTCTGTCATCTTCGTCTGCTCTTCGAATCCTTGTTCGTTTTGCATCTACATATTCGTGCGAAATTGAATTCTCTCGTCTCGCATATCTGAAAAACAAATTCCGCAACCGCCTCAATGCTTCCTCAGATCTCCGGTTGCAACTTTCTTCGTAGAAGCCTGATTTTGGAAAGCTGTCCAAACAGGCTCATTTTCTCATATAAGCGCTACTTTTCTGTACGAACGTTTTAATAAATGTATTGAAGTTCCTTTCCGGATGCTGCTTTCTTTTCACGTCACCATGTGCACTTTTGTTAGATACACCGTCGGAGATGATACTTTGTCGTAAATGTAGGAATAGTTATGAGAATGTGGTAAATTATGATCAATATCGATAACTGAACATCGGAATTTACGTCGTGTGGCGTCGACAAGTTTATGGTGGGGCGTGAGGTAGTAGTTAACAATTACGGGGGAAGTTTGAAAACCCCTGTTCTACACTGCACAGTCAATAACAAAAGCAATTTGCTGAAATGATTTCTGATTTCACATATTCAAACAAGTTTGATGCACAACAATGTACGAGGTGTACGAGCGCATAAACCATGGTATAAACTAAAAGAAATTCTACTAATGAGCATGAGAAGCGAAGTGAAAATAAGACATGAATTAAAATTTTATGAGCATGTCAAATTCTTTGGATTTGATATAAACGGTTTAGTTCCTCCAACAACTTCGATTTCTTAATTCCACGAGTTCGTAGCTGCAGTCGCATTGATCTGAACACAGCTTTTGCTTCTGCCAAGCGTGCAAAATGATGCTCTCTCTCCTGTGCCACAAACATGGCAGCAGCTGCAATCGGTCGAGTGTCTGCAAATTGTACCTCGATAGCCATCTTTCTGGTTTTCTCCTCAGGACTCCACAGCTGACGCTTGCTTTGATAAATGCTCTTCATAGGTTTGTCCGGTCTGCTTGGCTGACTTCACCAGAGGCTATGATGCGTCGAACTTTGATAATCAATGTGCTCAATGTGATCTTCAATTAATAGTCGTTTTCGCTCTCAGGCTGTGTCAGCTGATGCTCATTGCAGATAGCTCTTTCTTGATCTAGAATCCCACAGAGATAAATTACCTTGTCTGCGTGACCCACACGCAAATGAATTTATTGATTGATTTGATTGAATGGCTTAACGTCACTACTCTCCTTACTGGGGGCTTGGACGGTGCTGACATAGGCAGCCTTTGACTGGAGCGTTGTGATCTTTTAGTCCGAATGCCCTTCCTGAAGACGTCCGATGACACTTTCAGGGCTCGACCTCTGGACCAGCAGATTGCTAGGCTGAGCACTTAACCACTTTGCCACGGAGACCACTGTGCAAAATCCACACTCCCCGCTTGTTTAAGCATGTGAAAAAATCAAGAGAAGGCGTATTGCAGACCATGTCAAGCCCAACTTTAAATCACTTACAATCCCTTCAATGTCCTCCGATACTGCAACTACAACATCACGGGCGACCGCTCAGAAACAGTGAGTTGTTAGTGACAAGGTAATTTCAATAGGTGAATCTTACTGTTAGAGATATGTTAGCCTAACGCGGTCGCCCAGGTATTTTAGGATGAGGGTATCCAGTGGTTCTTTCTCCATCAATTCCATGAATGTCTCGAAAAGGTCTTTCTGCAGAACAGCCTGATCATCATTTGAGTTCTCCTTCATGTATTTTATTTTAATTCATGGCTAACAGCAAAGCCAAGATAAATTTTCTTAACAGGCTTTTGATTTAATCTGCTTCATACATGCATCAACAGCAATTTCCTGAGAAAAAGAGCATTGTCGAGAACAGAGTTGTCTTAGTGGAGCGCTCCATGAGACAGCGTAAGAGAGTTTCTTTATCATTCAATAAAATGGAAGCATCGTTCATATGGCTGTTACACCTTCAAGAATGCTTCGATCATCTTACCACGTGGCCAAATCAATGCAGTCTCTTCTTTCTCACAATGTCTCAATGACCTAGTGCACTTCTGATGGTCGAAGTACATCAGAAAAATAATGTGGATGGAAGTGGATCGCAAGAGAGGAGCAGGAAGAAATTGGAAGGCCTTAAACGCATTACAGAGGACGCCCACGACCGGCCGAAATAAATCGAATTGATCCAACCTAGCATCTTCTGGAACAAGGACGCGAAAAGAGTGACTTTCAACGTTCAATAAAATTTGCTACTCTGTATGCGCGTAAGGTACATTTTGACAAGATGAGGGCATTTCAAAAGAAGATACTTTTTAAAAACGACGGATTTCGCCATCATGCATTTTTCTAATTTGATATTATTATTCAATCTTCGTTCTTTTTCGAAAGTTGATGAGGCAATTTTGTTGAATTATTCGCTGAAGTTTCTCAGTGGAAAACAAATTACTTTGTCTCTGAAATTGTAGTAGCTTCGCTGCAGAACATGCTCAGACGAAATGACAGACAGGTGGCATTGGAATGTAATGCAACATACCCGTTACGCATCAATAGTAGGAATTGATAAATTCTATAATCCCTTTTAGAGTTGCGGCCTTATTTCCACGTCATCTGTAGCGTCGTGCTTCAAATTGCCATATTCTTTAAACGCCTATATAGTGTTGTACATGACGTCCCTACGCAGAAGCAGATACTCGCAGGTGTACAGGTGCAGGATGCAAACAGATAATGCCAGTGAGGCGCTCCTCATTTCGGGTGAAAAGTCTCAGACAGTTAATGAGCACCACAGTCTAAATAAGAAGCCGAAACAAACAGGAGATATTTAAAGATTCCTCAGGGAAGATTTCTGGGCATTTTCAGCAATCGTCAGATATCCCATAATTCATGAAAACCCTCCAATTTATCAATTAGAAGATCTAAGGCCTCTAAGAAATTTAAAATATAGACTGCTCAATTCTCAATTCCCAGTCCTTTGAAATCCCCTTTGTAGAACATCCATTTATCAAAACAGCTTCATCGTATGCATGTCTACGCTTTGCTAAACGTGGACTTTCAGTTTAACTCTGCTTCAAGTGATTACAGATTGAATGTATGACTTGAATGAATGTATCTCAAATTCTTGTTATTTGCTGTATTTTCATTTTGTGGTAACTTTTCTTATGACTTGCATGAGTAGCCTCACGATTCCTAATATTGAGGTATTTTTCAAATTAACGACATTATCATTATCAATGAGTTCAATCTGAAACATTCTTTACATGCGCGCGGAATCAGTGCTTGGTGTGAATATGGTTTTCCATGATAGAGGATTTCCTAGCTGTGCACATTATTTGATCGCCGGATTATGTCATCGTGATTAATACGCTAATTGGCTTACTGGTTTACTCCCTTGCTAATACATAATAATCAGGTGTAGAAGGGCAGAACAGGCATAGATGTTTGGCGCAAACGCACATGAAAGGGCGCACTTTGTTAAATATTTGACCAATGCAATTCACTAGTGTCCTACCTGCATGTGTCAGACCTGCAAGTCATTCACTACTCTGCCATATTGGGGCTTGAACGGTGCTGACATAGTCAGACTTTAATCTGGAGCGTTGCGATCGTTTTGTCCGGATGCGCTTCCTGACGACTTCCAATGACACTTTCGGGGTTCGCGAGCTCTAGATCGAAGGATCGCTAGGCCAAGCACTGCAAAGGAGACCTCTTACCCGTGATTATTTATTCCTACAATTAGGCAACCCTTAGCCTTTTTCTCGTTGGCAACGTAAAAAGATAACCCTCTCAGTCCACTATGCTTCCTCAGTTGGACACATATACTTCATCTTTAGAAATGGACTTGTACTTAATACTGCTCGACCTATATATTATTTGTTCAAATAGAGGTCTGGAGGTCATGTAATATCTTGTCATGTCTAACATTCAGTTAGAGACTTAAAAGTTGAGAAAGGCAATAATAATACTCTCTAGATCGCAGGTACATGTAAAACATGCGAGTTTCGTACGCTATCCCTATCATCACTACCTATGACCTTCATCCAGTGGTCAGACAAGCTTAGCCGCGAAAATTTACGCAGGGGCCTATAGACGCAATGGTATAGATAAATAGGATGCTGCGAGTGTATAAGAGGCGAAGTGAGACACGTACTTGGGTATAGTTGGCCTAGATCAATTTAGCTGAGGTCAGAAGAAAAAAGTTTTCAACAGTCTGTTACATGAATCTTTTGTTTATAATCAATAGAGCCTAGCAGTGTTGCTTCTAAATTGTAGCAGTAACTACAAGTTTTGTGGTTCACTCATGTGATCGGTCCTAATAGATGGTTTTGTAATGTCTTACTGGTACTGTCAAATGAGTAAATGGAATTCAAATGATAAAGTTGCAGAAATAACTTATATTAAATCATAATAGCTTTTGAGATTCAGTACATGTAGCCTCAACCATGGAGTACTAAAAATAGATATGACTACCGGGAGGTTGCACGCGCGCTGAGTGAAGGAATAGCTGGAGGCCGATGTTATCGTCTCAAGTCACCTTCATCTGTGATTGCTCGTTGTGGTAAGAACAACACTTGAGGGCGTGCGTATAAAGGCGAATAGCAGCTCATTCCATTTGCTTCGTCGTTGTCACCCATATCATCATGCCAAGGAAATGCAGTGTTGGAAAATGCAAAACAAACTATCTTACATCACAGACATCTTCTAAAACGCCTGTATACCGTTTTCCGGTAGACCCAGATGAGTCAAGGAGATGGATTGCTGCATTACCGAATACCATTCACAACGTTAAAAGACATATGGGTGTATGCCGTAGGCATTGGCCACAAAATACTGCCACGAAGAAGCTATTTGGCCGGGATGTTCCTATCGCTCCACCTTCGATATTTCCTGGTTGCCCAGATAGCTTTCAACGTCGAACTGTCTCAGAACAGCGCCGAGAAATTCATTCAAGACGTGTATCTGCATCAGCAAGAACTGAATACGACGAGCTTCCTCAATTTGAAGAACAAGACCTGCTGCCTTTAGACTTCAGCACATTCAGCCATGAAATCACTCAAAAGGAGTATCGTGATATCGTCGTCATCAAATCTGATGAATTCGTGCGTTTACTTTCTTTCGATTCCAACTTCGAGGAAATTGAATATTCTTTCATTATTAGGAGTGATTTCATATTATCTGGTTTCCGAAAACACACAAAAGTTTCTTTTCATGATCTGAGAAATGTGCTCGGATTTCAAATGAAGATCTCTCGCTGGTCACAGATTGATGCTGCCATCGTCCACGTGAAAAATTCGAAAATAGAATTAAATTGTGAAATTACTGCTGTAACTAAAAAGTTGTTGAATATCATTAAGATCGTCGATTGTGAAAGTGCAAATTTTGAATTTTTACTAGAGCAACTACAACTGAATTCTACTTCACCGGAAAATCGACGATATTCCTCGTACACCACAATTCAAGCTATGAAATTTTACTTGGTAAGTCGTAGTGCATATCGTTTGATGCGAAATGTCTTGTGTCTTCCTCATCCAATAACACATACACGTGCTTTAGGAGATTCTCAGACAGTAGGATCAGAAGCTTTGACTAGTTTTTTTGACGGTATTGTATGCGAGTAATGTATCAAAGTTTCAAAGTAACTGCATCCTTCTGTTCGATTAAGTGTATGTAAAACCATCCTTGAGATTTAGATGGGGGCACGTTGTAGGATATTCCGTTGATTTCCCGGAAAAATTGGCCAGAACAGTACTGGCATTTATGTTGAAACCTATTTTCGGCGATAAATCATTGATAGTTCGTTTCCTTCCTGTTTATAAACTTGACGCAGAGTTTTTGATGCGGGTATTCTTGCAAATAATCAGGCAGGTTGAAGAAGCTGGGGTTGTAATCAGAGGGATCATGAGTGACAATTTATCGGTAAATAGAAAATTGCATAAGAAACTTATTGATAACTTTGAGTCAGCTTCATCTTTCAAGATTCCCCATCCAAACAACCAGACCAGGTTCTTGTATTTGCTGTTTGATAGCGTACATTTGTTAAAGAGTATCCGTAACAATTGGATAACAGAAAAAACTCAGACTTTGAAATTTGTTCCTCCAAGACAAACAGAAGAAATGTCAGCAAAGTGGTCAGATATAAAGGAACTACACAATTTAGAGCTTACAGCTACTATAAGAAGAACCGCAATAACTGAAAAAGCAGTTTATCCGACTTCTTTTGAGAAACAAAATGTAGGTTTAGTTACCCAGATTTTCAATGATAAAACTGTAGCTGCGTTAGCACAAGATGACAAACAAGAAACATCATCGTTTATCTTTAACATCTTACGCATGTGGAAGATTTTGAACAACAAAAGCTTGACTGCGTATTTGCATATGAATGACAATGATAGAAAGCCTGTGACATCTATTTCGCAACTTTCTTTTATTAGATATGTGAGAGATATGTTCAACAATATGTCGCCAGTGTTAGGAAAAGTTCGAAAACTACTCTAACTACTCTAAAGAGACACGTTCAAGCTTGATACAGACTCTCGACGGCATTGTTGATTTATCTGAAACCCTTTTACAAGATCAAAATGTCGAATACATTCTTTTAGGAAATCTACAGAGTGATGACCTAGAGGGTGAGTTCGGTATATATCGTCAAATGTTCGGTGGTTTGTACAAAATATCCTATGAGCAGATTCTTATGGCAGCGAAATTCAGAATACTTTCCTTATTCCACACTCTTTTGAGGTAGATTGCACCGACATCTTCAATCATTCTGATACTTGTTGTAATTCTCCAATAAGTGAAAATGAGTTGGACATCATAGATGATATTCATGCCATGGTCGACAAATTATCAAATTCAGAACGTAATGCTCTTCTTTATGTCTCAGGTTACATAAGTAAAAAAGAAAATTGTTATAGAAAACCAGTTTGGATTCCGAGATGAGTGTGTTGTATTAAGGTAAAGACAATGTTTATATACAAATCAGGGACAATCAATTATTCATTTGAACATAGGTCATCAATCAGCGACTTGCTGCAACATTTAATAACGCGGTCATCAATGAAACTAAAAGATGACGAAATATTCGATGACGTCATACAATGACAACGTCCGAGAAAGTTTCACCAAGGACAATAACGTCCGATATCATTGTCAGTTTGACGACACAATGCCCCATCCACGACATGACGATTGCTGTCGCAGATTTCTCCCTTCATAAAATGAGACGCGTTGGACGTCTACGAAGGCGATGGCTCCGTCGAGGAGCAGGAGTTGTCGGAGAAGCAGCATCTTGAGACGAACTCGCAGAAATCTGAGGCATACTCGAAGAATCAGCTGGTTGAGCCACACTCAGAGAAACTGGAGACACACTCGGAGAAACAGTAGCCGGAGCCCGAGCCGTGTTCTGTGTAGTGTCCGTGTTCTGCGTGTGGTCGAGTGCTATGTGTGGATGAAGTGATCTATTTCTTGTATAAAAGTCAATAGAGGATATAATGTGTAACTGATCTACATGCCTTCTATGTACCGTACCATCAGATCTGTCCAACACAATACATTCGTTCACCTATCTGCTTAAGTAGTAAACCTTCACTAGGTCTGTTAACAAAATGTCTGCGAACAAAATTTTCGGCGAGGCCGTTGCTTTGGGGGTGTCTTGGAGCCGTAAAAATAGGTTGGCAGCCAACTGACTTCAACCAAGTCTGTAATTCTGTAGCGGCGAAAGGAGTACCGTTATCGGTGACTAAGACTTGCGGGACACCATCTCTACTGAAACTTCGCTGGAGTGCTTCCTTAGTGAAAGCAGCCGTTGCGTGTGATGTTAAGTAAACTTTTGGGAACTTAGAGTAGGCGTCTTCAAGTATTAGTGCGTAGTAACGACCGAGGAATGGACCGCAATAGTCTGCATGAACCCTCTGCATCGGCGAAAAAGGAACGGGCCATGGTTTCCACTGAGGATGTGTCTTCGGTTTGGTTCTACACTTGTTACATGCCACAAGGTAAGTCGCAATGTCGTTGTCAATGGTAGGCCAATAGCATAAAAGGCGAGCTAAAGATTTCATCTTATCCCTCCCTAAGTGTCCTGTGTGCAGATGTTCAAGCATAACTTGGCGACAAGTTGGAGGAATAAGAATGAGCTCTTTGTAAAGAATGACGCCGTCAGCTTGTAGAGTTAGACTCTCTCGATTAGCGTAGAGCTGTGGGAATCTCCGTTTAGCGGACGTGGAGAAACCTCGGCGTATACCAGCAATGACCGGTCCGTAAAACGACTTAGTTTCTTGAATTAACTGATTACGGCTAATTGGAATTGGATTTGTGACGTAAACGTCGGCTGTGTCAGTAGGTGGAGGCTCATGATGCGCGTGTCTTGATAAATAGTCAGCCTGCGGAATTCTGGTACCTGGTCGATACTCAACGTCGTAGTCATACGATGTCAACTCGATGGCCCACCTCTGAAGCATTGAGTTTGTTTTACCCAATGAAGCGTCGGGCTTAAAAATATGCTGAAGTGCCTTGTGGTCGGTTATAATCTTGAACTTTAAACCGATGAGATACTTGTGTAAACGTCGAATCGCCCAGATTATTGCAAGCGCTTCTCTCTGGGTTTGCGCGTAGTTTTGTTCTGATCGACTAAGTCGACGAGAGATGCAAACAATAGGGAAACCATCTTCTTCCAGAACTGCGCCTAGAGCGTATTCGGATGCGTCTACGATGAGTTCAGAGTATTTACCAACTTCGAAACTCTTCAGTGCATTGACTTGCAGTATGGCATCAATCAAACGGAAGTATGCCGTGTTTACTTCTGGGGACCAAACAAAGTCTTCTAAGGCGACCAAGTCAAAAAGAGGTCGAGCTAGTTCGGCAAATAGAGGCACAAACTTGCTGTAATACTGTGCGAACCCGAGAAAACTTTGAAGTTGTTTGGTAGATGTTGGAACTTCGGCCTTTCGTACTGCTTCGATGCGTTGTAAATCTGGTAGAATACCCGACTGACCAATGAGATACCCGAGGTATTTCAGTTGTGTAACACCAAAGATGGATTTGGATGCATTTATCTTGACGTTAGCAGCTATAAGTGCGTCTAGGAGCTTCAGTAAGCTTCAGTAAAGCTTCGTTGTGTTGTTGTTCGTTATCGGCGTGAACGATGATGTCATCCTGGTAACATTTAACGCCTTGCAAACCTCTCGTGATGTCATCAATGACCGATTGAAAGATTCCTGGAGAGACTGATAGACCAAAGGGTAGATAGCTATATCTGTACAGACCCCAAATCGTATGTATGTCAACTCTTTTGATCGTTCGGACAATGGAATTTGCAAAAAGGCGTTCTTCAAGTCAATTTTGAAGAAGAACTTACTGGCCTGGATGCCGGACATCATGTCTTCAACATCTAACGTCGTAGTTGCCATCTGCTGAATGTGTGGGTTAACGGTGACGCGGCAGTCGCCGCAAATACGTGGGGTACCGTTGCTCTTTAGTGGCGTGACAATTGGCGTAGCCCAAGTACTGCTTTTGACAGGTGACAAAATTCCCTGGGACACCAAATCTTTTAGACCTTGCTCGACTGCGGGTCGTAAACCAAAAGGCATAGGCCTGGCTTTAAAAAACTTTGGTGTTGACGATGCCTCAATGTCTACCGGAGGAATTTTCATTCCACCTTCGTTCAGACTGCAGCGATGAATACGCAAAGCTAGTAACGGTTTCATAGTAATCGATGCGGTGGTCGATGTTGTAACTGGTGCTACGTCGATCGACGATCGTAGTTGTCGCATTGTACACATTGATTGGTACCTTCAAAGCTCTTAATGCGTCAAGACCCAAAATCGATGGACCGTAGGAAGTCACGATGAGAGTTACTGGAATCGGTTGACTATTGTTAGCGTCGGTAACTTGCGCGTGCACCTCTCCACATACTGCTAAGTCATGTCCGAAGACACCTCGTATGTTAGCAGTGGAATGTCTGATCTGGTCGCTTAGGCGAAGCCGTTGTACCGCAGAGCTCGGCAAAAAACTGACAGGACTGCCTGTGTCGACGATAAACTTATGCGTTCTGCCTGGAGTCAACTGGATGTCGTGATACAGATACTCGCCGTCGATGGTAAGAGCCAAGAAGTGTTTACGATCATCCCACTCGTAAGTCGACCCAGTCTCAGGTTGTACAGTAACTGTGTTAGCTTGACGCGTACGCTGTTGTGTAGGTTGGCTACGGCAAACTTTGGAATGTGGCCTGTGCGTTGGCATTTGTAGCACTTAGCTGACCTGAACTTGCACGTTTTTCTCTCATGCTGCCCTCCACAGGAGTTGCATGCACCAGTCGACTGTTGCTGACGTATAGCTACTGGTTTCGACTGTGGCTTAGGTTGAAAAGTGTTAGCCGGAAGTGGCTTCTTTGTAAACACTGTAGACTTGGGTGCAGAGTAACGTCGTTGTGCGTTCCTGTTGTACAGCACCTCATGCCTTACTGCCTTGTTTACATTGTCCCACGTCTCTATCATCTGCCTGGCAACATCGAATGTCAGCTTACCGTGGGCTAGTAGCTTCTTTTGCAAATCGTTATCGTTTATGCCTGCAACGATACGATCCCTTATTTGTGTATTCAGCTCGACGCCGAAGTTGCATCTAGCAGCTTGCTTCTGTAGTCGTAGCAAAAAGTTGCGACACGACTCCTCTGGACGACCCATCAGGTTGTGGAACTGTGCGCGTTCGGTTGCCTCGAAGTGCGTTGGGCAAATGTGGCTCTCAAGTATTGCTTGTAGTTCTTTAACCGTCTTGGTATCAGGCTTAGCGGGAACGGTTAAGCCTTTTAGTAGACTGTAAGCGCGTCTGCCGATAAGGGTCAGATAGTAGTCAACGTCGTTGGCCGTTGTAATCTTAGAGTTTATCTTGCAGTAGTGACTAAAACGTTCGTGCCATTCGACTACTTGTACAGGGTCGTCTATGTCCAGTTCTTCTAAGCGGCCCTCCATTAGTAAGGATTACGCGAACAAGGTACGTAATCGGTCCTATTAACGTTAATTAAACGTTGTGTAACCGTCCTTATCGTCACGTACAGTAGGCCGATAGATTACGTAAACAGTACGTAATCTGCAACAGGTTCTATGACGTCCAAACTTAGCCTTAACGTCCTTAGCCTTAACGTAGCTTTAGTAAGCCCTCACGTGTAATGATTGTGATGTTAATAATACGTGTTTTACTTACGGTGATAGGGGTGTGTAAGTGTGTAATAGTGAACTGTCGACCAAGAAAGACCTGCAGTGAATGTTCACGATGGTACTGGGTAAGGTAACCAATCGTCGTATGTATTAGCTTTAGTTTGGGCTCGAAGAGGCACTTTTCAGGGCCAGCAGGAACAGCAGATCGGCTAGTAGATGCAGCAGCGCTTCTCGGGGCCAATAGAATGGCTTGTAGATGCAGCAGTGCTTCTCGGGGCCAATAGAATGGCTTGTAGATGCAGCAGTGCTTCTCGGGGCCAGTAGAATGGCTTGTAGATGCAGCAGTGCTTCTCGGGGCCAATAGAATGGCTTGTAGATGCAGCAGTGGACACGTAGAAGTCCTTTAAAGCAATCGGAGAAGCCTTGTAGATCGCGACGCCAAATTGTTATAGGAAACCAGTTTGGATTCCGAGATGAGTGTGTTGTATTAAGGTAAAGATAATGTTTATATACAAATCAGGGACAATCAATTATTCATTTGAACATAGGTCATCAATCAGCGACTTGCTGCAACATTTAATAACGCGATCATCAATGAAACTAAAAGATGACGAAATATTCGATGACGTCATACAATGACAACGTCCGAGAAAGTTTCACCAAGGACAATAACGTCCGATATCATTGTCAGTTTGACGACACAATGCCCCATCCACGACATGACGATTGCTGTCGCAAAAATCTTCCAGACCGGACTGATGACTCTGCATCTGTATCACAGGACAGTGAATTTGTAATATTAGTATCCAGAGGGAAACTCAAATTTCCCTCCAATGAATTGTTTAATTTAGTCCTTCTGTGTTACGCATTCTTCAGTTCATTTCCCGATGATACAAAGTGTACAAAACATTTTGTCAGGTGTTTTTCATATATTCACGACGCATTTTTATTTGACATGAACAATAAAGACAACATCTTTGTCAGATTATCAAATGTATTTTTCAAAGGCTTTGTAGGAAAAGTCAATGATTTACATCGGACAAAGGACGATTCTGAGAGAAAATTGAGCAAACTTTCCGGAAGATCGTGACGATCATGAGTTCTGATTATGTGTATTATTGTTTATGTACAATTCATCCTCGATGTATTTGTTGTGTTATGTTACATAAATATATGAAATACGAAAACTGTGAGCCTTTCCTCTTTATTGAAGATATTTGAATAGTTCAGTTCCCTCGATTTTAAATTTATGAGATAAACCCTGATGATAATAAAATGAATACTTTATCGATGCCATTAAGTACGGTTTGTATTACGTTACTAAGGTTATATGCGATACGTACATGAAAATAAAAAATATATCGATAATAAGATTGATACATTATACTGTCAACATTGTGAAGTATCACAATTTAGAAAAGATCAAATTAGAAACCTTTTGGCATATACACGCTGATTATATTGCGAAAACGATATACAGGCGTTTTAGAAGATGTCTGTGATGTAAGATAGTTTGTTTTACATTTTCCAACACTGCATTTCCTTGGCATGATGATATGGGTGACAACGACGAAGCAAATGGAATGAGCTGCTATTCGCCTTTATACGCACGCCCTCAAGTGTTGTTCTTACCACAACGAGCAATCACAGATGAAGGTGACTTGAGACAATAACATCGGCCTCCAGCTATTCCTTCACTCAGCGCGTGTCCAACCTCCCGGTAGTCATATCTATTTTTAGTACTCCTTGCCTCAACAGATTGCCGGTAAAACAAATCGTCCGAAATCAAAACAAGACACAGCATCACCATGATGATCACAAAAACATCAGGCAAGAAAACGAAGACCGCCGTTGTTCAGACTTAATCCGATATGAAAAAATTCACGCAAATTGCGATAAACTTTCAAATATAAAAAACTCGTAGATCAAACAACACGATATACAACGAAAATGCAACATCACTGGCGACAAAATCTCTCGAACAGTCTTTGAAAAATTAAAACAGATCCAAAACTCAAATTCGGCAAATATGAATATATGATTATCCAAAATGATTACGATAGTGATATAGCAATGATGACAAATCAAGACGTAGACCAATGAATAAACAATTGCAATAGTGAAAACTAATTGATGCACAAACCGATAAAACAAGCACCTCAATGAAAACAAAGGATAAAAAAACTGAGACCTGTCGAAACATGCATGTTGTCAAGATTCAATAAATGCACTTCAGATCTTGATAAAAATATTGAGCCAGCCGAAGTAGGTCTACTATCTATGAAAAGCTATGTTAACAAAATGGACATTCACTAATAAATTGTCAAGCTAAACTTAAGCAAATCACTCGCTATTTTTTGATCTTCAACGTTCTATGTTTGAATAAAAAGGAGCTCATAAATTAGTATCTAAAGATCGAGGTTACAAGGACGAAGAGGCAATGAAGACGCAGGTGATCGTATAATGACAAAGTCGATGTAAAATCACCAAAATAAAAATGTGCACAGCCTGGTAGAGAATTCAGTCCTTTCTAGATGTTATCTTGTGGATAATCAATCTTCCTTGTGGGCATCCGGACTCCAGTTAAAAGTCTGACCATGCCAGCACTGTTGAAGCCCCATGTTGGGACAGTAGTGACGTTAACTCATCATCATCACAAGTCATCGCCAGTGTACAGAGCCCTGCTAGACTCAATAAAATTTATATGTACTTGTCAAATCATTCCAATTTCTAAACAAAGCAATATCATGCCATTTTGTTTGATAGGAATAGTAGCATAATTAAAATCTGTTTCCTTACATATTGATGAATCGAAGTAAAATGCCTACCCAAATATTCACAAAAATGAAATGAACATGGATACATTTCATTTAATGCATTTCAGAAAATGGGGAAGTCACAGACAAGAATTTGTTATTTGAAGTACTGCACTTGGCGGTGAACTTCAAAAATCTTGTATGCTGCTTTGAGATGTTTTGTCATTCGATTTTCTTGTCAATTTTTCTGACAATTGAATGCCGTCACCAATGCTAAGATTTGCTAGGCCTATAGACCTACTTCATCGATGTTAACACAGGTAGGTATGGATATCTCTAACAATTCATTCGCATGGGACATGATTGAGCTATCTAAATTGTATATTTTCCATGAAATTCATTCCACAGTTTTTGACGGAAATCAAATCAAAATGATTCTTGTGTAAATATGGTAGATACAAAACTTTTATAAAGATATCACAGATGGGCTGTAAGTGAGAGAAGGTGTTATTGAAAAGAAGTTATTTTCGGATATTTGCAAGCCGAAGGACAAGGATCAAACGTGATGAAGGAATCTCTGCTTATGGCATCCAATTATAAAGAAGCCAAATCTGGTACATTTCCGCTCTTAATCATCACACAACCGAACATCTGCAATTCGCAAATTGCTTAACTTGTATAAATCTTTTGGATGATTTTCAAAAATATCTGACCATCAACTATAACCAGAGATTTTGAAGCGCTTGGTTGATTTCAATGGGCTGAGGCAATTGAAAACTTGGAAAGGCACATACTTATTATGATTATCAGCAGATAGTCATACTCAGTGTGTGTCAAAACTGACGGACTTCAGAAACGATATAGCTTACAGGATGAAACTTATTGAAAACAATGCTCATTTAGACAATATGACAAAACGTACCTGAAATTTTGATAACGTCCAAAACCAAGGAATTAGTAAGCTTATTGAGAACACTGGAACCTGCAGCCTTCGGTTGGACGGCAGCGATGTCTCCCGATCTTCCGATGCCATGAGCCAAACTGAAAACAAAGTAAGACATGAAATTGTAACATGCACCAGGATGAAATAAAAGTTCATAACTGCTACTAATAACTCGTAACTATACCTTTTTCCATAGCTGGTCAAATTTTCCATAGTTGATGTCAATTTCTCATTCACGCAATGTTAACAAAGATTGCATTGAAATGAAGATATCTCTATCCATTGTTCCACAGTTGATGACAAAATTTGCATACTCGATGTCAATGTGCAGACATCTATGGTACTTGTGAAATCTAAATTTTCTCAGTGTGTAAGTCGCATTCTTGTTATATCTGTTGCATAAGGAAAGTCTATCTTTGCTGCAAGTCACTAATCATAACTTTCAAACCTGATAAATTCCAAGTTTTTTTCCCGTTAATTGTTTTTCAAAGCAACATGTCTAAACGACGAATACATGATGTCGATCACAATCGTTTGATAGACGCTTACATATCTGGCAAAGATTAAATCGATTTGGCAGATTCACTTAATGTGAATCAACGATCAGCTTATCGAATAATTCGTCAATATAAGCAATCAGGCAAGCGTGAAGCTTCACAATCTGGGGGTGCTCCTCCACGAAAAATTTCTCCTGAAATGGTTATGAACTCGTTTATTGAAACGAAACCGACTGCCACGTTGGCAGAGATGAAAAACTACATATTCCAACTCCATGGAATATCTGTAGGTATCACGACGATCATGCGTCATCTCGATGGTGCTCTCATAACATTAAAGTTGACACGAGCGGTTCCATTCCAGTGGAACTCTGATCTTGTGAAGATAGAGCGCAGACAATACGCTGAGTGGATGATGGGCGGTGGTGTTGAAAAGACACTAGTCTACACAGACGAGTGCGGTTTCAATCTGTGGACAGCCAGAACACAGGGACGATCTGCCCGCGGAACACGAGCGGTGAGAATGGTGGAGGGCCAGCGAGGTCTGAATTTGACTGTTTGTCTCGCTGTATCATCACAATATGGCCTCGTTCATTTCACCTTTATTGAGGGTGGAATGACAAAGGATGCATACTCATCCTTCATCAGTGAAGTTTCCTCATTATTGGAGGATGAGGAAATTGTGATTATTCAAGACAATGCCCCATCACATAAAGATGTCCCACATTTTAATGACAGCCATTCTGTTTTCTCTCTTCCGCGATATTCACCATTCTTAAATATAACTGAAAATGCCATTTCTTGCCTCAAAAGTGCAGTAAAACGCCAACTATCTTCTTCGGACGTCCAAAGATCTGTTTCAAACAACGATGTGGCTCGACAGCAGAGACTTCGCCTGAATATTCTGAGAGACATCATTGAAAATAATTTCCATGTTATCACTCCAGCAAAATGTTCTCGATGGTTTGCGCATTCACTAACATATGGATCGATGTCGTGAATTCGAAGATATTTTGAGTTAGCTTTTTGAATACAATAAATTCATTTTTGAAATGCTGCCTTCTTGTATGAGACTTTGAAACAGTATCCTACGATTAGGTCCGTACATAGAATGCTTTTATTTGTTAGATGATCACTTTAAATTCGTGATTCTTTTATGGGTAATGACTGTATACATGGAAATGATGCTCGCGATGGAACAATGCTCGCGACTGTCCACTTAAAGGCATGCAAACAAATGAAAATTATGTAAAAACAGGCTATATACATGTAGAAATCTGAAGAATTTAGGGTTAATTAGCAATCTATTCGAAGAATAGCAAAGATGAATTTTCGATTTCTCCAAAAAGATACGTTGATGTCATTGCTTAGAAGTACCATAGATTTCTGCACATTGACATCGAGTATGCAAATTTTGTCATCAACTGTGGAACAATGGATAGAGATATCTTCATTTCAATGCATTCTTTGTTAACACTGCGTGAATGAGAAATTGACATCAACTATGGAAAATTTGACAACAGCTATGGAAAAAGGTATAGTAAGTGTAGTTGCAAAAAAGTGTGATGACTGCACTTGCTACCGAGCATGTATTATTGACTACAACACTGGATATTACCGAAAACCTTGATGCAAACACATAATTAGATTGCATAAGTTCTTCAGTTTTCTAGAAGTACAAACTAATTCAAAGCGATGGAAAATGCATGAACTTAGCAAGTAGGCAAAAAGAAATTCCTGATGTCTTTTTGAGACGAAGAAAAGTCGTGCGTAGAATGCGGATTGCTATACATTCCATCAAGGTGCTCCGATTGCAACGATTCCTCAAGATTCGAAGAATTCAATAAAGTTAGTCTTTCCGATAATTATCAAAGAAGATACGAGGCGCATGGACATTGGTTCACCTGATGATTTCACCATCCTCTTCTCAGCATTCTTCACTGAAGGTAGCTAGGCAGTGATGCATGACCGTAATGATATTACAGCACGCACGCCACTGACAGGTGTCCAAAACCGACTGACACCTTATTGTTTGAGAGAGTGTGCCATCTCCAATAGCATGCGATATACGACTCTTCCCTTCTAGGAGCGCGAAGACTGAACGAGCAAGATGTCTAATTCTTTGGCTGCAAATGTGGGTTGGGTTGTGGTTGCTGCAAATTCAACGAATCTCAGGGTAGACTGCACCTTATCCCTCCAGGCGGTGGGGGGGGCATATTTATGCCCCCCCTTTGTATTTTTCGATCTAATTCATGACATATGAAACGTATGATTCTGAAATTTTCAGTAGCCTATTTTTTGCGTATTTTTGACAATTTCCTGTAAAATTATTAAAATTGGATCACAGGAACGACCTTTACATGACCTTTATTGAAAAGTACTTTCGAAATTTTATCAAATCAGTGAAATTCTTCAGAAATTTTGTCTATGAATGAATTGCTATTGCTTGGAATCACTCATTACGTATAGAATAACTTATTTGACTGTAAATAACTTTATGCTTATCACGGTTTACCAATTCAAATTTGAAAATAAGCTACATATACTACTTACAATGATATTGTAAGTACTTTATAGAGTAATATTAGTTTTTACATCTTTTTTATTACTGTTATGTATTGAAAATATATTCACATGTATATGTTATGTATTTTCTACATGTAGGCATGTACATGTACTATTTGAACATAAATATATGGAATACTGTTTTCAAAATTTCAGATTTCCCTTTTCAACTTACATAATCAGTTGACCGAATAGTCTACAGAATCCTTGTCTGCCTTGGCAGTAGAGGCAATAAGTCTGCGTATCACGTTCAATCGCCTTCCCACTGCATCCTTTCATCACTTACAAACACGCCGAAGGCGCTATTGCTTGACTAATTTGACTGCATTGGAATCGGTAACAGATATCTTCATAATCAGCTCTAACCAAATTTGATCAACTTGAGTTGTATTCAACAATGAAAAACATTTGTTTGAATCAAATATGCTTCTATGACATTAGCAAAAAGCTCTTTTGATAAGAGTGATAAATGTTTCAATATTTTTAGAGTCCTCTCTGTTGATAATCTCAAAAAAAAACTATATATATAATTTTATTTGATAATAACTAAACAAATAAATTTTCAAAATTTAAAATGCTATTTTTGCATATATTCAAATTTTAAAGCAATGCGAACACCACCATTGTATTCAAAGAACTTGAAACATGTTTGAGTCAATTTTTGCGATAATCTGATGATAAAATTTCGCTAAAAACATAAAAAATACATTTTTCTGAAAAAAAAACGCATTTTCAAATTTTGAAATGCTATTTATAGCATGAAGACAGTCAAATTAAGTAATGCAAATGGCACCACTGAATTC
Organism: Prostheceraeus crozeri; assembly: GCA_907163375.1. Classification (NCBI taxonomy): domain Eukaryota; kingdom Metazoa; phylum Platyhelminthes; order Polycladida; family Euryleptidae; genus Prostheceraeus; species Prostheceraeus crozeri. The sequence goes on from CAJQUW010010997.1 coordinate 518,764, forward strand.
ATCATGTCCGAAATGTGTAAAGGCCAGCATTTCATAAAATTCGCACACTTAGTTTAGGATATCCTGGGGGGGGCATAAATATGCCCCCCCCCCCACCGCCTGGAAGGTGGCTGAAGGGCCCACCGCCTGGAGGGTTATATGGGGACAGTGAATAGTCAGAAAGGGTGATAAGGAAGAAGGGGGTTTGACTTGAAGGGAGCGAATGTCAGAAAAGGGTCGAAAGTTTCATAAAAAAGTGTGGTACTTCTATTTTGCTTCTATTTCGGATCCATTAATTGATCTATTGGATTCAAGAAATTGAAAAAGCACTGAAATAGTGGTTTGTTTCTACTGGATGTCTAACCGTAATCGAGTAGTATCGGTCTAAAAGCTCCCATAAGTAGGTATATGTCTACATACACGCATTTTCTAATAACTATACTAATGATGTTGTAATAAGGCCTCCCTGAATATAGACATGACTACTTTCAACAGGGCCTGTGGTTAGTTCAGACATAATTGAGGAAATAAGATTCAATTTCTGAATCATTAGTCCGGTACATCAGAGTAAACTTCCATATCAATATATTCTAGAAATATCTCAAATGAAGTGATTTCAAAGGTTACTCTAGACTATGCACAAATAGCCTAATACTCTATATATAGCAATACTTTATCTGAAAGCCTGTTTTGAACCCAATATCATATTTCGGATATTCGACAATTATTGCATAGAAACCCACCATCAGAAACATGAAAATATCCCAAACTGATTGGTAAATTGAGAATAATCGTCAAAAGTGAGAGTGACGGCACTGACATGCTGTAATGTCCCTACTGTCACACTGGTAGGTATGAGCAGTGCTGACGTCACACTGAAGTTGCAATGCTGTGACACCTTTAATCCGCATGGCCTTCCTTCCAATTTCCAGTGACATTCTCGGGATTTGACCTCACGACCTGAAGATCTACCGGCCAATCACTTGACCACTGTGGCAGGAAGACTACAAATAACGACATGCACGAAATATAGCACACTCGCATGTTTGATCTATATTAGTTATGCTCTGTAGCTACATGTTTATTACCACACAGTTTGCAGTGCTCCCACCATAGAAATAAACTGTATATCTGAAGTTCGCTAGAATGGAAATTGACTCAAGGTCGCGGCACATCCGGGGGAACTAAGTTGGGGCATAAAGAACCAATTAAAAGCTTCGATTTACTCATGTGACTGATTCTAACCCAATGATACAGACGTTGGCAGGTGCATCTAAGTGAAAATGCGTGCGATTTATGTGCCGTTATTGTGCATTGCATGCAGCATAATTTCCATTCTAGATGTTTTATTGTTGTCAATTTCTATGGCTCCCACCATGATTGAACGAGCTGTCTAGGTTATTTGAAACACGAGACACGAAGTAACATAGAAAGCTCGTTCAATTACAGGTGGAAGCACGATAGGCTATACAGCAATATATTTCCTGCATGATATTGAGTTTTTGCACTTGTGTGAAGAACTGCAATGATATTTCAATAGATTCAATAGTTAATTGTCAATGCAAGAAACACTTTTTGCAAAGAACAGCAATATCATGCTAGAAATATGTTGAATTTACGTCAAATAGAAGCTGCATACTCGATGAGGACTCGAAAACTTGCTAGGAATGAAATTGGAATTCTTTAAGCTTGATAAGAGTGATGATGAACTTCGAATGAGAATGCTTCCCTCCTGAAAACAGGTGTTGAATTTGATCTCAACTCATTATCTGCAGCACCAAACAGTTCTATCTTCTCTCACACATTGATTCGAGTTGTCGTCTGTAATTTTGTAAGCGACGATGGACAGCAAGATCAATAGAACGCCCTTACGAAGTTTTCTACACAGTGAAGGAAATGCCATCAAATGGTTTCACCAGACGAGCAGACTTGGAATTTATTCCATTCTCTCAGTCATTTATCTCAATCCATCGACGTGTCAGAATTAAAGGGCAGAACAAGTAAATGTAAGATGGTTTAGGAGGAAGCGAAAAACTAGATTTATCGACGAATGCATTGGTGGGTGCTGGACAGAGTTGGAACAGGGACGCTTTTTTCGACCCGGACCCACCAGAGATGGAATGGGAGAGGGAGACGAGGAGGCCCTGCCTTGATGCTCGCGCTGTCTTTGTTCAAAAACGGATGTGTGTAGGTGGAGCCCGTATGCCCTCAGCCCAAGCACAGCGTGCATCAACTCCAATATATTAGGCCCGAATGAATTCTGTATCTGGCCCCGGGAGAGAAAGTTGATCGTTTTGCGCACTTTAACATCCTTAATGAGGATATCAAATACGTTAGTTGAGTGTAATCGCCTCAAGAATCATTCTAAAAATCGAATGCATTAGGGCCCATTTGCCGTCTGTAAGTAAATTTGGTAACTGTTGAGCAAAGAGATAATTTTCAAACATTTAAAACATAGTGAACTTTCATTTGTTTTAGATTTTGTGCATGTATAACGTGTTTGTCTACCACAAATAATTTGGATCTTCTTTGATGTGCCGATAGCTTCCATTGTTGTAAGTTATATTTAGGTTAAGGCGTGGGAAACGAATTGCACTGAAGGCATGAAACTATTTAAAAAGTGACGTCATTAAGTCTACAGTTAAACAAATATTCAATCTATTCTTTTCACCAAAATTCCTGAGTAATTTTACTTGCCAATAATCTAACAATTGTTGTTTCTGGTGAGAAAGCATATTTATGACTATTCCGTCGTGTATGTAATGGCAGTTAACGGGAGGCGCATTTTGAAATGGAAGGTTTTCAATAATGAAAATGGAAGTTTGCTCCCTCTGTTTTTATGCCTCAAAATAAAAAGTAAAAATATCTGATTTCTTCAGCGGACGTTTCGGGTCCAGACCCTTTATCAACGCAAGAATGATGGAATTTACAGAAGAGATGAAAAACGTATTTATACAAAAAGGAAGAGAACAACTCTATGCGGCGCAACTAAAATGTGTCAGCCAAGCGGCAATTCATGTCGTCGATTAAGGCTCGGAGACCTAGCCTGAATCAACCTCGCTTCCCACAACGCACATTCAACACTGTCATACGTACACTTCAAGATATCGACCGTAAAATCATCAACACTCGCACAATTACAATCGCTAAGGACATGCGCACTCAAGGCACTCTTTACATCTCCATTATTTTTACTGCGAGTTGTTCTCTTCATTTTGTATAAATACGTTTTTTATCTCTTCTGTAAATTCCATCATTCTTGCGTTGATAAAGGGTCTGGACCCGAAACGTCCGCTGAAGAAATCAGATATTTTTACTTTTTATTTTGAGGCATAAAAACAGAGGGAGCAAACTTCCATTTTCATTATTGAAAACCTTCCATTCCGTCGTGTGCCGGTATTTTCATATTATTGATTAAGAACCAAGTTGACAAGCCACCATATGAGAGCATTTCTATGATCAAATGAGGAGGATATTTCTAATTCAGACATCATAAATATCGGCCCGGGTGATAGATATTTCAGGGCCGGCCCGTGTCGACCCGGCTCGGTCCGCTTCCAGCTGGAGATTCAACGCGTTTTGCCATTTTGTAAGTCTTCAAACGGTAAATCAAATGAAATGTCAGATCAGCGTCGAATTGAAAAATGAGAGACAAAAAATGAAAAAATGTCAAAATATTTCAAAATGTGCCTCAGATAATAAACTTTGAATTCAATTTGGAAGATAATTCAATGAGACAATGTCATTCAGTTAGAATTTGAGTACATGAAGAATATGATGAAGCATCATCAGAAACGATCGACACTTCAACGGTCTTCATTTGGACAATCTTAAAAATGACGAAAGGGAATAGGCGGGCGCATTTGATCAATCAATTCCGTTCGATTAATTGGGCGACGGAATGAAATTTTCGTGAAGAGAATTTTCCTATTCTTATGAGGGTCAAATTTTCAGTGCTTGAGGAAATCACCGAGCATTGACATCCCTTTAGTAAATTAAAATCATCCAGAGCAGAGAGTGACACGGTCTTCAGCATGAATGCGTACACCAAAACAATATGGAAATTAACAGCTGCGAAGAACGCATGATGTCATTTAACTTCTACTTTTCAAAATCCTTGTGATAGTTATGTACAATCTACACACTCATTAGACTTGTAAGAGATCGTGAAACCTCTTTGTGTTCTTATATAATACTTTATTCCAATTTATTTATAAGTACCGTAAAGCGTTACAAATGTCAATCAATAGTATTTTAGCATAGTCCACCTAATTTTGTAGGGAGCAAAATAAGGAAATAAGGAGTGTTCTTATGTCCTTTGCTATCTTGTCCTCCTCATCTTCTTTGGTCTTCTGCTCTTTTGTCCGTTGCCCTTTTGCCCGCTGCCCTTATGTCCCTCTGCTCTTTTGTCAGTTGCCCGAATAAATGGGTTGCCTTTTGTATCGACTTTAAATCCCAATAATCTCAATGTTCACAAAATTATCATTCGTCTAACCACTGATGCTTCTTAAATAAATTGAAACACTTAACAACTCTATAATTATACTTTCTTATCGTCAAAATCGTTCTCTATTGAATATTCTACTCAAAAATTACCACACAATTATTGCGGCAGCCACTAAATATGTCAAGTAGAAATATTGTGACTGTCTTAATACTGCTACAGCAATAAAAATTAATGATTCTGTTTTCCTTACAAAATATAACTTCATTTGTTATTCTACCAATATACCACCGCATACCTTCTGAAATAAAACGGTTGTAACGATTTCTGTGTGGGTCACACTGGTGATATCTTAAGGAATAGACTGATCGTTCATCGTTAACAAGTTAATAATCCCATGCTTGCTTTACTTCTTTGCTTTGCTTTACGCAAGCAAATATATAGCCTCCTGTTGCAATAGCATGCACATCAAATCTGTAGCTGCGCCGTTCTATCAGTTTTCCAATGATGCAACTGGATCTCAGACCGAATGCAAAGAAAGCTATTTTATTTCAAAGTTAAGCCCGTCTAAACAGAGATCATAGTTGACCTTCGAAGTACAAATCAAATCATGGAAACCGGTAACACCCAATGAGTCTTTTGCTTCTCTATGAACACAGTTCTAAAGTCACTCAGTACACAAATTCTAAACTCGCTAAACAACGGACAGTTCATTTGCTGATTGCATTCCGGAAATGCAAGAGTAATCGGACATTGTCCGATAAACAGCCGCTCAAATGAATTCCAAATTTTGTTGACAGAAAAGAGTAAATCAGATGAAATTACGTAATTAGCCTTGAATGTGTCAACTGCAAGATCAAATGATTGATTTCGTACAGGATTTTAAGGTCGCCTTATCTTGAACAGGCACGAGAAATTACTTCGTTTCCATACCATCTGTTGATAGACACCTTCCATGAAATGTTACGCAATAATAAATTGGTTGGATTAACAATGGATGCCAGCTTCCGGGTTTGATGCTTCACATTCCTTACTGAAGTTTCAGCGGCATCATTCAGTTTGTGGTTAACTTCATCCAAACTTCTAAAATTGATTTTAAAATGTTTTCCGTATCAGATTTAGATGTACTTCAATTGCTATTCATTTTTTTCATTTATTTTCATTATTCATTATCATTTATTTTTCATTGCTTCAATATTTCATTTACAGTGCAAAAGAATATTGCCAAACCATTGACTACAATCTGTCTGACACGACTACTAGCAGAGGGCATCACATCAGGGTGTATGAAAAATAATGGACGGAAGGAATCTTAACAATCGTCTGAGAGGGCTTCAAACCACTTGGTGGAAATCCATGTAGCGGAGAGTCTCATGGTGGTGGTGTCAACCCATCCACCCCATCGCTGTTAACTGAGAGAGGATCCAGGGAGACGTCATGTGTCGGGTTGACCAATCACTTGCACCCATCGCGCACGACTGAACCTCGCACACATGACGGGGGCAACCTACATATCCCATGGTGTGAGAGTTGTACATACTCGTAGTCTCGCCCACTGTCTCATCTAGTCCATCGATCATGTTAGTGCAATGTAGCCTAGCTCACTGCGAGTATATGCCGTAATTGAGTATAGTCCGAAAAGCGATGATCTTTAAGACTACCGAGAGGCTAATACAGAGTTGAATCAATACATGCGCGGTGTAATATGTGGACAGAGTTCTTTCATTTCTTTATCAGACTCGCTTTGGAAGAAGATCATTTTCCTATGCTGCACCCGTATCGTGGAATTCCTTACCAAGAGACGCAAGGAACTCTGCATCCCTACACTCATTTAAAAGATCTTTGAAGACATACTTTATTTCTTGCAATCACTGACATTTTTATGTTTTTTGTGCACAAGTAATGTTGTATAATTTTGTTGCACCATACATTTACATACGATTTATAAACATACAGTTATTATTATTATTATCTCGAGGCTATTTCTTTTTTCTCATTACAGTGAATCACAAGACTCAATCATGTTCTAATTCAAGCACTTTGCCTCGATTATACCGCATTGTGCTTGCTTCAAAATCAAAATTTTATGGTGCATTGGTGTGGCATTATCTTCAGTGATGTGTTGGATGAAGATTCAATGTGGGTTTGCAGTATGACTTCATATTTGAAGACTTGATCAAAAGGGCCAACAATGATCTATCCACAGATAAGATTTATCAGCGCGCACGTCTTCAGTCTCCTAGAATGGAAGTTTTGTATCTGTCCTTAACATCGACAACTTGCTCCTTCTCGAATGGATAATTCGTGTATCGCTTACTATTGGAAATGGCAAACAATAAGCTCTCAGCCATCTTTGGACACCAGCCAGTGAGTGGGTGGCGTGCGTGCTGTGATATCACTTCGCATACAGCAAAACACACATCGCTGTCTGGCTAACATTCGATTCAGTGCATGCACTATGCAGTGAGAAATGCTGAGAATACGATGGTGAAATCATCAGGTGAACTAGTTTTCGCACGCCTGCTACTTATTTTAATAATGATCGGAAGGGCCAACACTATGGAGAAAACTTGTGCGCAATGATCTGAATTCATCGAATCTGAAGGAATTGTGGCAATCGAAGCACTTTGCTGAAATTCACACTAATCCGCAAGCGACACACGACTTTTTTCCTATCTCTGTAAGGTATTAGGAATTCCTTTTTGCCCGCTTAAAAGGTTCCTCGATGTGCCGGCGATTTCGAATAAATCTGTTGAAAGTACTTTCAACTAGCGAGGATATTCTTAAGAAATTGAGCTTATGCTCATGGTTTGCACGTCATTGATCTAAATTGGAAAAATAATGAATGCTGCGGCAATCTGAATTCTTTCCGTTATCACATAATACTTGAAATTTGACTTTAATAAATATAAAGCAAAATATCTGAGAGCCATACTTGCTATGTAATGTAAACGACAATGTGCATGTTCACATGGCTGATGGAAGAGACGAGATTTTCCTCTAAGCAAGCTGACACCGTCTGAGAATGAGCGATTAATCACTCACTTTGAAAAGTGTCATTGAACTCCTCCACAAGTTTCACTAATTCTGCTCAATCAGAATCGCATGTGCATCTATCATCCTTTCATCGTCTATCAATATTAATCTCAATAATCATCTCTGTTTCTAAACAACATGTCCTTACACAAGACTGATCATCTGTTTGGTATCATAATCTGCACTTACAATCATGTTCTTGATCTCAACCACGAAGATTTCATCACGCAAATTAAAGCGATCTTCTATAGTCAACTGTCCACTGCATCGAAAATTTGAAATTGATTTGATTACTCAACAGGTTTGACAAAAGTGTGAATTTAGCAGGCAATTGTCAAACCCTGATTTCAATGCACAGTTGGAAGTTTGTTGTGGGTCACGTGTGTCATAGGATAAGTGGGTTGTGGGTCAAGTTTCGTAGACTCACTTCCAACTCTGCTTCAATGATACTCGAAATAAAATCTGAAATTTTGATATTCCACCCCATACCACATTTCTTCATGGCATTTTCCAGCAAATTTCAAGACCAAAAGATATTGCTGGTTTAATTTTAGAATTTATGGAAAATTGAAAACCGATAATCTGTGATTATGTGGAGGCAAATTCAAAACATTTATCGAAATTTATGCGTTATAGTTTATTTAGAACAACAGAAAAATAGGATGGTACAAAAGTAGAATATTGTTGTTAACACACAATGTATTATTAAATTCGATAGCATTTTGTCATTTAACGATTGCAACCGTAAGTCAGACACCCATTCATCCACTAAACAGTATTGCAGTCATAAATTAACAGCGATCAGCTGACTTGAAGCACTTTTATAAGTCGAAAAGACGCTAAAGTGCAATATCTAAATATCTTTTCATCTTTTTGATTATTCATCCGATATACTGACACGTGAGATCAATTAATATGTTATTCCTAATGTTTTACATATCATCAAGAATATTAAACTATTCTGCCTATGTCAGTGCAACTAATTTCTGGCCAGGATGATATTCGCCGGATCTCCGATGTGACAGGTTTTAAGATAAACCTGAACTCACTTCTTCTTTAAGCAAATGAGAATCCTGAATTCAATAATTGTCTTGGATTCTCTTACAACAGGGAGAATTTATAATGAAGAAAATCACAACGAACACACCGATTGCGGCACTATTTACTATTTTGCTAAAGAGTTTTTTTGGATGTTTTCTGACAATATCAGATAAACCAGAAGGAATTTATGTATCTATTATTCCCAGCAAAGCTCATTAAAAGTACATGTGAACGACTTGACAAGGGGTGTCGTTGCTGTTGTACAAAAATCTGTTTTCTAATGAAGAATTCAATGCGGCAATCACAGTAAATTCTTGTATTGCATAAACATCATCGCAACAAATCGTTCTTATCAACAACTATAAGGAAGTACATCAAATTAATTACATTCGGCAAAATTGAGCAAGAATTCCAGTCCATGCATGATTGCATGAAATATTTAACGATCTTCAAGAAAAATCAGATCGAGACACGCTTTAACATATTGTCACTCTGCAGCCTACAATGTTTAGTAAGCGAAGCAAAACTGGACTCATATTTTCATTATGAAGCATTTACATACAATTTTCACTTCAGATAGAAGTCCTCGGGGTGACGTGCAGACACTTGTAACGAAAGAGCGTGTCCTGAGGAAAATAATGAAAATAAAAGTATCTCGTGCAATTTATGATGGCTACATTTTTGAAAATCCAGCAATGACTTCAACTAAAGGCGACTTGTGAAAATTGCTGCTTATCAGAGGGTGTTATTAGTGATAACCATTGCATTATAACCAAGGTTGTCACATCAAAATGTGATCTCATATAAATAATAGGCCCAACAGGCCGAAACATGTCTCGTGGTGGTTACATCTGTTGAGATTTGATTAATACCATTGAAGTTTGGCACTACTCAGTAAAAAAAAAAGCAAATGCTTGACAGTACAAGCAGTTACACTACATAGAAGATGGAAATTGTACCAACATTTCTGGGAAATAAATATGTAAAGGCTCTACCAGATTCCCGAAATCTGAGTGCTTAAACCCGAGTTCGTTTTTTCGCGCTTTCTCGAATTTATGAATAAATAAATGAACGTTGTTTATACTCGGAAGCGCATTAGACACGAAGCCTTTCTTCCATGTGACCGAGTTGTCATTTATCCCACTCTCATTCTCGTTATGCTGAGTGTTTAACAAGAATAGAGAGTGTGCCTGTTTTAAAAGTCTTAGTTTGATCCGACCAAGATTTCAACGAAGGTCTCCCAGACGCAGAGCAAACACTCTACCACAAGGACACAGTGTCAGTAATTTAGAGACACAATCCCGACCCGATTTTAAGAATCGTCCTGCGAAAATCCGAACTTTCGGGTAGGATCGATCATCTTTACTACCATAGAAGTAAATGATAATTCTTTCAATGATATTCTTAAATTCTAGTTTACTGCAGATTTTGACATTTAAGTACATGGATCTGTTCAGCTTACACTTGTCTACATTATTAGTTACAAAATACATTCTAGGGTCGATAAAATCATTGTACAAAATTGAGCTATAAATGGTGAGAGTCAAAACTCACTCTACTGTGAAGATTCAACTCATTGATATGCTGTCTGTGGATGAAAGTTAATTGATTGTGTGATATTACCTTCATTAAGTAATGATTTATTTTTTATCTGAATTGTGGACCTATTTATGTCTTGAAGTTATGATCACCGCATTTGAGAATGATGAATATATCACTTTATCTGCATCAGACAACTTGCGACATGATAAGCGCAAAGAATAGAAAATGCTCTTTAACAACAAGGGTCTGTCGCAGCATATTGAATATCTAAAGAGAATGGCAACTATTAAGTCAATAAAACAGACAGACATCAACACCCCTGATTCCTCGACCGCACTCACTCGACCTACGTCAAACCTATACTAGGTCACTGCGGATTTCGGTACGATTCCTGGCTCAGGTGAGTGCGGTCGGGGAATCAAGGGTGTTGGTGTCTTGTATTGACTTAATAGCTGTCATTCTCTTTAGATATTCAATGTACTGCGACAGACCTTTGTTGTCAATCTACTGTGTGACGTAGTCGAATGACACGCTGATATGCTGTCTCGCTACAACATGAGTGCTGGTAGCGTTCTGTCAATAATAATAGGGCAATAAGCTGTCGATATCACTTAGAGATGACTTCTGCCTTCATTCGCATACCTTTTGAACCGTCAGCGTGGCCCAGTGAGGAAGGTGCGAGCTCGTCCCCACAGCTGACTTCGGTTCGATTCCCCGGTCGGGCGAGTGCGGTCAGGGAATCAAGGGTGTTGGTGTCTTTTATTGACTTAATAGTTGTTATTCTTTTTAGATATTCAGAAAATGCTCATATGGATAGGGCTGAAACTTAATATTCGCTTCCTTCCGTGAAGTATAGTCATTGCCGTCAAAGAAAATAGAAAACATAACCCTCCAAACTATAGTTTTATCAGCAGTGACTTGAGGCATTTGCTAAAATTATCCTTTTTTCTAGAATACTGTCATGAAAGTCCATTCCATAATAAATTCTTCAAAGCAGGAAAAACGCACATTTCATATGCGGCACTGCATGTCAAAAAGAGCTAAGTTAATGAAATTGAAACTGCTAAAAAGACTTCACATTGGAGATGTAATTTATACTGAGTTGTTACTCTACCTGATATATTTACTCTATGGATTTGTAGAACATGATCGCTATCGAGATGTAGTCGATTTAGCGGGATTGGGAAATACGCCTTAGAGAGGTGACCAATTAGAGGTGCAGTGATACATCCCTTGAGGGGCACCACTATACATTGACGTTTTTCGTGATTGAGAGGCGTGATGGCTCGGGGTTAGCGTGCTAACTCTCTGAACCGAAGGTCTTGGGTTCGATTCCCTCCACTGACCTGCGGCTTTCTGTCGATCCAGCAGTAAGTGGATCGACGCAACATATAAAACCGCCTTTTAGTTTTCATTTGATTTACAACAACTGAATGAAGATGAGAGACAGTGAATTTAAGAGAAAGTGAACGCTTAGTCCTTGAATAATTTGAGAAATTCATGTTCTTGGTGTGTGCAATGAAGAAACATGAATAGACGATGCGATTCTCATCATTGGACTACGCTGTTTGAATGAAATAGAGGAATCTCTTTTCTAGAGATTATGTGACAGCAAACCGCTTCCCCATAATTCAAGAATTAATGGTATAATTATTTCTATTTGCATGCATGAAGCAAAAAGATTTCTGAATTTCTTTGTTGAAGGTATTTAATGACCCAAGCTTGTGATCATGCCAAACGGTGCATAATGAAAGGCTTCCTGTGTCTCCTGTAATTAATGCTGCCTTACATTTGACAAAAAGATTCCTTGTTTCCGTTTATTCATAGAGAATATGCCAATCTACCTTGCGATGTACTGCGAGAAATCGCAGTCACTGAAGTTGCATACATGACATGTCAGGAGTAGTATATAGTGTGACATCCGGCGCGACGCTTCGCTTCGCTTTGCTTCGCTTCGCTTGCGCCGGATGTCACACTTTTGCGGGTTTTTTCAAAAAAATCAAAATTTCAAAAATTTCAAAAATTTAGGTAGACTTCAAATTTCACGTGGCCGAAGGGCGAAATTTAAGCGTTTTTAAAAATACCCAATTTTTCAAATTTTTCAAAATTTCAAAATTTGTGAATTACAATTTTCACCCTTAAAATCATGACCGTTCCAGGACACCGAAAATCATAAAAGTTAAGAATCTCAAAATTTGAGAATTACAATTTTCTCGCTTAAATCATGACCGTTCCAGGTCATGTAAAACCGGACACCGAAAATCATAAAAGTTGAGAATCTCAAAATTTGTGATTATGACATTTTGCTCCCAAAATCATGACCGTTCCAGGACACCAAAAATCATAAAAGTTGAGAATTTCAAATTCATGAATTTTATCCATCTTTCAGGTTTTCAAAATATATCATGTGACTAAAACTATTTCTTTAAAAATGGAAGAAACAAAAGTGGATGAAACCTCAAGAATATATCCTTCGTTATCATATGAACGTAGTTCTACTTTAATGGACATTGAAAAAATGAATAAAGAAAAACACAAAGATAGAGTACGTTATATGAAAGATAAGGAATCTCAATTATTATTAAGATTAGAGCATTATAAAAAGTTAAGAAAGAGATGGTCTAAAGTTAAGAATGTAACACAAGGAATTGGCATATTCTTAACAATAAGTTTAGGTGCTTTAACAATTGTTATATCTTCAGGTGTTTTAGTAATTCCAGTAGTTGCTACAGCTTTAACAGGTACGGGTGTTTTTGCAACTTCACTTGTTACAATGTTAGATAAATCTTTAATAACTAAGAAACGAAAATCATTAAAAACTAAGCATTTACATATTAAAGAAGTCTATGATAAACTACATTACTACTTTCAAAGAGTATGTGATGATAATGTTATTACGTTAGATGAGATTGAAAAATTTGATCAAATAGCTAATGAAGTAAATCAAACCTTTCATTTAAAGTCCGAAAAAGTTGATGATAAGAATAAACAGGATGGCAAAATTTCGAGTGATGGTAAAATTTCTAATGAAGAAAATGACAAAATTTTTTTAGAAGAGCTAAAATCTTTAAGCGAAAATTTAAGCAAAACTTTATTAAACAAAACTTAAAACGAGAAAACTTTAAACGAAAATATGTCAAACAACAAAGCAATAAAAAAATAATTTGTTCAGTAAAATGTTTTTGCTGTATTCCAATGTTACCACAAAATTCAAATATTATATTTTAAAAATGGATAAAATTAGAGCTGATAATTTTAAAAGAATAAAACAATTAGAAGAGTTAATAAAACAAAGAAATATTATGAAAGAAAATCATCTTCAACATAGAATGATAAAAGCTGGTATTCAATCTGATATGTTTGAAAAAATGCAGCAAACCGAGCAAGTAAAAACTGATTTTGAGAAAACTATGAAACCATTTAAAACTCTTGAAAAAGAAAGTACAAATAATGATAAACAAATTGATATAACAGATCCAGAGCACAAAACTATATTAGATGACTATGGATTACTAGAATCAAACATTAATAAGAAATTACCAAAATCTATGCAATTTGAACATTCTATTTCATTTATAGATGGAAAAACAATACCTAGATTTTATCTCGGACAAAAAGAAATATTTCCACAACCTTTTCGAGGTTTAATTTTTTCACCAGATAAATCTCCTTTTAATTTAGATAGAAATTTTGTTAATCTTTTAAGAGGAGCAGATTTAAATAATTATGCTGTAGATGATCTTATAAAATATAAAGCTATGTTAGATAGAGTTGGTGCAGTAAAAACTCTTAGACGTTATAAACAATTAGAAAATTTATTATCAACGGGAGTTAAAGTAGGAAAAGGTTTATCTGAAAAACAGAAAACAGAAACAACCATATTTTTACCAGATGATCCACAAGAATTACTAAATAGATTAAATATTTTAATATCTGCAATAAAAGAAGGACATAATTCTAGTTTCAATGAAATTCATGCTATATTGAAAAGACTGTTAGAAAAGAAGATTCTAAATGAAGAGGATTATAAAAGTGTAGCTGAAATATGTTGTTTCTAATTTTTATCTATGATTTTTATTTATGATTATTATCTATGATTTTTATCTATGATTTTTATCTACGATTTTTATCTACGATTTTTATCTATAATATTTATTTAATTTTTTTAGTTTAAAAATGTGTTCAGCAGATTTAGACAAAATTAATGATCATTTAGAAAATTTGACAGAGATTTTGGGTTCATCAAAATTTAGTACGACGTTAAAAATCATAACAACTACTTCATCACACACTTGTAATTTAGAACCCATTCTACATTTAGAACAAAATAAAAATTATCAAATTGCATTGACTGGTTTCTCTACATTTAACACTATACAAAACGTTATCAAAGATGCGAATGATCAATTTAGATATTCTACTGATAAAGGTAAAACATGGAAAATACTAACTTTTCTTCCTGGTTCTTACGAAGTTGAATCAATATCAAATGAAATTAAGAGACATTTAGGTATACCATTTAAAGATAAGAAACAATTACATTTTGCAGTTGAACCGGCAGTTAATAAATTTTCTCTTACTTTAGACGAAAATCATCAAGTTGATTTTAATCATGATAGATCATTGTCAAAGCTATTAGGATTTAATAAACAAACTTATAGTCAAGGTTATCATTTAGGTGAGAAGATTCCAAAAATAACTGAAATAAATTCAATTGTTGTACATTGTGACATTATTGAAGGAGGATATATAAATGGTAAATTATCAAATTTAATATTCAGTTTTCCAGCTTTTACTGTACCCATTGGTTATAGACTAAATGTAATTCCACAAACATTAATATATTTCCCTATTACAAGAAAAACTATTAACAACATTAACATGAGAATCACTGATGAAAAAGGACAAGAAATAAATTTTGGAGGTGAAGAAATTATGATAGATCTTTTGGTTCGAGAGGTATAAACTCCCACGCGAAGCTAGAGAAGTTTAATTTTCTTCTTCTTTAGAAACAAAAAATAAAAAAAATAAAAATAAATTTTTTTATTAAAAAATGAGTGAACTACCTCCATTAAATAAAAAAAAACTTAAATTTAATCATCATCCAAATTTATCTAATAAAGTTTTGTCAGTTATTTGTGGAAGATCAGGATGTGGAAAAACATCTATTATTTAAAATTTTAACGACTCCAAATTTTTTGGATTATAACAATCTTATAATTTATACAACAACAGCAGAACAACCCGTCTATCAATTTTTAAAATATGGATTTGAAAATAATCTTAAAAAAACTGCAATTGCTTCATTATTCAAAGAATATGAAAAATCTGAAGATGAAGAAGAAATAAGTTCGTGGTGTGAAGAAGCAACAAAAAATAATCAGTTAGTAGAATCTAATAAAAATAAGCATATAAAGATACAACTAATAGATGATAGTGGTAATATGCAAGATCCTAGTAAACTAGATAAAACAATGAAACATTGTGTAATTTTTGATGATTGTGTTAATGATAGAAATCAGTCAGTTCAGAGAAATTATTTCACAAGAGGTAGACATAATAACTGTAGTGTGTTTTATTTAACACAAAGTATGTATTCATTAGACGGAAGTGTTATTAGAAAGAATGCAAATATATTTATACTATTTGAAATAAATGCAAGAAACTTAAGTGATTTGTTAAGAGATTTATGTGTAAGAAATAAAGATGAATTTAAACAATCGTGTAACAATGCTTGGTCAAAAGATTATGGATTTATCACAATTAATATTGATAAAAAAATTCATGAAAGAGTTATAGAAAATATTTTCGAGGAGTGAAAGAGTTATAGAAAATATTTTCGAGGAGTGATCGAACAATTTTTTCTTATAAATTTTTTGTTAATAAAAATAAAAAAAAATATGCTGAATGATTATAAGATAGAGCATGTACCAGTTTTAAAAGATTATCGTCATCCTACAAATCCTGTAAATTCGAAGAAAGAAGTTAGATTTTATTATCATCATAAATACGTAGCGCTCGTTACAGATTATAAAACAAAACATGGTATTAAACCGTGTGTTAAAACAAAAGACTTTCCACTTTGTTTAAGAAGTTTCCGAGTATTTTTGGCGTATAATAATTTATGGTGGTTGGTTAAGAAAGAACATTTAACAGCACATGAATTAGAAACATTACATCAATTACATATTCCTGTGTATATGCAAAAACGGAACCGAGGTTCTATGTAAAAATTCATTTTTTCTTTTAAAAAATATGAATCGTGAAATGTCTCTCGGACAAACGTCTAGGATTGATGAATTAATCAAGAAACAAACTGCTGAGTTTGATGCACAAATTAAACATAGTAAACGTAGTAAACGTATTAAAAAACAGAAACGTACTAGGCGAAGTATTAGACGTAATACTAAAAAACAGAAACGTGGAACAAAAGAAATATTAGAAACACCTATTAGTGATATCTTTTTTGATGATAGAATTAAGGATGAACTTGGTGATGATTTATGTAATTTATTTAATCCAAATGAAATTAAATATGAAAATGTATCTTTTATTAATGTAGTAAATGATATGCGGAAACTTTTAGCAAATGGTAAAATTATTAATTTACTTGGAAAAGTTGTTAAAGATCAGGAAAATATAATTCAAAATTTTTACGTAACCTTCTATAATAAAAAATCATTTGAAACATGGTTTTCGAATCTGGATGAGAAATCCGATGCTAACGAATGGATTTTTACAGGTAATATTAAATATGAAGATTTTAGAATGAAGTTAGTACAAAGATCGCATAGAGGGGCAGGGATTAATATGAAATATAGAATCAAAGAATATTTCGGTGAATATTGTTATATTCCTTCTGAAGATTTTTGTTTTATTAAATGTTATAATGTTTTACGAGGTTTTAATGAAGAACAAGGAGAAATGATGAAAGAAATGTTTAATAATTTTTTATATAAAGAGAAAGCCACATCTAGAACAGGAGTAATGTCAAACTGCAAATTTTCTCAATTCAATAAATATTTTGGAGAATGTGTTCAATATTATAGTCCTGCCAATCGTCATTTAAATCCTAGAGGAATTGAAACGTTTCATAATTATGTTTATTACAATTATTTTCACGCAGGTTCAACAATTGGTCACTATTGTTTAATTAATAAATCTAATAAATTAAAAGCTATTAGAGAAATTGAAAATAATTTCAAACCCATATATAAAACAGTTACTGATGAAAATCTAACAACGCGTCCATATAAAATCATAACAAAGAAAAAAATTGACTATGGTTCAACATATATTTGGGATCTCGAAACTTTTCCTGATCCTAACTGTTCAACAGCTCATCCTATTCCTTATGCTGTAGGAGCTATTAATTTTAATAAATTTATATGTTGTTTACCGAAACAAAGATTGAAAGAATTAGAAACACGTTTGTTAAGTGATATGATTAAAATTAAACGATCAAAAGATGAAGATGAAATTAAAAAACTTAAAAAACAGATTAATGAGTATAATAATTTAACTGAATTAGAATTTAATAAACTTCAAAATTGTGTGAAAATATTTACGAGAACTGAGGATGATGAATGTTCGATCGGGGGAAACCCAGAGGACGTATGTCCGATCCATCAATTTTTTAAAACTCTTGGAAAATTTAATTATTCTAGAGTAACTTTAATAGCTCACAATTCATCAGGTTTTGATTCCTATTTTCCGATAAAAGCTAATTTTAAATTATCTAAACCGCCTCTTAAAACTTCAAGAGGAATATTGACTGCTTCATTACAAAATCCTTATACAACTGAATGTGTTAGTAGATACATTCAAAAATCTTTTAGATTTAAAAACAATATGAAAAAAGATTCACCTTCAGGTAAATTAGCACTTCAAACTATTATAATGAAATGTAGTTATTAACATGTAAAAACAAGTCTTTCTAAATGGTGTGAGAATTTTAAAATTCCTACGAATGTGTGTAAATTAAATTATGAAATTGGAGACATAACACATGAAAATTATAAAGAAAAAGAAATTGAATGGAGACCATATTTAGTTAACGATATTCTTTCTTTAGCTTTTTGTATCTACAAATATAATAATGTTATGCAGGATTTAGTTGGTGAAGATATAACTACTAATTTGACATCCTCTGCTTTAACATTTAACGGTTGGATGAAAAGCGTACAAAATGACAATATAAATATTCATTCTCATATAGATTTATGGGCTAGAAATTATATTAGAAAATCTGTTAAAGGTGGAAGAGTTTCAGCAAATATAAGAAAATACATATCGCCATTTTGTAGCATCTTGTTACCAATATTAAAACAGTATTTACCTGGTCGCTACGCTGGTGGGGCTTTGTCCCCTGGAAATAATTTAATAGATTTAATGAAACAGTATCGAGATTTAGGAGATAAAACTGAAATTTGTAAGAAAATTTCAAATCAACTACTTGAACAAAAAAATGAATTTCTAATGGCTTTTGATGCAACATCATTATATCCATCAGCTATGTATGATGAAAATTCAGAATACCCTAAAGCTGAATCAGCTAGAAAATTTCGTCAAGAAGAAGAGCGGGAAATAGTATATAAATTTAATACACAAACATTTAGACCTAAAACTGGAATATTCTCTGTTGTGTTTCAATATCCGAATGATATGTTTTTCCAACCAGTTCCTATTAAAGATAAAGTTAAAAATCAAAATAATAATTCTCATGTAAAAGTAATCAGGTTTAGAAATGGTACATGTTATGATGTATTAACTTCTGTTGACATACAAGAAATTGTTAGATGTGGGGGGAAAATCTTACATATTACTGATGGTATAATTTATGAAAAAAATTATCAAGTTTCACCATTTCGAAATTATATTGAAAAACTTTTTAATTTGAGAAAAAGATATAAAACAGAAGGAAATACTGTAGGTGATGAGTTAATTAAATTATTGATGAATTCGCTATATGGCAAAACTGTGCAAAAAGATATAACCACTAAATATCATTTATGGAATGAGAATACATTGAGAAAAAATTTCACTCAAGAAGTAAAAGATTATGAAAAATTAAATGATGAACAATATTTAGCGAAAGTAGAAATGGAAGATGATGAATTTCTCAAAACTAATATTGTAAAAGATGGGAAGACGTCATTCATGCCATCACACTTAGGTTCTTTCATTCTTTCTCACTCTAGAAGAATCATGAATAACTTTATTTTAGAAATTAATGGTTTCAAAGAAAAATACATTCATTATACAGATACTGATTCAATATATATTTCCAATGAGCTCTTTAATAAATTAGACGCTGCTGGATATGTTGGAGGAGAATTGTGTCAAGGGAAAAATGATTATGGAAATGGTGGAATTATTTTTGCAATGTTTATTGCACCTAAAGTAAAATACTGTATTACTGTAGATGAACAAGGGAGACTTAGTGAAAAGAAAACATTCAAAGGATATTCACAAGATAAAGTAAAAGTAGAAGATTTTCTAAAATTATATTCGGGGAAAACATTATCGACTACAGTTAATAAACCATGGAAAAGATCTTTAGAAACTGGAATTAGTATTCCTGATAAAAATAATAATACTGAAGAAAAAAAATTTTCTGGTCAAATAAATATTCTTAAACGTCAAGCACCAGATGAAAATGAAATTATGTTACCTTATAACGGAGAAGATATTCAAGCTGAAATATTTCAAACAATCATCTGTGAGAGTAATTTAAGTGATGATGATGATACGTGGGAATAATAATTTTTTTATTACATCTAAAAATTTTATAACATCTAAAAAATTTATAACATCTAAAAACTTATTCCATCTAAAAACTTATTACATCTATAAACTTATTACATCTAAAAAATTTATTACATCTATAAACGTATTACATCTAAAAACTTATTACATCTAAAAAATTTATTACATATGAAAATATATTTATCGAATATTTTGGTATTTTCTATTAAGTTTTATCATATTAAGTTTCATCATATAATGTTTTATCAAAAGATAATTTAAATTTATTTTCACTAACTATTGATTCTTCATCATCATCATCATCAATTGATTCTTCATCATCATCATAAATTGTTTCTTCAACATCATAAATTACACTTTTTGGGATTGGATACCTTTTCCTGATAGGATACCATTCTCTTATTGGAATATCTAACTCTAAATTACATCTTTTATCTGATAATAATATAATAGAGAAAAATATTGGTCTTTGATCTTTTTTGGAAAATTTAATAACACCACCATAATCTGTATCACTTTTAGTTTTTATTAAAGATGATAAAATTTTAAATTGATTAGATGTAAATCCTAATTTAAATTTTGTAGACCCAACACATAGTTGTCTAACAGTATCTTCAACTATACCATCATTATTATTTTCAATTGTAAGAAAATGAAATTTAGATAAATTTTTATAATTACTAATATTCTTATAATCTTTTTTACCATTTACACCTTTTTCAGATGTTTCAGAATCATCATTTATATTATCATCATCTAAATTATTATCATCTATATTATTATCATTATTATCATAAGATTCTTTAAGATCGGGTAAAGCCCTAGAACCTTCGGTTCGTTTATTATGATTATGATTATGGTCATTGTTAATAGTATAAGGTGTTGTCCACATATAAATTTTCTCTTGTTGAGCTAAACCATTTATATAAGATTTTAACAAATTAATATTTAAGTTTGAATATAATCCTAAATAAGTATCATCATCATATCTTTGCGGCATTTCTAATGTTTCTTGTTTATAAATTGTATCTCTATAATATACCTGACAAAATAATTCTTCATTATGTTTTTTACTCTCTATGTGAATGTTATATTGATTTTGTTCATCAACAAATAATCTAATTTTTTCTTTGGAAAAAGATTTTAATTTTTTAACTAATTCTTTAATATTAATATAATTAATAATTTTAGTTTCTATCCAATCAGTATTACTAATCGGCAAAACTGCTCTAATAAAACCATAAACATTATTATGACCTATTATAACCATATTTTCTTTATTTAATTACACATAAGCTACATCATTATATTTACTAACAATCTCCATAAATTTAATAAATGGATCACCTGGAAATAAACAATAATTAGTTTCTATAGAAGGTAAACCTTTAGTCTGTTCTCTAAATATTTCGGCTTGTAATTGAAATAAAATATTAACATCTATACATGGTTTTGTAATAGTATTATTATCAAAACATTTATTTTCAAATCCCGTTGATCTCGTCGAATAAGAAGAACAGGATGATGCGGGCGAATATAATTTTTTAAAATTTGGTTTTTCCATTTTTTTATTTTTATTAGAAAAAATTTTATTTTTTTATTGTTAAAAAATGATGTTACCAAATGTTGGTGGAGGTGCATATATCCCGAATAATCGTGAATTAGAAATAGAAATAGAAAATTATATTATGAAAACTGGAGACGTTTTATCTGGTCCATTGCATCTTTCTATTCTTCCGCAACAAAATACAGAGTTAACAAATAAACAATATGTTGATACACAAATCAATGACTTAAAAGAAAAATATATAAACGATGTTTTGGTTCCACTGATGAATGAATTAAAGTTGCTTAAACTTAATGACAAATCATTAAACGAAAAATTATCAAAACTTGATAAAAAGGATAGAGAGCTAGAAGCAGATATAGCAAAACTTTTTAAAAAGATTTCAGAACAATCAAAAATTTTAATATTACTTTCTATAAAGTTAAAATCTGCAGTCATTAAGAATAAACATCAGATACAACTATTGAAAGAACAATTAGAAGATGAAATAGAAAAACTACCTGAAATAATTAAAAAAAATTTAAAGCAGTTACAAGCTACATTCCAAAAAAGTGTTGATGAATTGAGTTCTAAAATTACTCAACAAATGAAAAAGATGAATAGAATAATAAATGAAGTAAACTCACTTAATGAAAAAGTTGATAAAATGAAAACTCTTAAAATCAATTTAGAAAATGAATTAAAGAAAAATTTACAAGAAAACTCAAAAGAAAATAAAGAACAGTTAGATGCTGTTAAAAGACAATTAGATGTTCTTAAAATTAAGTTAAATGCACTTAAAACGGCATTGAAGATTAATCAGCAGAAAATGCAAGTTAATAGAAAAGAAATTAAAGTACATCACACGCTGCTTGACGCAATAGATAAAGTGCAACAGTCAATTAATAAAGTTATCTCGAAGTTGTTGTCCATTCACAAACGTAAATCTTAAACGGACCAAAGGTCCTCAGGTTACTAACCAATCGTAGATATTTTTCCCAAAAGTCAAATTTAATCCTAAAAAATGCCTATAATTTATAAACATAATCTTAAACATTTTGCTTCAAATCAAAGAATTGCTCATGAACCACGTATGAATCCTGTTTATGATTATGATAATAGAGAAACAATCGGAACAGAAAAGTTCCTAGGCACCGCAGGTGCCGTTCAAAAAGAAGGGGATGGCATCTTTTCTGGTATTGGAAGTATCGTTAACTTGATAAAAATAATAAAGATTTGATTACATATGCCGCAAAAGGAGCAGCTGCTATAGGTAGTACAGCTAGTGCAATATCAAATGCTGTCAAGTCTCAAAACGAATTAAAACAACTAGAAGCTATTCGTAAACTTAGGAATGATTCTGAAGAACTAAAAAAATTAAAAAAACTTTCAGATGAAACAAAGAACAAAATTGCTAACATAGCTGTGGATGGTGATAGTAAACATAATGAAAAAACAATTGAAGAAATAAGAGGTAATGGCGTGAGCAGCAACCTTCGGTCTAACCAGCAAAGCTGTAGCGGAGCTGGTCTAGCAAAATTCTAAAATTATATTTAGTAAAATTCTAAAATTATATTTTAGTAAAAATTTTTTTTCTGTCTGTGAGAAAAACAAAAAGTCAAATTATTTCTTATAAAAATGCCTTCGCTTATCGAAAATAAATTTAGATTAGATGATCCTCCGTTCACCAGTTACAATCAAAAAAAGAATGACTATATAAGAATTGCTATGAATCCCGGATCTTCCAGTAGAGTAAACACTGGAGGTGATTTAATTTTTGAAGTTGATAATCAGCAGAGCTATTTATATTTACCTGATTCATTTTTACACTGTGAATATTCTTTATATAGTGATGCTAATTTTACAACACCATTGCCAGATACCGATAATATTACACTAGAGAATAATTTTTTTCCAAGATTATTTACACAAATGCGTTTAGATGTTGCAACTCAAAATATAGAAACAATAAGTAATTCCCCAGGTGTAATTGATACAATGCTTAGATTTATAACAATTGGTGAAAATAATAAAAAGCATGAAATCGAAGGTTGGTTTCCTGATACTAATGATGGTATAATTATTGATGATTTAACTCACGCTGGAACAGATGCCGCAGGAATTGCGAAAGATGTAGAAAATATTGCAAAACATTTAAATAAAACAAATAATGAAGCATATAAAGAAAGACGTGAATTTAACAAGAAAAGTAAACAGACAGTAAATTGGTCATTGTCTCCATTATTCGGATATTTAGATTATGATAAAATATCATATCAATTAAAATTTAAATTAATAATTCATCGTACAGCAAATAATGAATTAATCTTTTTTGGTAAGACTGGAAAAAAAGCATATTTAAAAATTGATAGACTTGAATGGTGGATTAAGCATATTACTCCTAGTTTAGAGATTGAAACAGCTATTGCAAAAAGATTAAATACTAACAAACCAATTCCAGTAAATTTTCTAAAGCGTACTGCTAGTTCAGTAACTTTTTCCGAACAAAGATTTAACTGGCATTTTACTAGAACTGCGAATACCCCAAGATATTTATTACTAACATTTCAAAGAAATAATTCTCCAAGTTTTGATAAGAACAATAATATCTTCCATATTAATACAATTCGAAGTTTACAAGTTTCATTAAATCAAACCCGTTATCCAATTGATCCATTAAGATTCGATGATACCAATAATCAATTTATGGAAGGATATGATTCTTATCGAAATCTTTGTATAGAATTTGGAGTTGAACCACAATTAACTCCTGGAGATTGGAGACATTTATATCCTGTTTTCTGTTTCGATTTAAGTGCACAATCTGAAGATATTATCAAGACTGGTTGTGATGTAACAATTAATATTGAAAAGAAAGATTCCACAACTTCATTGATGGCTTATGGTTTATTGCTAGAAGATGTAAAATATTCTATTGAAATTCTTAATGGAAAGATGGTAAGGATAAGTTAATTAAATTTTTTTCATAACTAGAATAGATTAAAAATTCTTAACTTAAAATTTTTCATAACTAGAATAGATTAAAATTTTTTGGTAACTTAAAATTTTTTAGTAACTTGAAATTTTTTAATAACTAGAATAGATTAAAAATTCTTAACTTAAAATTTTTCATAACTAGAATAGATTAAAATTTTTGATAACTTAATATTTTTTAATTAAAAATGTCGCAAGCGAAAAGTAATAATAATAAAACTGTTGAATTAAAATTACGTAATATTGTTGACAAAAATACACCTAAAACTATTACGATTAACAAAAAAAAGTATTACATAAGTAAACCAATGATAGAGAATATTCAATTACAAGAAGAAAAGAATGGCGGGATTCTCCCATTAATTCCACTAATAATAGGTGGCATAGCTGCAGCAGGAAGTGTTGCAGGTGGGACAGCTGGTATTGTCCAAGCAGTAAATAAAAATAAATCAGAGAAGGCAGCATTAGAAGAACAAAAACGTCATAATAGAGAGTTAGAGAAAGTTGCTAGGGGTGAAGGAGTAGTAGATAATTTTATTAGTAAATTAAAATTAGTTGATGAAGGAAAACGAGTTCTTAAAAATATTCTCCACAATGTTGATGATTTAATTGAAATTAAAGAAACTAAGGATGGTTCTG
The DNA here is from genome assembly GCA_907163375.1 of Prostheceraeus crozeri. Lineage (NCBI taxonomy): Eukaryota > Metazoa > Platyhelminthes > Polycladida > Euryleptidae > Prostheceraeus > Prostheceraeus crozeri. The sequence goes on from CAJQUW010010997.1 coordinate 543,753, forward strand.
GAATATATCTAAGTCCTAGTATGATTCGGTAATAACCTCAGGACCTTTGGTCCATAAGGTAAAACATTTATTTTATCTTTTTAATTTTTTTTATCTTTTAAAATGAATTCTACAAATTCCGAAAATTTAACTAAATTAAAAATTTCTAATTTAGATTTATTGAATTATCTATTAAGCAAAAATAAAAACTCAAATTGTCAGCATATTGGAGGTGACAAGAACAAAGTTCCATACCACTTCGGTGGTGATATACAAAAAACATTAGAAAACTTTCCTGGATTTATTTGGAGTAAATATTCGAAAGAAAAACATCTTCCTGGTCATTCATATACTGGTCCAGGAACTCGATTAGATATAAGACTAGATGAGAATAATAATCCGAAACCAGGTGAAGAACCAATAAATAGAGTAGATGCCGCAGCTTACAGGCATGATTTAGCTTATCGAAATCATGATCTAAGTTCTCGACATGCAGCTGATAAGAAGATGATTCAAGAATTAGATAGTATTCAAAATCCTACATTTAGAGAAAAAATTGAAAGAATGTTTGTTAAGAAAGCTTTACAAGCTAAAATATTATTCGGTCAGGGTTTAAATGAAACGACAGCAAAGCTGTCTGAGAGCAACGCTCGAACTAATAACTCTGAGAGCAACGCTCGAACCTACGCGTCTGAAATTCATAAAGAATACAGAAGGCCTAAATATTTATTGAAAGTAAAAGTATTTAATAAAGATGATATTTGGAGTGCTGATCTTATTCATATGCCGAATGAAAAAGATTATAAATACGCATTGACCGTTATAGATTTATATACACGATACGCTTGGGTAAAACCTTTAAAAAATAAAAGTGGTCTATCAGTTAAATATGCGTTTGAAATAATCTTTAAAGAAAGTAAGAGAAAGCCAAAAAATTGTTTGTTGATAAAGGGTCGGAATTTTATAACCGAAACGTTCAGCCACTATTTGAAACTGTTTATTCAACTGAAAATGCAGGGAAGGCCGTAGTGATAGAAAGATTCAATCGGACGTTAAAAAATAAATTATTCAAGAAATTTACTGAGCAAAGAAATCAGAAATGGTTGAAGATATTACCAGGAATTGTAGAAGAGTACAATAATAAAGTTCATTCTGGTATTGAAGAAACTCCAAAGAATGCTTCTGACGACCCTGATTTAATACGAAAGAAAATATTCGAAAATAATTATTCGAATGAGAGTAATCCGAATTTGCAGAAACTTAAGCCGAAATTTAAAATTGGAGATAGAGTTAGAATATTTAAATATAAGAACAAATTTGAAAAGGGCTTCGTCGGATACTGGAAGAAAGAGATATTTGAAATTTGTAAAATAAATCAAAGTTATCCGTTTACTTATGAAATTAAAGATTTAGATAATGAGGATATCAGAGGCCGTTTTTATCAAAATGAATTACAACGAACTGATTTTTAATTATCATTATTATTATTAGGCGTAGCCATAGAACCTACGGTTCGTTCAATTCTAACATAATATCAAGAAATGGCACTCCTTCTTGCAATTTAAATAAAACATAAAGACATAATTGACCACAATAAGTTGTTCCCGGTTTTTGAATTTGAAATGTATTATAAATTCCATTGCCAAGTATTTCTCTTACTTCATTCGTAGGTGGAAGCCCGTATGAGTCAAAATAATAATTATCTCCGTTTTTACTAAAGATACCTGCTGACCAATGTACGCCGTTTTGGTCTGAAGTGTGAAGATTCGTTATGAAATTTACAGTTGGCCTATTTTTAATCAATTGTAATTCGTCTCTCATTAGGACATGAAAATTCTTTATTCCCAATTGATGTGCGATTTTCTTTAGATCAAAATTCGTTGTTGTGTCTGTTCCATATAATTTAAAAAACTCGATCAGGTCAGTCATTTTAAATGAAACAAAAATCCAATTTGAAAATGGCATTGTCATTTTTCAGTGTCCACGCAAATAAGTTGCAATAAATGTTACTACTTGTTACTTATGAAGTAGAGTCCAACATTTAGATGAAAACAGAAATCCAATTTGAAAATGGCATTGTCATTTTTCAGTGTCCACGCAAATAAGTTGCAATAAATGTTACTACTTGTTACTTATGAAGTAGAGTCCAACATTTAGATGAAAACAGAAATCCAATTTGAAAATGGCATTGTCATTTTTCAGTTTCCACGCAAATAAGTTGCAATAAATGTTACTACTTGTTACTGATGAAGTAGAGTCCAACATTTAGATGAAAACAGAAATCCAATTTGAAAATGGCATTGTCATTTTTCAGTCTCCACGCAAATAAGTTGCAATAAATGTTACTACTTATTACTTATGAAGTAGAATTTCACGTTTGCAAGTCTTCTAATTCCTGCGTGAGTCCAGTATGTTGCGCATGTTGTTGTTCAGTTTGTTGCACATTGGGTGAATCAAATATGGATTCTGCTATTCTTTGCTGTTCCTCCTCTTTTTCACGATCAATATAATCTTCAAGATGAGCAAAATTCTTCATCACAAAGTAAATTGATAGAGAAGAATTGGCTAAGTTTGGATAGTTCTTTGATAATTTGAATAATTTGATCAGTAATGTCACATATGAGCGTGAAAACTTTATTTTGTGGGTCACATTTAACTCTTTCACGAATTTTGTATAATTCATATTAGACAATAACTTCAGTCGCTGAAGCACTTCTCCTTGTAAAACATAGCAGCGTAGAAGATTCCGATGTGTAATTTTCTCAAAACCAATGAGTTTATTCAATGAAGAGATGCACGATGATGTACTTATAATATCCTTTTTCTCGAGAAATACAGGTAAATTGCTGCTGTCAACATCCTTGAATGAATCTCGGATTATTTCAAACACTTCTCTCTTTTTATCTTCTTCGTTTCTACTCGTCTTCTGTTTTTTTCTTAGTGATTCGAGAATAAATTTTGTTGATATCGTTTTGAAGAAATCAAGATGGTCTGGTGAAATAAGAGGCACAACTTGATCCACGAAGCAACAAATTCTCTCTCTATTTTGCTGACGGAAGACATTGCAAATGAGAACTTTGCTTTCTAGCGCACACGGAACAATGACAGGAGAGAGAGAAGTGAAAAACAACTGCCAGATGCTTTGGCGTCATGTGATTGTGCTGACGTGCTAGAATTAAAACAACTTCCCTAACTTACAACTAAAATCTAATTGTACCACAAAGCTGCAGCAACTACTGGAATTGTAAGAACGCCAGATGAAATGACAATAGTGAGAGCGCCTAAAGAAATTGTTAAACATGCACCAACACCTTGTGTCACATTCTTGATTTATTATAATGTTCTAATCTAAGTAATAATTGCGATTCCTTATCTTTCATATAACGTACTCTATCTTTGTGTTTTGCAATATCCATTTCATATGATAATGAAGGATATATTCTTGCGGTTTCATCCACTTTTGTTTCTTCCATTTTTAAAGAAATAGTTTTAGTCACATGATATATTTTGAAAACCTGAAAGATGGATAAAATTCATGAATTTGAAATTCTCAACTTTTATGATTTTTGGTGTCCTGGAACGGTCATGATTTTGGGAGCAAAATGTCATAATCACAAATTTTGAGATTCTCAACTTTTATGATTTTCGGTGTCCGGTTTTACATGACCTGGAACGGTCATGATTTAAGCGAGAAAATTGTAATTCTCAAATTTTGAGATTCTTAACTTTTATGATTTTCGGTGTCCTGGAACGGTCATGATTTTAAGGGTGAAAATTGTAATTCACAAATTTTGAAATTTTGAAAAATTTGAAAAATTGGGTATTTTTAAAAACGCTTAAATTTCGCCCTTCGGCCACGTGAAATTTGAAGTCTACCTAAATTTTTGAAATTTTTGAAATTTTGATTTTTTTGAAAAAACCCGCAAAAGTGTGACATCCGGCGCAAGCGAAGTGAAGCGAAGCGTCGCGCCGGATGTCACACTATATACTACTGTCAGGTCCAAGAAGATGGACCACTGGAAGTGACCTAGTCATGCTGCTGCTTATGCAGTGTCAAAACTGCGGTCAGTGGTTTTTAAACGTCATGAAGGACTCGGAGCGTGTGCACCTCTACCTCGACTGCCTAAGACCAAGCAAGGTGCAGAAGAAGCAACTAAAATCGAAACATCTGAAATGGCGCCGTGCATTCAAAATGGGAGACCATCGTTAACTATTGTCAAGAAGTTTATTATCACGTGCCAAAACTGGAAACTCTCCATTCATGAACAATCTATGTACATGTAATCAGTTGAAGCATCTGATGACATTTTCAGCAAATTTTTGAACAATTCGCAGCTACTGATGCACAAATCTTGGCTGTCATCCGTTTCAGTCGTCTATCAGCTTACTTCACAATACAAGTTTTCTCTCTCAGTCAGCTTCATCCAAAACTTTCTTACTTTTTTCGCGAGCAGCCACTAGGTCTGAAATAGGACGGTCTTTCTCGTCAAATTTCAACCTTTTAGCTATTAATTTTTTTCGCAACATCAGATCGGAGATCACTCAGTTTCGCCAATTTCGCATCGAAGGTTTTGCTTACTCCACCTTTGTCTTCTCTTCCTTCTCTCAATGGATTCTTTGAGTTGTATTGAAGCATCCTTATGATGCGAATTTCTTGCAGCAAAGCGCAATTCTCTGGTTATTGCCATTGACAACGGGCTATCCAAAAACTTCAGGTGATTTTTGACACATGGGACTCACGTTTTCATGATTCCGCTGGACACTTAATGACTGAATGTTCGCCCTCGGTCTGCAATGCCATGAGGGATGTACATCGCACTGGAAAATACTTTTCAGAAACATGAATTCCAGAAACAGGCTTCTGTATGAGAACCTTCCATGATTCATCCAACTTTTTATCTGCTCCAGGCGCTAGTAGGACAGTAGATCATCAGTAAGTCATCTATTTTTACTGCTGATGAAAATGAAGATTGAAGCACACTAGCAAATGGTGTACCCTTGAGGACATACATCGTTGAAGGATCGGCAAGCTGCATGGATTTCAACACATCATTTTCAAACGGTGCAAATGCTCAATTACTTTCCTATGAGTGTCTCAAGCCTTGGACGTACTGGACGTGCTCGTACAACCTGCAGGCAGTGTAAAATCGATTCGCAGCACTTCGGTAAGATGAGAAAGAGCCACTATGGTAGCATCCCGAATTAACAAGCATGTGAAGGCAAATTGATTTTCTCTTCTAACTACTTCGACTTACAAGGAGTTTTAATGTCGATAGCATCCTCTCTGACACACAAAATCAAGAAGTCATTCAACAAAAGCCACATTTCTGAATATAGTCGACGTACAACTACATCTACCCGCTGAAAGGGTACCTCAAAATGTTTTGATTTCGACATAACAAATCTAGCAAAGATCATAGATGGTAAAAGAAGAGGATATTCCAGTGCTCGTTCAATGCGCTTCTCACGATCTGACTTCTTATTTGTGCCGACGAATGCAAGTTCTGCATCATCTTGTGATAACACGCTAAAAAGCATGAAGCATCAGTGACCAGCGTGTTTCGACATGATGAAGTTAATTAATGTATCCGTCGAGGACTCCATCATTTCCAAAATCTCAGCCAATTGATGAAAGTTCCTAATACTATTGGAAAAGGTGTGCGGAGATCAGAAATCAGCTCGGTAACTATCACAGGAGTGCTCATGGCCTAGAACAACCACTCTGAAGATGTCTGGAGCAAGTGAAGTACACATCGAGAGTGTGGGGAATCTTTCTCCACAGAAGTGTCAATAATCCACCTCGTTTATCACTCACTCCTCGTTGTATTGCAATTATCCGTCACGCACGTGGGAAGATTTGTCAATGGAAGATTGTGCTTTCTCAATGAATTCAGCAGTGCATCAATCCCTGTACATGCATTGCATTTTGAAGACTTCCCTCATACAAATCTATTGAACAACACGAAGTTGTAAAACAGCAAACATTTAACGCCATGTTTCACCACAATATTCATAGGATAGGGGTGCCTCTTCTCTCACATGGAGTTAAACCCTTTTAGAAATGACCTCAATGTAAGTTGATAATCGGAAACGTCATATCATCACAGAAAATCCAAATTATCAAGAAATATCCTCTACTCACTCAGTCGTCAAACCCACCTGAGTAGGCCTACTAAACTTTCTTCATAATTCCTGCTATTCCTAAATTACCGCCGATACGGGAATTCCCACAACAATCCCCCCGAAGTCTTGGAAAACCTACCGATGCGGGCACTCCGCCGGAATAGGAGCACTGATGCTTCCAATTGATTGTGTAAATGCAAAAGCACATTTTAGATTATTGCACTTATTCAAAGTAAAGCGAATGCTTCTCTTTATCAGTTTCGTTTGATACATAAAATAATAATAAAGTATTTATTTGCATCCCCAGTTGAAAAATGGAAACAGACCTGAATGGCTGCCATTTCATTCAATATCAGGAATCATCAGCAGGCCTAGTTCACATCTCTCAACATGGACACAACTCCCTATTTAAAGTTACAGCCCACAGAATTAAATATTTTGTTTATCTGCTTCGGTTTGCTAGAAGTGTGATTAATACGAAATGGACGGCACATTGTGGAACCTATTAGGTGGGCAAGAAGGAATTCCTAATACCTTACAGAGATAGGAAAAAAGTTGTGCATCGCTTGCGGATTAATGTGAGTTCCAGCAAAATGCTTCGATTGCCAAAATTCCTTCAGATTCGAAGAATTCAGATCATTGCGCACAAGTTTTCTCCATAATGTTGACCCTTCCGATCATTATTAAAGAAAGTAGCAGGCGTACGAAAATTAGTTCACTTGATGATTTCACATCCTCTCCTCGGCATTTCTCACTGTATAGTGCATACATTGAATCGAAGCCACACATCGATGTGTGTTTTGGTGTGTGCGAAGTGATATCACAGCAAGCACGCATCTCTCACTGGCTCTGGTGTCCTTTGCTGACAGCTTATTGTTGGCCATTTCCAATAGCAAGCGATACACGAATTATCCATTCGAGAAGGAGCAAGTTGTGTGATGTGATGTGCCATTTCGATATTAAGGTTGCATACAATTCTTCCTTTCTAGGAAACCGAAGCGCGCGCAAATGAATCTAATTCTGTGTTACAGCCATATCTGGGTAAATTTGAGACTTGCAATTATCAAGTTAGTGAAATTTCTACGGGTATTCATCAAATATCACTTCAGTCAGTTCTAAGTTAGTACGCCTGCAAAAATTAAAAGCAGAAAAAATTATCAATTATTGAAGCCTCACTAACTTAGACGATTTGCCAGTAGTGTGGTTAAAATGATATTGAATGAATTTCCATACTAAGCCGAATTATCTACAGAGCTCTACGCTGATAATAAGAAACCCCATTCATCAAAGAAAATAATTGGATGTTGAAAAATGGGCCTCTGGATATGCAAACCCTGCATCTTCGATCGCATGAATGGATCCATGTCAATGCACTTATATTAATATGGAGCTCGCAAATCATTGATGTAGGAGTTAGCAGGATAGCGCATTTCCCTAAATTAGTGAAGCCTCTCTCTCAGAGAGCTGCTTGCCATACAGAATTAGTGAAGTCTGTACTGCCGACACCATTCCCTCTGATAGATTTTACATTTAATTTACAATATTCTAAGGTTATTTACATGACAATAAATCATCTAATTATGGAAATGTCATTTCGACTTCAAAAATGACTGTCATTATTAAACTAAACACGATTTGAAACCATTGATCAAAAAGTTTGAGGTCACTGAACGGCATTTCGATGAATAACAATTCACACCTCCATATATGTCTATCCTTTCCCTTCTATATATACAGGGTTGGCAATAAGTTACCGACCTATTTTGATCTGTAATAACAGTAAAACAACATTATATCCAACGATTTATTTAATTGTTTAACAACATGATATCCAACAATGGAACATCAACGAAAGAAGTGCTAACTCAAATACTCAAACTGGAGACCATTGTTTTCTATGCATTGCGCGTATCTACCTGGAAGACTCCTACAAACGCGTTGGCAAATTGTTCTGTTGTTGTTAATGATATTAAAGAAGTCAGTAATCTTAGTCTTCATTTCATTTATGTCCGCTAACCTCTCTTTGTAGACATAGTCCTTTCCCATTCCCCAAAAGAAGAAGTCTAATGGGGTCAGGTCAGGTGAACGCGCCGGCCACTCGACGCTACCACGTCTCCCAATCCATCGCTTGGGAAATGTTGTATCCAGGTAGTCCCGCACAACCTTGCCGTAGTGGGGAGGTCCCCATCTTGTTGAAAATACAAAGAATGAAAATTATCGAGTTTTTGCAGTTCAGGCACCACAGGAGGTTTGAAGCATATTGAGATATGTAGCCCCGGTCAATGTTCCTTCCATGAATATCGGACCCAGTACCCCATTCGAATGCAGTCCACCCAAAACGCTGACACCCGGTGTATTAAGATGATGTTCACAGGTGCTACGGGGATTTTCTGTTGAATAATAAACACAATTGTGTCTGTTAACATGGCCGGTCAACTTAAAAGTTGATTCGTCTGACCATACGATGTTGTCCAGAAGATTAGGAGTTTCCGTAACCTGGTTGTTGAATATTTCACAATACTGCAATCGTCTGTCGGCGTCGTCTTCCAGAAGACCGTGAATCAAACGTGGTCTGCAGCATTTCAAACCCGCATCTTTCATAATATTGCGCAAAGATCCCCGGCTGATATCCAACTGCTGAGATGCTCTTACAGCAGACGTTGTGGATTGTTCTTGATAAAACTGCGCGACCAAATTTCTGTTTTCCTCGGTATTGACAGATGATGGTCGACCACTTCGGTGGGCATCGGATACTGACCCAGTATTGTCGAATGTGTCACGTAGATTGTAAATTGCATGGAGAGTAGGAGGAGCAGAATCAAAGTGGTCGTGCCATGTGTTAATCACATGCATGGCATTTCCTGTTTAATTATACAACTTTTTAATATGCACTTTCTCCGGCAATGATCGTCTTTGCATGATGAATGATGAATTATAGTGACCGCTGCCAGAGCTGCTAGTGTTACTAAATCAATGAATGAATTCTATTCAGCTAAACATTTTCATTGATTGATTCGTCATCTATCGTTCTTTCCATATTTGGTTAATCTCATTAGCTAACAAGATTCATTGTCATTGTATTTGTTAATAGGTCGATAATTCATTGTCATTTTTTTTGCTAATAGGTCGGTAACTTATTGTCAACCCTGTATATATAGTCATTTGTCTGCCATCCTTTCAGCACTCCGGATATGACTGCTCTGCAAGGGTGCGCTGAAGGAAAGTTGAGTGGAGGATGTGGGAGGCGTCTGATCATGCCATATCTCTATGATAGAAATACCAATTGTGTAGGCCTACTGATCACGTTCCCTATCATTTTTGTACATCTTTCATGCATTGAGTATTACACTTTCGTTGAAAAACCAAAGCAACGTTGTTGCATTCAAATAATACTTTTGTTCTACTAACTAAGACAGGTACTGTCGAGATAGACATCACTTTCAATCAAGAACAAGTACTATCCGTCACTGCAGAGACGAAACTTTGTCACAGACGGCCTTGAAGTTTCATAAGGCAAGGAGACTGGGAAAAGTGAAAAAATGGAGGAGTGTCGAATGAATTTAATCAAATGAAGGAAAAATCACATCTCAGATTCATGTTATTAGTCTCCCTAGTTATGTAGTTTTTCATGCAGTCAAGTACTTAGTTATAGCTCCTGTATCATCCCCATCTTTCCTCGCTTTTCTGCTTCTTTGCCTTCGATCTTCATCTGAGGGACACCTATGCTGTGTAGGATTGTCCTCTTCCTTCAAGCTTTATAATGACATGCATATACCTGGATGAAACAGCTATAGCTGATTGTAATTCATGCAGTGAGATTTTTTAAAAATAGTTTATATGGACACAAAAACAGAACTCTACAAAATGGATGGTAAAATGGAATTTTTGCGTCTTTCTGTAACACAAAGGGTAATACCAGTCCTTCAGTTCTTCAAGTGCTTTATCAGGCGGATTATAAGGATTTACAACAACAGTCAGAGAGTAAATTTGAGTCAGCTGCTTTAGCCGCACGCATAGAAAGCCATAGAAGCTCCATATCATGGTCATCGAATTCGTCAATTTGTGAGGCTGGAGTAGCACATGAGAAAGATAGCACACCGCCACCAGTTCTGATAAACCTATCTTCTTTTTCTTCTTGATGTCTAATTTGACCTGATTCTTTTAATAATTATTAAATAAACATTCTCTTTTTAGTTCATCTTTTAGCCCCGTAAATCCAAGTTGCAAGTTTTTCTGTAGCTGCTCTGGTGTGTATACAATGCTTGATGTTATTAACAATTCCATCATAAATAGTCAGAAATGGAACATATTTGCGAGCTTCTACTACACAAGTATAGCCGCAGAGTCATAGAGCCACCCTATAATTGAGCGCCACCCTATAACAGACCGCCAACCTGTAATAGAACGCCACTTCCTATATTTCGGTATTATAATAAATGAGTGCCAAGATATTTATTTGTGTATTAAGGTCTGTCCGATATGTAAAAAAGTTAATTGGAGCGACATTTCTTAATACAGTGCACCTTCGATTATCCGGACGCAATTTTAGAATCCGCTCGATTCTCTGTGATTTCATAAAAATGTGTAGGTTACATAATGGATTCAAATGTTCATTTTAGCATTGCTCTCCTTTTTAAGATCATACACACAGTATACACGAATTACTCTTGCTTTACCTCCGTCTCATTGAATCAATGTGCGGATCTCCCAGTTCTCTGAGCCAAATAAAAGGCAATCAACTAACTGATTGGAGCACTACTAAGTAGGCTACGAATGCTAGTCAAAGTTGGGATGCACTTTGATAAATCATTTTTTATTCATTGTCTCATTTCACGGTCATGGTATACGTATGTACTTTAATAGTAACGACAGTGAAAATATAGCAAAACATGTACAATTTATGCTCATAATTTCATTAAAGTCGAAGTATCGGAAGGAAAAAATATCAAATATTATATTCTAGGTAGACATGCACGATGGATATATGCATACAGATTATATAGATATATGCAGAAAATATTCTAGGGGGCTTATGGTATATAATCAAATGTCTTTGACCCGAGCCCACAAGCTTTAACAAATATGGAATTTGATGAAAATTCGCTTACCGGATCTTTAACTGACCTATTCGGTTTTGACCATCCGGATAATCGAAGATGCACTGTACTTTTAGACTCAGGAATGTTGAAAGGTAGACTGTAACCCTTGCAATAGACTGCCAGCCAAGAGAGATGGTTGAAAAAAAGACCGCCATGTCTAGCCCAGCATCCTCAGAAAACAAGGACACTAAAGAGAGATGAGTATGAGAGTGGAGGGGGTGACCTGCAGCAATGTCGAGAATGCATTTTGATGCACTTGAATTTCATGTCTGAATTCCTCTTAAATATTCGATGATCTTGAAGATACTTCATGACTGAAAAAACTGTGATAACTGGACACATTAAGACACGTTAGGATCATAGCTTTTCTATCAAATGATGCCCTGCAAATCAGCTTTCTCATCTGAAATATCAAATTTTGTCTCACAGAAGTGGTGAAGTTTAAAGTAGGCCTAATAAGTAAAGCAAATAACAAACAGATAAATTCATCACTACCAAAAGTTAAAAAATCAAAGTCAAAGATTCAAAATTCGATGAATTTAAGCTTTCAAACACAGCATGTGTAGGCGTTCTTGGGAGGAGTCGTGTCAGTTATGTAGGATAACGCATATAATATGTAAAATATATCATCAAAAAATGCTAGTTCACTCAATCACAATGAGTTTACCTAGGAGTGTTTAACTGTTTACTTTAAGTGTCGTAGATGAAAATGAAAACCTTTTAAAACAACAACATTACCTTTTCACCTGGTAGGCAATTCCAAAGCCGTGATTGAAGTTGAAAACAATTCTACTATATCTGTGAATTCTTGTGGCACGAATGTGTTACATCATAATGACAGAATTTCCTTTCCCCGGATGTAGGATAACGCATATAATATGTAAAATACATCATCAAAAAATGCTAGTTCACTCAATCACAATGAGTTTACCTAGGAGTGTTTAACTGTTTACTTTAAGCGTCGTAGATGAAAATGAAAACCTTTTAAAACAACAACATTACCTTTTCACCTGGCAGGCAATTCCAAAGCCGTGATTGAAGTTGAAAACAATTCTACTATATCTGTGAATTCTGGTGGCACGAATGTGTTACATCATAATGACAGAATTTCCTTTCCCCGGATTGCGACAATGCATCATGCTAGCATTTGCAAAGGAAATGCAAGCGGTTAATTTTTTAAACTGTTAATTTAGTCCATGCATAACCCGTTTTTCATCTATTAACAAGAATTTAGAAAAGCGAAGACGAAATATGATGCGTTTGAATGAAAATATCACTTCATGATATTCGACAGGTTTTACGAAATGGTTAGTCAGAATTGAATGAGCAAGAAAATCATTCTTTCGCCACATCAGGATCGCTGTAAAATCATTCAAAAAGCTCTTATCACCACGATTGCTTCAGATTGGAAGAATTCAGGCATTCGGTCACATACTTTATGCGTGAAGTACGACGATCTTATCAACAGTCTGAAAGATACCAGGGAAAACCTACCTTATAGAAGCAAATGTGGTTCTTCGAATGATTTTCAAATAGAATGTTCTACTGACACAGCTTATATAATATCTATACACTTTTGCGATTGCAAAAACAAGTTCCACTTCTCCCTGGACCTTTATTCCAGGATGTGAAGATTCAAATAAAAAAGCAGGCTCCCCAGTTACCCATGAGCATGTCTCTGTGAGACGAAACGTCGGGTTTTTACCAGCACTTGTTTTCATTTTAATCTTCTTATCCGAAAATAGAAGTCCAAGGAGCAGAAGAACTTGCTTTTACAATCGCAATGAATTACTCCCGTCAAAATCAGTAAACATATCTGCATTTTCCTTAATGCAGTGAGGATGAACAGTCATGAAGTAAATGTTCGCCATCAAGCGCCGATTTATAAATAACTTCAAGCAAAAAAATCACTCTATCTTAACGATCTTATATTTCCATGGTCATGTTTCATAGCAGAGATTGATATCATTCATCGAATTGTGACTATTGTTTTAAGAGAAATACATAGAAGTCAAAATAACTTTGACGTAACAAGTTTGTGTGACCTTGGCCTAATAGATATCAGCTAGCATGTACAATGAAGGTCATAAATGACGTAAATAGAAAAGAAATCATCCTTTTTGTACACTCGGTATCATTTTATGATAGAATGTTCACTGTATCAAAATTCACAACAAGAAACAGCGCCTTTGTTATGCGATTGCAACAATACAACAGAATTCAATAAGTTGATGAATATTTTATCTCCAAAGCTAGTAAAATCCATCGCGAAATTTCTCCGAAAAGCGAAAGATTTACGAACGATGACTAAAGAAAACACCAACCAATTACTATGAAATTTGGAAATAAAAATTTTTTTTTGTCTGGAAAATCAATTCTACTCCTTCCTGTTCGGGATATATTTCTTCGACATTACCGACCGCACACTGTTTTGTCTCAAAAAGCTGTGTTCTTATGCATATGTGAGCGTGCATGCTCCTGCTTTCCAATGTCTTTGGAAAAAAACATTTTTGACTTTTGAAATAAAAATAATGCAAGTCGAGGCTGGGTAGAATGATAAACACATAAGAATCGAAAAGGTTTTTGTGATTTTGTTCTCTCACAGTCTAAATTCCGTTTTTGATATATTCTGACACTTGTCGAAAGGTGCCTCTCTTTGATACTTCGACGATCAATTTGATGCTAACTGATATCAATTTTACAGACGAAGGTCATGCATGCCTTTTCGTGATTGCAACCTTCATTGAATGTCACCTTTGATTTCTATGTGTTTCTTAAAGCAGGAGTAACAATTCGATGCATGACATTGACTTTTATTTAAACGCCTAAAAGACCGTTTAACATGCTGGAAGATAGATCACGAGGCTGAAGACATGAGAATCAACGTGCTCATTAATCGAAGTACCAAAACCACAAAGAAAGACGAAGAAAAGTTGTTATGCGTTGTGTGCAGGAAGGGAGATCAAGTGTACTGGCTCTAGTGGGTTCACAATAGGTGTGTCAATTCGGCCGTTCTACGTGAGAACCCGAATTTCAAGGGTCAACGATGTAAGGGAGAGCTTCCACGTGTGTCAAACAAGTATCAGGTAGATTTTAGACTTGTAGACTTGGTGACTGCGAGGATTCTCATGGGGCTGTAGAAGAAGCGATGAGCTAGAAGTCTATTATCTGTCCTTGAAGTCCGAGACCTACTGACATTTTCTTCCTAAATTTGCGCACGAGCTTCTTATTATCTAAATATGTAGGTTATCACCCAACATCAGTTCAACGTCAAATATGAAGTTGTGATTCCTGTCGTCTTGCAAGTTACAGACCGACAGCGAAATTCCATTTGCTTATGTAGATCCATATGCTTCCGAGTTTGGTACCCTCAATAATGTAATGATCCAACATTCATTTCAGCACTCAAAATGAGATTTGTCATTTTTATGATTGCACTTTTCAGGCAGATATCTTCCAGAGTAGGTAGAAATGCGACATTCCTCCAAAGCGGCAGCTTCACCAATTTGCTCTTAAGGATGATGAAAACGTCATGACAACCGATGTTATTGTTGTAGATGATTATCTAATTGGATCAGTAGCATTCCTCTTTCGTTTCATTAACAAATGACCTTAGACTACGTGGACAATGACTTTTCAAAGTAGACTATACATGATTGATCTTTGCGGAAAACGGTCGTATTCAGGCATTGGATACAACATCGTTCATCAGGCTGATGATTGGATAGCATTTCCCGTCACATTCCCACTGAAAAATAATCAAGATTCCCATCCCAAAAGTGATCATTATTCAACCCGCAGTATTTATGGGTTATCTCCACCCCCACGTTTTTAAATTTGTCTAAAAGCCGTAGAAATGAATCAATCGTCACAGACCTTTGAACACACGTAAGTGAGGATATTCTCTAGCCACATACCAAATTTTAGGCAAATCGAAGAAGTACTTTTTGAATTAGGAGCGATAACTTGAAGTGCAGCGATGCCGGCAGCTTGATCTGACTTGTCAGTAACTTAAGCGTCTGAACGGAAAGCACTTGAAGTCAACAAAGTAATTTCCCGACAACTCGCGAAGCGATGATGACCAGGCCATCATCGTCGTGGGAAAAATTTCAAATGGCAGTGGATGAGACGAAGAGGGAGAGAGAACAATGCACACACGAGTAGCGATGATGCGTCGAACAGACGAAGTCAGATCAAGCTGTTGACATCGCTACAGTTCACGTTATCGTCCCTAATGCAAGATGCAAGAAACACTTGTCTGATCTGCATAAAATTTTGTATGTGGGTAGAAAATATGCTTAAGTGCGTTTACCTGAAGTTTGGTGACGATTGATTCATTTTTCAAATTTTAGACAAATTTGAAAACCTGGGGGGAGATAACCCATAAGTACCCAACCAACCATACATTATTTCTACAAATAGCCTGATAAAGTTTAGTCCTTTGATGTTATCGCATTATTTATAACTCCCTTTTCCTTGTCCATGCTGAGGTGATTAACTTTTAATTCCGATATCGCTAGTATGTTGATAGTGTGTATTTCCGTAGTCCCCTTACATGTACAACACATTGTATTTCATTAAGCATTCTATGATCGACAAACCTATCGATGAACGGTCTAAATCTATAGATACCCAATCTCTGCTATTATAACTAAGCATAATAGTCACTATCATAAAAATGTACACGCTTGCTGCATTTTCATTATGTCGTTTGATTTTTATTTTAAGACTTTAGCTTTTTTAGCTTTTTAGATTTTTTTAGACTTTATTTTAAGACTTTTAAGAAGATTTTGTCTTGTTGATGGGAAGTTCTATATATTATCAATCATATTGAAAAAGTTATTATTGGCACATCAAACGATATTGTGAGCAAATCTTGATATCCATCGCCGTCGCATTGATGATTTAAGAAGCAGATCAAATTGTCGAACAAACTACATAACAACTTCTACTTAGAAATACAGTGTTAAATATATAATATTGCAGAAATAGTTACTAATATTGATAGGAATAAGGATTTCTAATTAGAATTTAACATAATTGTCTTATTCAAGTGATATAATGATAATATAATGTGCCAGTAATAGGGATATAATGAGGAAGGAAAAAGTTAAGTATGGCATTTTCAGGACTGTTCTCTGTCAAGCACAATCGAGAAGAATCTATGTCAAAATTGATGATTAGTAACTGTTTTATGAATGAGCGGCTGCATGCAGATGATCAAACAGGTCAGCCAACTGACTGTTATATAATCACGATTGTGTGATAAATGCGATTAATCACCAGTAACTTAGATCTGAAACTTATTGCGATATAAAGGAGGCAACCACAAGTGCAGTCGAACGACACCATTTTTCCGTTCGCTTAGTTCCTCGTTCATTTGGCGACCTTGGCGACTCAGTTCGCCGTTAATTTTAATTTTGCGATAAGTGGTTCCGTTCGCTCAGTTCTTCTCCGTTCACTTGGCAAGACGGCATATTTATAAAACCGTGCCTGTCGAATTTTCGGTAGATAAGGTAATTGCGCTTTTCGACCGCATTTAGTATCCCATCAAAAATCCTGTACTTCACACTGTCAATCACACAGAAACTAATGCCGGATATTTCCCCACAGTCGTCTCATATGAAAATGGGTCACATTTAGGGATAGCAATCCCGGGTACTTTTCCAAGAAAAATTACAATCCCGAGATCACGAAACAGATCGTTTCAATGTGTATTAGAAGAAGAAAAAACTGATTTTTCGTATTGATCTTCAGCTGTAGAATTCACTACGTAACATAATCTGATGAATTAGTGGGTAATATGCAAAGTTACCGTAGGCATGGGGATTCTGCGAATGAGTATGGGTGCTGAGGCCATCCTCACAGCTCCCATGGCGTTTACACGTGGATTTTGTGGGGATTATCAAGATTTTTGACATTCACCAGAAGAAATCAGAGCCGACAATTTTAGGACGGGAGCTACTGACACCTTCCTAAATTCGCGCACAAAGGGCTTACTAGCATGGATTTGTAGATCTTGAAACGCTGAATACAAAATCAAATTCTTGTGTTAGCTAGGCACTGTGTATGAAATAGACTGCGAAGAAAGTATGAACCCCATGCTCCAACTATTGGTTAAAATGCCAATGAAATCATTGATAAAATTCATGTTTGCTTTTCTGAAGCACATCTAATCACCATTACCTACACAAGAGGGATTTAAGGGGTCTTTTTTGAAATGAACGTTTATTTACTGCATAACATATAATGGAAGCGCATCATGTTCGAGAATTATTGATTTTACATTATGCAGACTGGTAATAACGGCTCAGTCTAACAGCTGCGAATCTCAAAATAGCGAACTGATGTTACGCAATATCAAGCATTGTGTATAAATAAGCACATTTTCATTTAAACATTGCTTAACAACAGTGCGCTACTGTGAGATTTGTTCTCATGAGACGACTCCATGAAGTAATTATACTGTATTTAATCTATAATAGCTGAATTAATATACAAGTGTGCGTTCTCTTAAGGGAACAGTGCAAATGTAGAATTTAAGCTATATCTTAAAATTCATTCAGAAATAAAATATAATTAATTGGATGGACAGCGTCGATCTAGTAAATATAGGTTAAACTTCCTAATGTGCCTAATTAATGTGCTCAAGATATCAAAGCGAGTAGAAGATGAAGCTTGGAATACACAAGCTGACTAAGAATCGATTTGGAAGTGAATTGAAGACAATGACGTTACACTATTTCAAAAACAGTCCGAAATAGAATAACACACCGATTGTTTTAAGGGAATATGGGTGTCATGCCCATGAATCACTTAAGAAGCTAAAGTAGAATGACAATAGCCAATGCAAACTCCACGTGTAAGATGGTAGTAGACAATTATAGCTTAAGCATCATTACAGACAGACAAAGAATATCTGACAATGCAACCAAATATACATGTAAATGTATGTTCATGTGTAAGTCAATTACCTCAGTTTTCATCTTGATTAGCAATTTGTTGAACTTTCGATGCAATAGTTTTTTGGTTGCACGTCATAATCAAGGCTCAAGGCAATTGAACGAAAATCAGATAAAATAGGCGAAGGTGGACGTCGAATCGCACATGCTACGTAGAAGCTCCACTGAGATGGAGTTATTGGGCATCAGCCATTTTATACGAACAAATACAGCACCAAAAATTAGGGTTCACATCCTGTAGGGCGTGGGGATTCTGCGGATACCCACAGGTTTTTCTGCGGTTATTGGGTGAAGTGGGACTAGAATATCAATCGACACGGCAATCCTGGTAATGTGAGCAATACAGGATAATTTTATAATTGCTCGTAAAATATGCCTACATAATAGATCCTACTTAAAATTCACATTTCCTTCTATTTCACATATTTTGTGCTATCGGAGAATATAAATTGCTATCTTTCCTGTGTAGTACAGACTTCCACAATATAACATGGAACTTCATATGAATATGAATATAAAACTTGATGGAACTATCATCAATATTTAACAGAGTACAGGCATTTGAAACTGTTTGAGTGACGGTATGTCTATTATTTATGTCTATATATTACCTACCAGTTATACGACATGTAAATCAAGCATATAGTAAATAACAGACTGATAGATTAGGCTTATATTAAATTGAAAAGGTAGGCCAATCTGTTTATTTGTGATCCATTTCGAAAAGCATTTACGCAGAAGAGACAAGCTCTTCAAATAAGTGGCCCATGGAGAACAGTTGACTCACACACAGCTTCATAGAGTTCGAGTAATCAGAATGACTTAGATTAACACCATACACTTACAATATTGGTACACTCGATTATACTTGTTCTCGACTAGTAATCTTCATGATAGCAAGAATCGAAGTTGGAGGCCTTTTTTGGCAAAAATTGGTGAGCTCTATCTTGTGCAATTTTCTGTGATTTTTTTAGCACCAGCTGTACGATAAGAAGCAGCCGACATGTAGGGCGCAAATTTGTAACCAATCTTAATACCGACACAACTGTAATAGACAGCTTTGGCAGAGGAGCATAGAAAGTCAATGAGCAAAAGTTAGGAAAAGCGATAATTCATTCAATGTTTACACACGAAGTATCTTAAAACTTAATTTAAACTATCATATCAACTATTTAATCCTTAATCAATTAATATTGGGTTCCCGTGAGTAAAATCCCGGCATTGTAATCTCTGGTCTCAACAAACTGTCGCATCCTAACCAGCAGGTCTGTCGGCAGGATCGAACGAGGTCGGCTACAGGAACAGATACCCGCCCTCTCATTTTGTGCGGTTTATTGATGGCCATTTCAGCCGATGATTTAGACACCGATCTAAGTCAATGTTCCTAGATCTCAAGATGAATCAAATCACTAAAACTTGCAAACTGATGTCTCCGTGGCACTGCGGTTGCGTGCTCGGCCTAGAGATCCTTCGGTCCAGTGGTGGAGCCTCGAAGGTGTCATTGGAAGTCGTCAGGAAGGGAATCCGGACTAAAAGTTACCACAATGCTACAGAAAAGTCTGACTTTGTCAGCACCGTCCAAGCCTCTAGTATGGAGGAGTAGCGACGTTAAAGTTTCATTTTTTAATAGTTGTAGATTCTTGCCGCAGAAGAGGAATGATAATCGCTGTGAATCTTTACAAAACACCCTGTAGTACGGACGCCTAACCACTGGAAGCAGCCATCGTACCGGTACCGTGGTCATGACAATTATCAGCAGCAAAACAGTCCGGCAGGCAGAACGAGCAGGGAGAGAGACCGAAAATGAGATTTTCACAGAATGATGTACACCCAATGCCTACTACGAATTTGAGCGTGTGCCGAGTTCTAGTTAGTTCCTCTTCCTGTCAGACAGGATCAAAGATAAACACGTCAATCCAATAGGACATAGATTGCAGTTATTGTCAAAAATGATTTTTTCTGTGTTTTCTCCTATCAACTGAAAAGCATTATGTCTAGAGCTATAATTGTCGCCCAGATGTGTCCTTAGGTCATCTCCTATCATGCGAATGTGATACGATCATGCTTTCGATCGGCGATGTTAGCTAAAACATAGTGAAATGTGGATAAAGTGGGTCAACATGTTGGTGTTTGCTGACAGTAGGAGGTTGGCAAAACTGAATGTGTGTAGCTTTATAGACAGGGGTGCATGAACATGAAAGGAAATGACCTGAAGACACTCCATGTCAAAACCTATGGTTCTAGACTTAGTACTTCTCAGTTGATAAGAGAAAACATAGAAATAGAAAATTTCTTTCTTGACAATCCAGATTCGCAGTAGCCATAGGGTGTACACCATTCTGTGAAAGTCTCATTTTAGAGCTCGTTCCTTGCAGAAACTCGTTCTGGCTGCCGGACTACAAATGGAACGGTTGATTACATTCCAATAATAGCGTAGTTGACCAAAGGACGGGAGATGATGTTGATAGCGAGAAAAGTAAAAAGTTAACTCCCCTTTGTTTTACAGTCGAACTTCTATTAATAAAGTTAAGTCTCAGAATCTCAACAAGTACTTCGGCGTCCTTCAAAGGTCGATGGAACTAGGTGGAACAAAAGTTAGTAGACCAGAGTCCACTTAGTACCATCGACATTTGAAGGACGCCGAAGCACTTGTTGAGATTCTGAGATTTAACTTTATTAATAGAAGTTCAACTGTAACACAAAGGGGAGTTGGCTTTTTTCTTCGTTCGTTTTCAATAATAGCCTCAAGTGCTCATAAGCAAGGTGGACTTCATCACGGATCGCAATTCACTCAATGAAAAAAACGGAAAATCGGGAAAAACCGGGGTTTGAATGCATAAATTTGAAATATTTACATTAGACTAATTTTGTAAAAAAAAACGGAAAACACGGAAAAAACGGAAAATTGCGATCCCTAGATATCAAAATAATTAACTGAAATTTCCGGCACCTGATCTTGATTCTTACTTATAGTTCAGCACCAGTCACTATCAACATAAATTTAGTCAAAAAGATTCTTGTGAATTACTCAGTTATAGGATATAAAGCACAAATGTATTATCAAAACACATTAACAAAAATATGACGATATGAAAACATAATTCTGAAATATCATACAGAAACATGTACAAATACTCGACATGGTACATGATCATTCATAGTGTGCGAATTGGTTTCTCCCGAACCTTTGTTCACACGAACGCCGGAACAGTAAGATCTCAAAGGTACGAGCGGTAAATGCTGATGTACATAGCTAGTTGATGCAGAATTAGTACAAAATGGCATGGCGCTAAATGCTATACGTAAATACTTACGAAAACGCTTCCCAAGCATGAAAAAGAATAACCAATTGGTAGCTAAGTCCAAAAATGTCATCAATGACAATACTGTTAATGTCACAATATACTCATCGGCGTTGGGATGAATCATATGTTTAACGTATAGCATATTGTACGTGTTGTAAGTAGGATTGGACAAGAAATACGTAAAATTAATGCCCAGAAGAGTCATGGTCATTCGACGTTGGTACTGACTGATCTTGTATTGTAACATAGCACGACGGAGTCCCGTAATTACAACAAGACTCGATCCCAACATCAAAATAAAAGGGAGAAAATCTTTGAAAATATAATCTAACACAACAAAAGCCTCCAAAGAGTAACAAACTGTTAGGTAATCTGCGTCCGATGAACTCACATTTTTCGGAGTATCGAATTTTATAAGGACGGAACAAGATGAATAAAAAATAACTGTTACGCAGATTAAAGTGACCAGAGCAAAATCAGTTCGCGCTTCCGTCATGAAGATACCCCTTTTAATTGGTCTCGCGGTGGCGTACGCTCGTAGGATCGAGATGCCTGTTTGGGTCCAGCACACCATGAAGAAACCGATGTAAAGGAAGACGGTGGTGCCTTTGCATGTCCATTCGTTAATCTCTCTGATGCGCAGGTCCATGACAGAATAGAGATAAAAATCAAGACCAGCTGTTAACAGAACATAGATTTCTGCCACACAAAACGCTACGAACCAGTTTTGCACGTCTCGTGGAAATGGAGGCTTTCTGATCAAAACGACAAGGCACAAAAAGTTGCCCGAGATGCCGATTAACAGAACCAGGGGCAGAAACCAGGCTGTAACATACTTGTTGAATACGTCTATGATGTGAAAGGTTGAGTTGGAACTGGCTGATGACATATTAGTTGTCAAATTGGAGTGCGGTAGAAACATGATGAAGAATGTTATGTGCCTTTAATTCTTATCGAGCTTCGTGGCTTGATCGTCAACCGAATGCTGTTCATTTCTCATTCATGCAAGTTTATATCGGGAAGCATCAGAAGAAATAATTCTCCAATGAGAATTGAGTTTCGGGAAGATATTATCAGATAGGCTTTTGAATTCAAGAGCACTTGTGCAATCATATTTTTAATTTACGGCATCGCATTGTAGAACTAAAAAAACTAAATTTATATAATTAATAATATAATGATTAATTAATTCTCGTCACCCGCACATTTATTTTCTGAGGGGAAGAGGAGAATGGTTTTGGAGAAAGAAATTGTGATTCTGACATTGAGGCACCAAATGATGACGCAAAACTAAGTGTACTGACCTATCCACAGACTTAGATTGTTTAAGAGAATCACTTTGCTAGAAGTGCAAACTGATTCAAACAGATGGCACATGCAGGAACTTACTAAGTGAGCAAAAGAAGTTTTTAACACCTTGCAGAGATAGGAAAAATAGTCGTGCGTCACTTGCGGATTGCTGTGAATTTCTTTAAAATGCTCCGATCGCCTTCAGATTCGAAGAATTCAGATCATTATGCAAAAGTTTTCTCGATAATGTTGCTCCGTCCGATCATTATTAAAAAAGTTAGCAGGCACACGAAAAAACGTTCACAATCTTCTCTGTAGAATCGACTGTGCAGCATCGACTATGTTTCTTCGCTGTGTGATCCGTTTGATAACAGTCACTGAAACTTACCACAATTTCCCATGTTTAATGCTGAACTGGCTGCTCATTGTTCGATTGCTATGGTATTTTGTCAGCAGATTGTGTCATTTCATAGGCATTACATGTTCCAATGTTTCCTTTCTAGTCAAACGAAAGTAGAGACGACCTGTCTAATTCTGTGGGTCCATCATAATTGACTCCCTAGTGGAATTAGGGATGACTTTGTGCATTCTGGTTTCTAAGATTGAATATAAACCTTATTAGGAGTTAGCGCAAATGGCTAATATGATGCCTAAAAGATACGTAGCTAATTGACATGCATCTAACAGTGATTGGTAATTGGCATACAACAGGCTAAATATCAAAGAGAGAGAGGAAGTTTTTCTAATTATAATAAAAGAGCGGAAGAACCAAGTTCACCATATAATGTTACAAGATGTCGAACGTTTTCCTGGCGTCCACCAGCCATGATCATGACACACCTGGGTCCTTCTGATGTCTAATTAATCAACTGATTATTGAAAATTGCGTAGTGTGGTGGAGGTCTGAGTTCTTGACGAGAACACAACACGAATATGATCGCCTTTCGTGACGTGCTCGTGTTTTTACAGTTGGAGTCGATTTTTATTTTTTCGAAATTATTCTTTATTCATTTATTTTCATAGTATCGTTGCTTATCGGTAATTACACTCGTGCATCAATTTAGATGAAAATATGCACCTTGAACATCAATATCAAACTCCATTGCATACACGACATATTGATGATATTACACTAATGAAACATCAACAATATAACCTATGGTCTCCGTGGCACAGTGATCAAGTGCTTGGCCTGGCGATCTTTTAGTTCAGAGATCGAGTCCCGAAAGTGTCATTGGAAGTCGGCCCGGAAGGGCATCCGGACTAAAAGTACCACAGCGGTCCATAAAAGTCTGACGATGTCAGCATCATCCAAGTCCCCAGGATGAGGGAGTTGTGACGTTGAAAACAACCTAAGCCGCTGAGTAGTGAGGAATTATCTATATTTGTTACAGAAAATGTAGGTCCCATTTATCACGGAGTGAGATTGCTCGCTACCTGATGTGATCACGTGCGGTCCTACCATTTCGCATTCAAGGAATACACAGGGCTCGATGTAGCAACATAAGTTTTTACTGCGAATTACGTGGGGCCGATGCAGAACTTGCTTCCTTGTAAGATTCCATTGGTGATTTTATTATTGACTTGTAGACGTTGGTGGGTGGGCTATTTGGAGAGTTCTTGCTCACTGTGCGTGGTGATTGGTGAAGTCTTTCCGGTTAGCTTTGTTGAAATTGATGAAAGTGTCATTTAGGATTCTTTTCTTTGCTTGTGAAATTGTGCTGTGAAGGTTAGTATGGGTCGGTGGTGGGATGCGGAGTTGGTGAATTTTTTGCAAGTTGTTCGGCTTGCTGCTTCACACCACTGTGCATCTGAGGAAAGTTTTTATTGGTTGTGGGCCGATGGAAGGTGTTTGATGTTGAGTATGTTGTAGCCGGCTATAGCTAGAACGTCATCTCTGCTGACGTTAGGTTTGCTGCCTTGTGTGTGTGTAATAGGTGAGGAAGTGTAATTTATGAGTTGGCTTGTTTCTTTATATATAGGTTTCTCAAAATATTTAGGTTTCCTTTTAAGGGAAGCAATCTCTTGTGATGGGGAATTGATTGTCTTGTGTGAGATGTGCTTTGATGCACAATGTTGCTGTTCTCATTGTTTGTGAAAAGACAGGGCCTCGAATCTTTGGAAAACATGAATAGATGTGGGTGAGGAGACCGCTGCATTTGTTGTGGGGTACTTCTATTGGTGATTGTTCGATTTTCTTTTTTCGCTCCTAGTTTAGTAGTACTCGAGTTTATTGCATCAACACAATGCTGCAATGTTCGCTGCAGTCTTTCAAGAGCTAACTCGAATGATAGGCTTGTATTCGGGGTCACCCATTCCTTTTCAGTGTCCTCATCTCAATAAAATTGACTTGAATACAAACTGAAATACACTGACAAAGTAAAGGACGCCGACATCTAGGACAGCGGTTCCCAACCAAGGGGTAAATTACCCCACCGGCGTAATCGGCCAATTCTCGGGGTAATGTGAGCAGCTCTCACAATTTATGCAGATCTTTCTTAGACTACGTTTCTATAGGATGTTCACATGTGGCGATGTGGTCATGAGCACTTCTTCCCTGTTCCATGTTGTTCCGCGTTTAGATGCGAAGGCACACGATTCCATAGCGTAGAGGATTCTCTATGCACGATTTAATTAGCTGGCTGAGCAGGCAACACCAACGAACTGAGTTACTACTTGTGACACTGTCTTGATCTGTCATGATTAAAAACGAGCACTCTGCTTTTTGTTTATTCCTACACAAGCCATTAAAGCAGCGAAAACTCGCCACAGTTCACAAGTCAATGTCCGGGTCTTTAAGGTGCAGTTCTACACAATTCGAACAGTTGTAACTCGTTTTATTGTACTCGTTCTTATTTTTCGTTCATATTAATGAGCTAACTAGCTCATTAACTTAAGATTAACTAGCTATTTGAAGCAAATAAATTAGTCCGACTCATCACTCCATCTTCCGTTTTAGGTTGAATATTTTTGAGGTATTTGAAGTGGCTTATCTATCAGTGTTTCTATCAACAAGATTGAAACTATTGAAATAATGAAAAAATTGAGATAATATTAGATATCTAGTAATTTGATAGTGATGTTTGTCCTACGTGGATGTAATGAGACAATTTCAAAGAATGGGTATCAAATCATGCAAGGTTGCGAACCACTGATCTAGACGACACATATAAGCAATATTCTCTTCTACAAAATGTGGAAAATGATGGCGCAATATGTAAAACAGAGCACTCATATGAGGTATATTTGATATGCTTATTAAAATTGAGGGTTTGTAATGATGTTTTGCACCGGGAACTCCGAGCTTGGAATTAAATCAAATCAGAGCCAAGATATTGAAAAATGTGATTTCATCCTACATTATTGGATTCCTAAGTATATTTGTCAGGAAGTGTGAACGTTACAAAAGTCAATTTAGATGAAAGCTAATTAATTTATTAGTCCAATATTGGGTTACGAATTAAATTCCAGAATTCCAAAATAGCACATTGACATACAATAATTGTCGAAGCCTGTTGATCTTGACCTTTCATTATCATGTCATAAACTTGAGCACTTGAAAAGCATTTAGAATGGTATATTGATTAAGCACTGATAGAATTGAAAATTGGTTATCTGAAGCTTCGAATTATATTTACATGTATATTCAAAATTTAGAAAACAATATTCAATGAATTTAATAATCAAGACAAAGATATGTTTCTTTTTAAAAACACAGAATTAAATATTTTGCTTATCTGCTTCGGTTTACAAGAAGTGAGATTTATTCGAAATCGACGGCACATAGCGGAGCTTCGTGAGTGGACAAAAAGGAATTCCCAATGCTTTACAGAGATAGGAAAGAATGCAGTGCGTCTCTTGCGGATTACTGTGAATTCCAGCAAAGTGTTTCGATTGCCACAATTCCTTCAGATTTGAAGAATTCAGATCACTTCGAACAAGCTTTCTCCATAATGTTGATCGATCTAATCATTATTGAAAACAACAGGCGCACGAAAATTAGTTCACTTGATGATTTCACCATCCTCTTCTCAGTATTCCTCGCTAGCATACGCAATGCAGCTAGACAA
This sequence comes from Prostheceraeus crozeri, assembly GCA_907163375.1. NCBI lineage: Eukaryota > Metazoa > Platyhelminthes > Polycladida > Euryleptidae > Prostheceraeus > Prostheceraeus crozeri. The sequence continues at coordinate 570,581 of CAJQUW010010997.1, forward strand.
CGATGTGTGTTTTGGTGTGTGCGAAGTGATATCACAGCACGCACGCCACTCACTCAATGGCTCTGGTTCCTCTGCTGACAGCTTATTGTTTGCCATTTCCAATAGCAAGCAAAATACGGATTATCCATTCGAGACGGAGCAAGTTATCTAACTGTGATGTCTGCAGTAGCACATCAGTAAAGGTGAGAAGTTCTCGTTAATTCCGATAATGTCGCACATAAACTGACAACAAAAATGCAAATAACTTATTAATATTTTAGAATAAGAAAGTTGGCCGATATACCTGCAGTCCCTTACATCACGAGCAGTGTGCACACCGATTGACAAACATGATTGTGAACGGATTGAAAGGAAAATGCATAGAATATCGATTCTACATATTACAAAAGGAATAGAGCATACACGCAGATGATTGAAAGCGCTGTGGATGCACGCTGACATCATGCACTGTAGGTTTAACCCTAATCGGACCACCTGTCTACATGTGTAGGCAAGCTGTTTTTAAATTACTGTAACTTTCATGAAAAATGAGTTATTCAGCTGAAACTCCAGTTCCAAGATATTTTGTGCCCTATTATTACGTAGTCCTAAGAAGAAACTGAAATTCGAACTCCTTCATGCAAAACTTGAAACTCAATCATATTCGGCCCACCTGTCTACATGTGTAGACAAGCACTTTTAAATTGGTGGGTTGTTATTGACTGCACGACTCTACTTTTCATAACGAAGCGATATGCATTTACGTTGATTCAAATCGATATCCAGCATAATCAAAAAATGATTCAGCAACTCTGATAAAAGACGTTGAGTTTATAAGTAGTACAGGTGGTATGCGATCAGTAGTCATTAGTGATAGAATATTTTTATTTTTCACTGGCCTATTTACTATCCACCTATGAGTGAAATAGTGGAACACATCTTGTGTACATGAAATAATAATTTATCACTTTCGCACTTTTGAATAATACACAGACGAGTAACTCATTCGCGATGAAGTGCATTCATTGTAGTGCTCCTTTGCGTAATTATCACATCTTCCGAATCCTTATGAACTCAACATTTTTATACTGCGAGTGTGCTTTTCTTCACAATTATCAACAGAATGATTTTTGACGCCACTCGTATTTGTGCAACTGACTACCGGTCATTGAATTTTCCTATGACATAATTACTTCTCACCATTGCGGTAACTTTCCAGACTAACATTTCATTACGACTTGACATCACAATCTTGACTAATGTGACTCATTCAAGGTCTTGTAGGTTGTAGCCACTGTTTCTGTCCTGTTTCCTTCCGCGTACGTTGAGACATATTTCAATCATTACGTCATTACTGGTTCGCCGCCAACACGCGCTCTCATCCCATCCCAAAGACACCCCCTGCTTCATCATAATCTCCGCCTTTCTGGCATTAGTCGCACTTTTAGTCATTGCTAGTCGCTTGAACTAAAGTAGTTGCAACATTTCATTTTCTGTCATACACCGCTCGTTGTATTGACGAATAAAAAATTATCAATATTATTATTGCATTCGTTACGTAAAAATGTCAAATTGTGCTGCTGATCCCAAAAGAATGAAGTGATGGACATGGATTCTGTAAACCAGAATTACACGTGATTTGCTAGCATGATTGTCAGCTTGACGACTGAAAGTTAGTCGGGAAAAATGGAGCCCAACCGCACAAAGTATTACATCATTTTCTTATCTCAAGTAAAGTTGCGTCATACTCTGGTGGAGTTCGGTTCCAAAACACGGACGTATTTTGTTGCTTCTGTTATGTAATGTATGCGAGAAAATCTAGACAATCATGTGATGACGTCCTTATCGATCGGTGAAAATCTAAAACACTTTTATCAGCAGTTGTCTCGAGGATGTAACTTCAGACTTGATTCGCCTTCGACATGAGCCGACGACCCTCGCTCGAGGAAATTGTATCGCGCCTTCGCTCTAGTCATGAAGAGAATGATGACTCGTCTTCTTCTGACGAAGAAACTGATGAATACGTCAGCGATAGTGATTCGTCGTACTCGGCCACGGAAGATCCACAGTTGTATGAACAATCCAGCGATGGAGATATGGAAGTAGAAGAACATTCTTCCTACGAACAAGCATCATCAGCTAGTAGTTCCGTCGGTTCAGTAAGTGATGGAGTTACATCAGACGTCGATCGCGATGTGGATCATGTTGTTCCCCCAGCGGAATAATATGGAAATTCAACGCTCCTAGAGGAAGACTTCTCGGTAGAAATATTATTGCTTTTCGCGACGGCCCGACTATTTCGCCAGCTTCAGAACTTCATTCATTTTTGTGTTTTATAACCGAGGATATGATACGAACGACTTTGCGCTTCACTAACAGGAGATTACGTGCCCTAAAGAAGAAGATTTTTTCCTATGATGAATTCACAGCAGGTCTGGCAACAATTATTCGAGCAGGAGTAGACAGAAACAACATGTCGGCATTATCCACCTTATACACTCCAGCGGATAGCCGTCCATTCTATCGATGTGCGCTATCAAAAAACAGACTGAAACTACTTCTTTCTCATATTACATTTGACAATAAAGTAACACGACGAGAAAGACAGCAAAGTGACAAATTAGCGGCTGTACGTGAGTTTTGGAATATGTTCAACTCTAATCTTCGGAGACATTATATTCCCTCACCGTCTATGACCGTTGACGTTACGCATTCCGAGGCTATGCTCCGGGTCGTTCCTATATGCCTCAGAAAACCGCCAAGTACGGGATTAAGATTTTCTGGCTATGTGACGCAAAAAATGGTTACGCTCTCAATGCTTTACCTTACTGTGGTGCTGAGGGATCTCGCAATGTTGGTCTTGCAAAAACTGTTGTTTTGAAATTGACTGAACCGTATTATAATACGAATCGCAATATCTTCATCGACCGATATTTTTCTTCTTTTGATTTGTGTGTGAATCTCCTGCAAAATGGCTTAACATCTATGGGAACTATTATGTCATCGCGACGCGGCGTACCTCAGCTGATGAAAGTGACTAGAGGTGTCCCGATATTCGAAACCAGGAATTTATGGAACCATGAGAACCGGATACTTCTCTCTTCTTATGTCCCAAAGAAGAACAAGAACGTTCTCATGCTGAGCAGCTTGCATACAAACAATCCGATTTCATCGAGAGATGACAAAAAGCCAGAGATCATCATGGATTACAATAAAGGAAAAGGAGGAGTTGATGTCATGGACTCGAGAGTGGAAGATTTTACTTGCCGTCGTAAAACTCGGAGATATACTCTTCTTCATTTCTTTAATATGATCGACGTGGCTCTTTTAAACTCATTCCTCATCATGGAGGCTTCTGGATACTCCAAAAGTAGAGCAACGTTTATCAAAGATGAAACTCTTCACCTGGCAGAAAGAAATATCAAAACGAGATATAACAACAGAATGATTTATGCACGAACAAGATCGGCATTCACTGCTCTGGGTTTTCCTGTTAATTTTATTGGCATCTCCTCAAGTAATAACAAGCCCAAGAAATGTCAAGAGACACATTGCCGTAAGTCGACACGAAAACTATGCTCAGGTTGCCGAAAATACGTGTGCTCAGATCACCATACACAGCAGGTTCTATGTTCATTGTGCGCTTTGTAACTTGACTACCCTAAAAATGTATGTACTTTATAGTTGTAACTACTGTATATGCAGTTGTAAACATGATTTTTTCATTCAAGATATCATGAAATGGGTAGTTACACAGAAAATCGGTAACGCAGATAATTTCGTTACATATAAAAGTTGTGCACATGTACAAGTGCATGTGTTCAGTAATGTAATTCTGCAATTCGGCATTATTTAATACACTAAATAGTTGATATGCTGTTTAACATCAGGAGACACTTCAGTCACATAAAAATTGTACATTAAAACACAACAGAATTGCGATATTTTCTTAATAGATATTTGTCTACGTATGTAGACAGGTGGGTGGAATATGATGGTAGAAATTGCCGGTCCGATTAGGGTTAAAGAGTGGCTGCTTCTGATGGCCATGTTTCTGATCAAAAAAGCATGTCATTTTTTATAAATTGTTTATAAAATTGTTTATAAAATGTACTTCATACATTTTTCTTGCAATAACTGATTAGCTTGATCACCAGAAACATTAAATTTCTCACAAAGTGAATTCACTGTGATTCAGTCATTATGTACAGAAAAAGTAATTCACAAAAACCACTATCATGATAAATACTACAATGAAATAAGATAACATGATTTGAAGCTTGCCAACACCAACCCTGGAAACAGTGCAAATAATTCGTGTTTATGTACAATTTACGAAGGCGGGGTTATGAGACAATACTCGTATTATGAAACACGTTATGCAAAAGCATATCCAAAATACACACTTGAGGAAATAGTTGTAGACAGCAGCTATTATATGTCTGTAATATACTTTATTCATCCTTTGTCTGAGAGGCAGGTACAATTTTAGGATAGTAACTGAAGCGAGAATATACAACCCCACATATTGACGCAAATCATGTTGATGAAAATCGCAATAAAAATCAATCAATCAATCCACAATTCATTCTAGAATGTATTTAGTCATTCTCTATGAAAAACTGAGCTCACAAAACATTCATAGAGGTTTCTTAGCAATTAGAGTGCAATTATTTATTAATCATATCTAAGGTGCTCAGTGGTCTCCGTGTCACAGTGGTCAAGTGCTCGGCCTAGAGATCCTTCGGTCCTGTGGTGGAGCCTCGAAAGTGTCATTGGAAGTCGTCAGGAAGGGCATCCGCACTAAAAGTACCACAACGCTCCAGAAAAGTCGGACTATGTCAGCACCGTCCAAGCCCCCAGTATGGGAAAGTACTGACGTTAAAGCTTCAACGTTGGGAAAAACAAGTAATTGAAAGAAACGGAAAATATGCTTTTTGAATGGTCATGTTCAAAAAAGAAGAGCTGCAAGAATATTCCCAGCGCCTTTACAAAAGCAGTGCAGTAACTACTGTCGTCGGTACTTAGATATGCGTGAAATGTTGATAATAATAGCGTCATGATTGATCAAAACAATAAGTCAGAGATGATAAGTGTGTCCAAATCATGGACCCAGACCCAAATCGAAATGAAAAAAGAATGGAGGAGGAAAACAAACATCAAATGTTGTGATCCGTCGTATTGTTTGTGTACGGTATTGTTCGATGTCTTGGTTAACGCTTGTGGTTGATGTATTGTTCAGTGACGGATTAAGTGCTGTTGTTACGTTTGAGCTGCTGTCGTATTCATGCTAGTGTACTTTGATTGTTGAACCTTGCTGAAATGTGTTCCGATCGGCAGCCCTTATAAAGTGATCTCGCTCGCTCGAGCAGCACAGCCAATCCTGGAATGTCAGTTGCATGCAGAACGCTACGTGCCGTATTGACTGTTATTTCTCTAACTTTTGCTTTGCAATATACAGTAATATACTATACCTCTTGGTTCTGCTTAATACGCAACAGTGCAGTAACTACTGTCGTCGGTACTTAGATATGCGTGATATGTTGATAATAATAGCGTCATGATCGATCAAAACAATAAGTCAGAGATGATAAGTGTGTCCAAATCATGGACCCAGACCCAAATCGAAATGAAAAAAGAATGAAGGAGCGAAACAAACATCACTCAAAACATCAAATGCAAGCAGATGAATTTGGTGATGACTTACATGTAGCTTGGGTCCATGAACTTCTCAGAAGCATGAAATAAGTCTCTTGATATATTTCCGCTCATTTCTATTGTACTGGCGAGTATAACATACTCAGGCCTAATATTTGACGGGTATATAATGCAATTTTATATACTTTTATAAGCGACTTCAAGTCTAAATTCTAAGCGTCAGCAACCTGAAGTTGTACAATAGCATATAATGATATAAACTTAGTACAAAATTTAAGCTTAATGAAAAGTGTGATATCTGCTGGTATGGATTAGCAATGTAATTGGTAATTGTAATCAATTACATATTTAGTTATGTAGCTGAGAAGCAGTTGCAATTACTTTACAGACTCCATAATTGAACATTAATTTAGCACTTTCCTCGTCGATAATGGGTTACCATACATAGACAAGTAGGCTACCAGGCGTGTTAACATCGGCATTTTTTAGATTGTTCGGCGAAACTTACTGATCGGAAAGTGTAAATCGGAGAACAATAATTACTTAATTTTCTCCTCGGATTAAGAGGGGCAAACAAATACTTCTAGGAGCCACGGTTTAAATCTTTAGGCCTGTATCAATTTACATATATGCAGAGATGTAGGTGCAAACTTAATATAGCATCCTAGAATCCACAAGCGTTGACGTAGCAGTATTGTATCTTCAGTTAGAATCCTAGCAGAGGCGGAGACACTAGGGGATGAATAAAAAGGTGGCAATTTCATGTCAACGATGCGGGCGTGGTCTGTTTTTTCAGGGAGTAGTTGTAATTAATCTTAGAATAGCATGGAAAAAGAAATAGTGGGAAAAGATATGATGTAGCACCGGCAACTATGAAATTAAATCAAGGCACGGTGAATAATTCGGAGAATCCAGGAAGCGCAAGAAAACAAAACTAAGCAATTACCCTAGTGGAAAATCGCAATAAATTAGGTTACGTAAAGTCAAGAGCGTTAAAACATATGGATCCTTGCGCTAGTACACAGTAGGATGTGTAATACTTAACGGCTAGTCGACCTAAAATTTTAAAGGGAAATAAATCAAAACTTGTGATCAATTTTCTTTATATTTTATAAACTAAAGATGAGAGCTCAGCATGAAACATGACGAGAAGCTAACCAAAATTATTAATGATAAAAATCAAGAAACAGAAGAAACCAAAATAATGTCGCTATGCACGGAGTCATCAGGAAGGAACCATGTGGTTGCATAAAGCAAGGTTTAGGCCCCTAACCTCCAACCTGCACCACATGGCGGGCACAAGCGAACCACATCGACTGAACGATAGGAAAGGTCTCTCCAAACCTGAGAAAACACAGCTAAAATTTAATTACAAATAAATTTGGATGCATGAGAACATAAGGATAATAGCAGTTATAGCAGTTATTCATATGATGGAAGGTGAAAAACAATCAAACTTCTAAACATGAGACCTATCTATCGAGAAGGACTTTAAGCATGGATTTATTAGTGGATTGACCTTGTAACCTCCTTCCTTGAAGATATTGAAAATGCCTTTGGCTCTCGATATGAAGGCGGAAGTATCCGAAGAAATGCTAGCGAACCTGATGCGTTGGGCAGCAAAGATGTTCAAGTAATCAAAATGTGATTCAAGAAAAATGAAAGAATTAGTAATTGTAATGATTACATTTCATGAGTAACTGACACAAGTTTGTTGACGAGCAACGACTCAAGCAAGCGGTCTTGTGCCTACATCTCAATTTTCTAGTTTCTTGTCTTTAAGAGTTCCAAGCGTTTTGGAAATTTTTAAACGAAAGTTGTTCCTTAAGCATTCACACCATAAGTAATTTGTCTGTGATTCTTCAAACTATCTCATTACGATACCACAGTTGAGTTATAGCTTCCTCCTGTTATCTCAGTCAATGAAAGCAAGCTTCAGGAGAGCTAGCTAGACGATTTCATCTCTCTACCTCATCTAAAGACTTTTTAATCTGCGATTTGTCTGCGTTTCTTAGTCAATTTTCTTCAAATTCGATTTAAATGAGCTGCACGTTTTGTTCGTAACTTCGACGAAAGAGATATTTGTTCTTCTATCCACAATTGTGACAAGTATTATCTGATTTGTGTTCTATCACAACGGTTTCGTGAGCACCTCTATCTTTCAGACTCCTCAATCAGTGACAAAATGGCGGTATTTCACGGCGGGTTTGTGTGGGAGGAATATGTTTACAAATCATACAATCTCGAACTTTCACATTGACAACTTCAACAACATTCCTCAGATTATCCTCATGTCAATATTGGCAATGTTCTCTCTACCTGAAATGTTAGCGCAAAAAGAATGACGATTGTTCTCATCAAACTCTGAAAAGAGAACTTGTTGGACCGCTGAATGGGGATTTGTTGATGAATCCTAGTTTCCATTTCATTTGAGACAATAGTCGGCGCACTGACATCTACACATGTCGCTTGAACTGAGTTTTTCAGCAAGCTTGTAGGCTTCGAAAAGTCATTCATCAGTTTGAAACTTTGGTTCGAAAAACTTCAAAAATGACGTGGAGAGACATCTTGTTTACCAAAAGCGAGAAAAAGAATTTAAGAATATGAGGTCCTACTATTTAAGCATTAATCCTAGAGAACATTCTTCTATTCTGGCCTGCTGGCTAATTCCGTGCTTTCAATTTCTATTTCATGAAAATGGAACTTAATAAAAATCATGAATGCATCATTTCAGGTATTTATCATGCATCATGCATGTTTTCAGGTATTTACACATGCGAATATACATTTTCAGGTGATTTTTGTTGTTTATGGGTTGCATATCCTTCTAATTTGGTACAAGAAGTGGTTGGGTGATGTTGTCATTGTTCGATTTGAGGACAAACAATTTGTCCGATGTATCGAAAACCATATTATTCGCTAAAGCACTTTTTGATCCAATACTGCTGGTCACTTTCAAAAGCAATAACATATATTACATGCAAATTTCAAAATATCTATAACATATTAATATAATAATAACATAACATCAATTAATAGTATATTAATCTAACCATGTCATAGATATTTTGAAATTTGTATGTAATACATGTCATTGCTTAGAAAGTGACCAGCGGTACTGGATCAAAAAGTTCTTTAGCGAATAATATGGTTTTCGATCCATCGGACGAATTGTGTGTCTTCAAATCGAACAAATCCTTCTAATTTGCTTTGATCTGGATTTGAAAATTCTATTAAAGCTATCATAGAGACGAACGGGTTGAGTCTGAAACAAGAGTCACTTGGAAGCATTGGCAAAACAAAATAGAAATTGCCTACACGAGTCTATTTCTAATTATTTTGCGCTATCCGAAATTCCACATTATTCTGTATAGTTTGAATTTAATTATAGAAAACATTAACACTTCTAATAAAAGATGACTCGTGGTAAAGTTTAAAAATGTTCGTCTCTCTCGACGGCGCACTGGTACGAACAGGTATTCTTCATCAATTGCAGTTAATGATTTGTTGGTGCCATCTGGTACTTACTTGCTTTACTTCTTCGTTTTTCGTCGCTTGGTCCCGATTCCACAAGGATTGGACGTTGCTGCGATAACTCTCTTCCATGCTTTTCGATCCATAGCAGCGTCCTCGTTGACCTTCAGATATTCTAGGTCTTTTTTGACACAGGCATACTACGTTTCTTCGGTCTTCCTGGTGGACGGCGACCGTCAACCGATAGATGATATACCTCACCGATGATGTTGTCGGTTGCTGTCTTTACATGTCCGGACCACCGCACGTGTCTCTGGCGTAGGCGAATAGGTAGTTCGGGTATGCTACAAAGTCATGCCACTTCATCACCTGAAATATCAGATGAAATATCGCAGCATTCGCCTGTCAGCGCCTCTTAGCTGTCTTAGTACCTTTTGGGCTATTGAAAAATAATTGATTTTGAGATTTCTGTACCTCATAATTTGTATTGATCATTTTGTGTCTATTGCATTATGCGTGAGCATTGCCCGAAAAACATCGCTCGCACCACAATTTTGGAGATTTTCCTTTGTCACGAGTTGATGAACATCAAACGCTGTCCTACTCCTCAGATTGTAGAATTGAGACTTATACAGGGATCAAATCATATTCTAAATTCAGCTTTAAATTTTAGTACCATTTGCAATCATCTTAATATCATGTGAGATATGAATCTTGGAAGAAGTAAATAGAGGAAGCATTTAACAGACTTCGTACCCTGCTTCAAGGATGTATTAGAGAAATGCAATGATTTCTCAAACAAACTTATCTACGTCAGTAATACGAACACAGGAAAGTCTTTCATTTATGTTTCAAAGTTCGTTTCAGTGTTTTTTAACTTTATATTCTGTGTAAAACTTGAATTTTGCAGTATATCTACATCTAAATTACGCTACATTAACTTCATTACACCGCCTACAGGGGTTTGAGAATGTGACGGAGAGACGATATAATGTATTCAAGAATTTAATATAAGCTGTGAATTTAAAGTTGTTGAATTCTGAGTACTAGCGCATATATATTCAATACATTCAAGACAGTTCAACTTGTGAACCTAGGATAGTCAGATCCACAGAATTAAATATTTTGCGCACAGATGAATCTAATTCTGTGGTCAGATCAAACAGAGATAAGCGAAATTCTGTTGTGAAAACGAAATGCTGTAATGAAAAGTCAATCAATGCAAAACTGCTATTTCTGTTTACAAAGAAATTCAATGGGTCTGCGAAATGCCATAAACTTCCATGCCATTAAAATATCGCATTAACGCTTGCACACATGCACTTCCCATCAGAATTATCTTACATCAGATGATACGCTTTGTCTTTATTGCATTAATGATGGTCTTTAGGATATTCTTTTATGAGCCTAAATTTATGATAATATCACATGGTTTGTCAAATTTATGCATCAGAAGGATGCATATCTACATGTATATTCAGAACACTGTACTATGAAACAAGAAGATCAATCGATGTTTTATGACTAAATGCAGGCATCATGCATACCTCCGAGAAGTTAATGTCATGTGTGCTATGTTTGCTCCCAATTACATCAAATAGCAGGTCGCTTCAAAAATGACAAGTCTTAGTAATTACCCAGAGTAAAAGGTATATTTAATCACATTTTAGACTCGCAATTTCCAAAAAAATAGTAACTTAAGAAATACATTCAAAACATCATATTTGAATTGAAATATCCCTCAAATATGTGGAGCCTCAGTCGTGGTAGTACCCTCTCAGCGTTGAGAACTAGAAGGGTGCAGTCAGCGGTCCAATACTTGGCGTCTCCTAGAGCATTAGCGAGAACGGATATGTACGAAAAAGCTGAGAAAGTTGACAAGTCGATAATTCAGATCGTCGAGTGACGATTTCTACCTATACCTCCTTAACACATTTACCTTTCATAAGAGTGAGTAGAATATCAAAGTCTTACATGCTGATATGTGCAGATGTGTGAAATGATCTCCTTGGAAAAGATCAGAAACATGCAAACAGGCGTAGCAAATTGCCTGACTCCTGTAATCACCCAAGCCAAACATGTTGTGTACATTTACACGAAGAGGCGACGATAAATGTGATGAAAACTCTACAACACTGGTTGCTAACCAGGGGGGGAATTTCCCCCCTGATGTAAAACCTCACAAATCCAAAAGGGAGAATTTTAGAGATTAGGCTATCAAACGATTGATCAATGTAACTAATTAGTCCACTTCGTTGCAGAATACAGACGTAGTTGCGCGAGGAAATCTGTCATTGCAATGTTTCAACTCCTTATAAAGGGTAGGCCATAAATCCCCTGCTCTTTTTGCACTGCTATATTTAAGCTGCCTGAAAACGTTCCAAAGCCAATAAGTTGAGAAATAGTCGCTTTAATTTTACTATGTGCTCGTTGATGTATCAACCATTTCGAACCAACCAGATTAATAGTAGATTAAGCATATTTTACTTCATTTTACAAATCATTTGATCATCGATGAAAAGATCGGAAAATCTTTGTTCACACAAGACAGACATCTTAAGTTTCATCATCTCTACTGCCAAGAAAATCCGACAAGTTTGGCCTGCGGCTTCCATTGACACTACCCTAGACCAAATGCTTTTAATTGTGGAACTGCAGCTATGATGTTGCCTTTATGACACCGACAATGATCGTGAGTGCAGTAATCAATGACACACGGCGAAAATGCCTCGATTGAGCTTTCATTAGTGGGTTAAGAAATTTCGTGCCTCGCTGTTAGGCAACTAATTAATCGAAATTGAATACTTCCTTACCCATGCAAATACGTGGAAATTCATGAAAATGTACAGTGGAACCTCCTATTGCGGACACCTCCGTATTACGGACAGTTAAGCTCATTCCCGAATAATGTTCGTATCATCACCGGTAACTCCATATTGCGGACACCTCTAAAATGCGGACACTAAGGCGCAGTCCCGACGGTGTCCGTAATATGGAGGTTCTACTGTACGTGCATGTACACGTCTTGCCACTAAGTGATGAGAGAAATGGAAACGGTCAATAGAAGTTTGGGTTTGTTCTTTCATGCTGGCCCAAAAAAGAGGTTTTTACGTCACTACTGCCCATCCTTGGGGCTTGGACGATGCTGACATAGTCAGACTTACGGAGCGTTGTGGTACTTTTTTGTCCGGATGCCCTTTCTGCCGACTTCCAATGACTATCTCGGGGCTCGATCTCTGGATCAAAAGATCGCTAGTCCAAGCACTTAACCACTGTGCCACGGAGACGAGACGACTGGACTAACAAAAAAAATATTCTAATAAAACTCAATGGGAACATCGATTCATGATCATTGATGTCTCGCGCTAGCCTGTCTAAGAGAGAGGCTTCACAAGTTTAGGGAAGTCCGCTATCCTGTTTACTCCTACATCAATGTTCATGATGGTCAGATAATGGAACATGGAATGGCAAAGTTGAGAGTCACTTCTCCAGAAGGAGAAGACATCGAAGTACAACTCGTAGCGTACGTAATCGATGCAAACTAGATAAATACTCGTAGGGCTCGTACAAACGCAGCGCGTGAACCTTCGTCGATTAAATTCATGATCAGCAGGGAATAGGTTTTATCATTAGACGATTTAATGTGAGGTCGAATTCAGACAGAGTTAAGAAATTCCTAAATGAGCCAGTTGCATTAACTCAAGATGTAACGGGTTCAATTATCGGATTGCAGGTAGGTATAGTTATTTAATCTGGTTATCTTAATTCACAGGCATTCTTCAATTTTTCAGATGCTAATGATTCGAAAATGATATGTCCATTGATCGTCTATTAAATGTTTCGTGGAAGGATAGGTAGACGAAAATTCTTCTATGACATTTGTTATGCAAAAAAGCAGATGATGTACATGTTTAATCGGCAATTATTTGGAAACAAGGACGGATGAGACAGCGCTACAATTTCAACCGATTAATCAATAGTCTTTCGAGGAAGCTTATCTTTCCCTTCTATGACTGCCCTTTAGAAGTGCTGAGACGTGACATGATCAGCATCATTATTGGCATGAAAATCACTATTTTCACTGAAAAAATATCGAAGCACAATCAGCCTTTTCCCTCTGCGGAAGGTGATACACTCGTACTTGACAACAGGAGGAGATCATAAAGTAAATATTCAAAATTAAAAACAAGCTCCCAGCTATTTTCGAATATCTATCATTTTTATAAATAAATTAGACTACTAAATAAAGAAAATAAAACTTAATGAAGATATAAATTAAACTCGATGGACAGTGCATCTAGTCGGTCATTATATTAATCAATATTTTGTTCATTAAAATGCAATCTCAAAGGCAAGAATTTTCTGAATAAATTTATTTAATAAAATTCTTAATATAAGAACATCTGTGACCTATCGAGACGGTAATGGATACTGTTGAATCGCCTTCGATTTGGACATGGGAGATTCGCAGCCTTCAATCTAGTTATCATCAAATGATTCCGGCAGTTGTGATGACCCACAAGCAAGTGACCCATGTGCTGCAATGCCATGTGATTGGCACGTGTGGTAACCTGGCCACTGTAGATAGTGACATGAGAAGCTGGCTTGGTCAGACTGATCACTCTATTTGACTCTGTCTTTCTTTTGTAAGCTTCATACGAATATTTTATATACAACAATATCAAAATGATGAAAACATTTTTTGTTGGTGCCAATTTGTAGATAGATTTGAAAAAAATGGAAAATTCATAAAATTCTTTTAATTTTGCCGGAGCTTCGTCCGTTCTTAAGAGACAATACGACGGAACTGAAAAGTGACAAGAATTGCAAATACATCTCATGACAATTTGTTTTAGCTTTTATTTTTCTTCACTGAATTTTTCCTTTATTTTTATTCCCTTTTTGACTTTATTTATTTATAATTTTTCTCATGTCCTTTTCTTTATGCATCTCTTCTGCTTTCATTTAAGCACTTTCCATAATTTTCACTGTCAGGCATGTCATCGTATCAGCGTGCTTATTAATTTCAATTAATCCAATTTTGTCGATTTCTACGTATTGATTGTACAGATAGCGTGTTGGATCTCTATGATGGGTGTCACATGATATCGTCGTAACATTGTCAGATAAATTTTGTCTTGAGATGTATTTGCAATTCTTCTCACTCTCCAGTTCCGTTGTATTGTCTCTTAAGAACGGACGAAGCGCCGGCAAAATTAAAAGAATTTTATGAATTTTCCATTTTCCAATGTTATCTAAAATAATGAACGACTTCTCTCACATCATCCATTTCATGTCTGGTCATTTATTTTTCAGAATGACTGAATATATTTATGTGATTCATTGGAGTGTTGCATGAGACTCACTGATCCCTTACACAGCTATCCTCTCCTCAAGAACTCTAGCATTATAGGACATCTCGTGCATCGCAGAACTTGCGAACCTTAAGAGAGACATCTTTTTCCTTGGAGAAGTCGTCGATGGAAAGATTTTAATTTCTTATTTCATCTATCGAATCACGCAATGACCACCACTCAGTTTAACTTGCAGTTAAGTCGAAGATCTAAGATTTTTCCGATCATGTAATAACCAAGTTTTGCATGGCGAGCAGGAAAGGACAGTAATTAATGTCTTAAGGCTTCATGTACGAGATAACCTTGTTGTAACATGTGTTGAAAACACCGATTAAATAAATGATTTTTTAATACGTGAAATTTATTTGTATGGACTAATTTCTGGCAGGCCGATTTCATTTATCTCCTTCATGTTCTAGTGATGAGTTTTAGTCAGGAACGAAAACTTATTACTAGAAATAGGCCTATCCCATACTTAGAAATCACTACCCAAGCTATCGACGCTAAGATCAAATATACATGCATAATCGAACAATCCTACTTCTATAGTTTGTCCGACAAACAGTTCAACCTATCACTGGCGGCCATAGAAATTGATAACAATTAAACCTCTAGAATGGATGTTTCTTTAGAATGTAAAGCTCCATGCATTACACAGTAGTGGTACAGCAATCACTCAGATACATTTGTCAACGGTTGAATCATTGGGTAAAAATCTGTCAGATTTGCAATTCTAAGTCCTGTGATTGGTGGTTCATGCCACAACTTAGTTCCAAAGCATGTGCGGCGACCGTGAGTCAATTTCCTTTCTAGTCGACTTCAGATAGACAATTCATTTCTATGCTGGCGGTCCATATGTTTCTGGAGTGTCATAGTACGGGAGCTACTGACATTCTTCATAAATTCGCGCACAAAGGGCTTAATAGCTGGATTTGTAGATCTTGAAACGCTGAATACAAAAATCAAATTCTTGAGTGTCACAGCCGGTCGCTTTCGGTCAGAGGAAAGGTTAAAGGATTCCCATTGGAATCCAATGTAAAAATTCAAGAAATGTCTAAGGATTGTAAAACACTTTTTCACAGGAACTATTTATCAGAATTACATGAAATTTGAAACATGATTGAGTTCAGGACATCAACTTCGATATAAAAGTTGAGGTGAGTCACATGGTTCAGTATTTGACATTTGAGAGCCTCTACAAAATGAGTAAATTTAATGTTTTGACTTAATTTTGGCGATTTTGTTTTCTGCAAAGGAAAACGTGCGAAAATTGCCAAGTGTTTCACAAAATTTCTTAAATGTTATTGGATACCAATGGGAATCCTACAACCTTCTCTATAACCGAAAGCAACTGGCTGTGACACTTATGAATTAAATTTTTGTATTCAGCGTTTCAGGTTCTACAAATCCATGCTATTAAGCCCTTTGTGCGCTAATTTATGGAGAAAGTGTCAGTAGCTCCCGAACTATTAGGTCATGCCTACAATTCCGTCATCAATGATGAGTTGCAAGCTTACATCAGTCAATAGCATGACATACATTCTGCATCTTGCAAATATATTTTCTTCTTATCTTCCACTATCGAATTATTGCCAGGATTATTCAGCCGAATTCTCAAATAGAATACCTTCGATTTTCCCAGTCTGAGTGGCATCTATTAAGTGTTCATTCAATGTTAGCCATAACTTGACGAAAAACAGCTGACTTTCATGTTCATTGGTGAAATCCATGGAAGGAGTGGGATCTTGTCTTACAAATGATAATGGAGAAGCACATAGAGAGGCAGAAGGAAATCCATATGGTGTTTATTGATCTAGAGAAAGCGTACGATAGGGTGCCACGACAGGAGGTCTGGAGGTTGTGAGAGAGAAGGCTACAGCGGAGAAGTATGTCAGGATTGTGCAAGATATGTACGATGGTGTTCAAACACGCGTGAGAAGTAGTGTTGTGGAAACTCAGAAGTTCCCAGTGAGAGTTGGTCTACACCAAGGTTCAACACTGAGTCCTTACCTCTTCGACATTGTAATGGATGTAATTATTTAACATGTAAAAGAAAAACCTCCGTGGAGCATGTCATGTGTTGATGATGAATCATGTTGCGAACACGGACCAGAAACGGCGACCCTACTTGATGTGAGATAAGCCCGAGACAGAAGGCGAGATCATTTGCGGCCAATAACAAACTATGAAAATTACGTGTCTGCTTGGAGTGCAGCCTCTGAGGCCAGTCTTTGCATGTGAATGTAAATAGTGATGGGAAAAAAAGAAGCACGCATGTAATCACCCAAGAGTTCCCTCTGTGAATCCTAAACTGGTCTGGAGACTGTTCTTCCTTTTAATTTCCAGCTCCGATTGAACCTTCTACAGTTCTGGTCTCAAGATATTCTTCCCCTCTAAAATCTCTTGAAGCTCCAAGTTGGCATCAGATATCGAATCTTTAGCGACTGCTATGCCGTCCTTGAAATATGAAGTTGAATCACAAAATAAACCAACTGAAAATCAGACGAAAAAATTCTCGCTTTTTTAAAATTATTTGTTTAAACACGAGATGATATGTAGTTTTGGGGCTTATTTTTCCAAATTATATGATGCCTTCTGAAATTTGCTGAATTTCATGTAATTCATGATTTTATGACTTTTAGTAGGGCTCCGAATCTTGTGATTTTATGATTGCTAGAACATCCAAATTTGATTGACATACTGAATATGAGGAACTGACAGCTAAGGCCAGCACTTGTGCCGGTTACGACTGCGTTAATGGGAATTGCCATTTGTAGAAAACAGATATTATAAAACTCAGACCATCGGAGCGAGCATGTCTTGTAAAGCTTCCTGGTCGATCATGACAATAAATGGACGCCTCTGATCGAATCAAGATGTAAGCACCAATTTCCACTCACTTGAAATGTCGCTCTGCCACGAGTTTGCTTAATATCCGTCCTTCCCGCTCGCCAACTCCACATCTAGTTGAGAAATTATTGCTGTCTGCGATGGATAATTCTCCAAGAAACTGACGAATTTCCAAATCACTCCAACCGTTCAGAGGAAGTTTGCGCTGAAGAGAGTGAAAAACAGATAATTATGCTGAAAAGTCAATCATCATTAGAAACAAGTAACAAGCCATTTTAACGTATTATTAGCACCATGATCCAATGTCATGCTGCCCACAACAGGTGTTATATCCTGTTTCAACTTATGTCAAAGCTCACAAGTCTGCGAGAGTAATACAGATGTTATATTTTCACTAGCTAGGACATGAACAGTGGCGTATTTAGGGGGAGGACATCGGGCCATGCGATCAGTAGTAGTTCGACTTCCTTTGGTTGAGAGGAACTAGTAGAGCATGTTTTACATCACTATAATCATGGAGATGATTAAAATGATCAGCTGACACGAAAGCCTAGCCAGTTACTTTCATAGAAATAAATCGCCTAGTTATCAACCACATATCAATCACGCATGGTCCGAATTGGATATGGAGGCAGATATCCTTCATTGAGAGACAGAGGCGGCACTTCTGAAGACACGAAATAATGAGTCACGCAGGAATCAAGTCCAAGCAGAATGAAGGTCTTCACCAAGTTGCTCAACACCATATGGAGAAAGGGGAAATGACCAGCAGATAGGCAAACATCAAAATACGTGCTACTATTCGAAAAGGTGGCGATGAAAACTGCGGGAAACTACTGCACCATTTCGTCGATCTCACGCAGATGTACGATACTACTGCCTATTATTCATGATAGAGTAATTTCGTATACAGAGAAATCTCCGAGTGTCGTGCAGCAAATATGTCAAAGTAAAGGAACCCGTGACCAAATCGCAAATTTGCGTCATATTATCGAAAGGTACAAGAAGTCAACAAAGATCTGATTATCTGCTTTGTTGACAAGGTGTTTGATTGTGTTCAGTGTAGGAGAATGTTTGACAACCTCTGTCTAATAGTGTCACATCACAAAATGTATTAAATAAAAATACTGTACTAAAAACAAAAAACACAAGTAAAAACATGGGCTGTGCAAACCTTTGGCAATCGGCCAGGGATTCGTCAAGGGTGTGTGTTGTCATCATTTTTATATAAAACCTACAGAGATCATTATGAGCGAAGCACTGGACGACTTCGCTGGAGGTGCTGTTGTTGGAGATTGGCGCATCACGAATCTCACATACGCTGTTTACATAATCCCCAGACGAAAAATAATGGCTGCTGAATAAACTGAAGACAGCAATAGAATGCTTATGAGGAACGAAGTTCAGCTTCAACTGATGACCAAATTTTTGAGCTCCCAAAGATTCAAATACTGCTTCGATCATCGCTACTGACCGTGGCGAAATATTCATTCCCTGATCATAGTTGCTATGACTAGTGGTCTCCGTGGCACAGTGGTTAAGTGCTTGGCCTAGTGATCTTCTGGTCCAGAGGTCGAGCCCTGAAAGTGTCACTGGAAGTCGTCAGGAAGGGAATTCGGACTAAACGCAACACAACGCTCTAGAAAGGTCTGACTATGTCAGCACCGTCCAAGCCCCCAGTATGGGGGAGTAGTGACGCTAAAGCTTCATTTCATAATTGCTATGACAACTGATGTGTGATGATCAGGGTTTGATCCTGCCAACTGACACTTTCGCATGCAAACGCCTCGTGAATCGGTAGGTAGAGCACAGGTCTAGTCAACCGGTGGGTGGTAGGTTCGAATCCTACCAGCCGTGCATCTTTTGCAAGTCAGTTTGATCTATCTGAAATTTCATTTCATAAGGAGCTTGACTAATTACGCAAGCCAAACAGAAACGAATATCTATGTCAATCTCTATCGCTTGCCACCATTACATGCAATGGCCGTGATAGGATTATGTCTGCTATAGACCAACCAACACGCGAATGAATCAACCTTTGTGCTTATCGCTCACTCGAATTTACTTATCATTTGATGATAATTAGTGAAAGCTATGGTGATTAATAAATCGATATTTGATCTATGAAAATCAATATATTAATATAATTATGGCATATTTGACAAGAGAATAGATAACTTGACAGATCATACAACATAAGAAAAAGAGACAAGCGCATGAAAAGTTAAGAGCGAACACAGCCAGCCATTGATGCACTTATTAAGCCATTCCCTCTGATTATCGCAACACTGATGCGGTGCTGCAACCAAGAATGTTCACGTTGGTCGCCAGTTGCTTCACTCATTAGATGGCCAAGTGACTTAAGAAAGGTCTTAGTTGATTCACCGTACACTCCAGTAGTCTCAATAGCAATGGGCTGGAACAGATATTGAGGTACCAGGTCACGATACTTCAAACGCTTGCGATCTTCAGCTGCAACAGAGGCGGTTCCCGAATTGATTGCAGAATCAACGAGATTGGAATCAAAACACAAGTGTCGGTACAGGTGAAATCCCACAACAGGTGCTTGCAATTTCTGAATTTGAAGTTGGTGATACCGTCAGGTAACCTACTATCATAGTTGCTCAATCCAATCGGTTCAAAGACTGTTGGAATACCAGCAGTTTGGAACCACGTCGAATTACGTCATTAACAGCAGCATGACGTGGAATTAAAACGACAGGATAATGGATGGAGACTATCAATTTCTCCACCACAGCGACATTTATGAGGAGAACAGACAGTAGAACCAATGCGCTGAGCGACCGATATTCTAAAATCATCATCATCCAAGTGAGTTCCAAGGGAAGGATAAGGCAAGGCATTTAGCCAAGATCCTGATTCTAGACAAGATGCAGCCAATAAGCGAGCTTTCGAAAATATCATTTCATGCCATAATTATATTAATACATTGTGCGTTATCTTTATACTTTGAAAATCAATTAAAATTATATATTACGACTTAGTATATAAGATTTCACGATCAATGAATATATATATATATATATATATATATATATATATATATATATATATATATATATTCGTATGCATGACAAGACAACTCAGGACAGATGTGATTAGGTAAAAAAGACACATAAAATAAAAGTCATGCTCAGACTTAAAAGGAAGTTTGATTAAAAACGGACACTAGCCAGCCAAGTACTGGCCACTTCAGAGGCAGAGTGAAGTTCAGCGAGGCCGCCGATGCCGGGGGAGGTCAAAGCCCGGGACTTTAGTTGTTGGATCGTCAATCAGCGATTTGTTGTGGACCTCGCACTTCTGCCACCCCTCACGCCAGGCTTGAGCGGGATCGTAGGTTGCTGGTGGTCTGTTGCGCCATACCGGGTGGCGTGACCGCAGGCGCGGCGGATTGTTGAGGTCATCGTTCAGCGGCAAGGTCGGGATCACCTGGACTTTCTGCAACAGGTGCGCCGTCGCTGTCATACGGCGGATAGCTGGCGGAGGAATGTTGCAGAGAACTGGGAGCCACTCAGTTTGAGTACTCCTGATCGCTCCAGTTATTGTTCTCATGGATTGGTTCAGTTGGTTCAGAAGCACAGTGACGAGAGTACTCTGCCGTGGAATAGCAGAGAGCAAGGGCTGAAGTACGTAGCGTGTTGGCACTTGCTCCCCAGGTGGTACCAGCAAGCATACTCAGCAGGTTGTTACGTGTTCTGAGCTTTGCTGATGTCTTCTGTAGGTGGACTTTGTAGGTCAATGCTCTGTCGAGTGTGACACCAAGGTAGACTGGGTTGGGATCGTGCTTTAGGCGTCGGCTGTTGAGAAAGATGTCCAGGTCCTTATCTTTTCTGGCGTTGTGTAGGTGGAAGACGCTCGAAACTGTCTTAGAGAGAGACGGCTGAAGTCGCCATAGGCTGCAGAATTTGACTATTCGCTCTACGTCCGCGTTCATAACTTAGTTCAGGCGGTCAAAATCTTTTGCTTGGTAGGTAATGCAAATATCGTCTGCATAAATGAGCTTCCTACTTTTGGTGGGCGGCAGGTCGTTTATGTAAAGGTTGAATATAACTGAGCCTTGTGGCAGGCCATTAACTAGGTTTTTCCAGGTGCTGCACTGGTTTCCTCCTGTTCTGCAGAAACGTTGCCACAGTCATTACTGCCCCATTCGGGAGATGCGTCGAAAGTTTGACCAGAAGGCCTTTGTGCACACTGTGTCGTAGGCTTTGAGGTCTAGGAAGATTGCTCCAGTTTTCTGATTACGTTGGAAACCATTTTCTATGTGGGTGGTCAAAGCCAATACTTGGTCTTGGGTACTCCTTCCCTTTCTGAAACCAGCTTGTATAGCATCGAGGACACTTTCGACGATGGGGTCACAGTTTGGAGGTCACAGACAGCAGCGAAATCGGACGATAGCTTTCCACGGAAGACGGGTCTTTGCCTGGCTTGGGGACAGCGATGACTTTAGATTTCCTCCACTGTTTTGGGATGTTCTGTTCGGCTATGCAGCGCGTCAGGAACCGTGAGAGCCATTTGATTGTCCGAGGACCTGCATTCTTGAGGAATTCTGGATAAAAATTGTCGTAGCCTGCTGCTTTCCCGTTTTTTAGAGCGTTTAATGCTGTTGTTAGCTCTTCCACTGTGATTTCGGTAATTTTGGAGTCATCTGTTGTAGTCTGGTGGTTGTACAAGCACCATTGATTGCTAACAACCCGTTTATGTTCTTTTTGAAGAGGAGCTTTTCCTAAATTCACGATGAGTTTGGCGTCGGGGTTGGGCTTCGCGCTTGGCCTTGTATTCGATGCACGCTGTTGTCCGTTGTTGAGTTTTCGGATGAGGTTCCAGCTTTTACGGCTACAATGAGTGAGGTCAAGGTCCTTCATTGTTTCTTCCCACCGTAATTTACGAGCTTTGTTAAGAGCGTCTATCAGATGATCAGCGACGTCTGAATTGCCTGTTCTTTCGCATTCATCAAGAAGCTCCTTGCAGGCATTGTCAAGGCATGGTGTGTATTGTGGCCTGACTCCTCTAGGCACGTTTTTCTTTGCCGCTGTAAAGATCGCATTACTAAACCTGGAGTAAGCTTCTGACAGTGGGATGTTATGTGGAATGCATACAGTACTTTTGTCAAGTTGAACATCAAATTCGTTCCAGTTGGCCTTGCGGAAATTCCACATCGGCTTTGGGAGAGATTCCAAGAGAGGTATTTGGATCCCCACATGCAAGAGAATTGGGCGGTGTTGGCTTCTGGTAAGTTTTCGAGAACCGTTGTCAGAGCTGGCAGTGGTTGGCCGTTGGGGGCAGTGACCCAGCACAAGTCTGGGTTATAGTCTCGATCCCAGCGTGCTGAGTGGAAAGAGCCGCGTTGCTTGAGATCGATTACTAGGCTTAAGTTTGTTTGAGAGGCCCAGTTCAATGAATGTAATTGCGAGAATCCGAAGAATGATTTGCAAATTTGCTATTGAATTAATGTTACGCTTCACCTCCATATGGCCATTAATCTTTATTCAGCAATCAGTCTTGAGGCTTTGAATTGTCAAGCGATAATCGTGACCAGGATCGTCAATAACACGCACTGAAGGTAACAGAGATCATTCTATTGTAGAATCCTGTCCAATACACTATTAGTTGGTTCAATACAATGGGATATAATGGCCACAATATCGGCCATCACGTTGTGAAAAAGTTGAATTTCTAAATTCAAAATAAATACGTCTTTCAATTTTATTCTGCTTGTTTTCTGAACACGATAGGTTTACTTTCCGTTAGTTAACGTGTCACCTTTTCTTAAGAAGACTGAGTTTCAACCACAGAATTAGATTGTTAAACAGTATCACTTTTCTAGCAGTGCAAATTGATTCAAAATGATGGCACATGCAGGAACTTACTAAGTGGGCAAAGAGGAATTTTTGATACATTACACAGATAGGAAAAATAGTCGTGCGTCGCCTACGTGTTGCTCTGAATTCCTTCAAAATGCTCCGATCGCCACGATTCTTTCAGATTTGAAGAATTCAGATCATTGCGCAAAAGTTTACTCGATAATGTTGGTCCCTCCGATCATTATTAAAAAGTTAGCAGGCACACGAAAAAACTTGACATCGGCTGTATCTCTTGGCTGTGTGATCTGGTTGATAACGGTCACTGAAACTTCGCACAATTTGGCATGTTCAATGTTGAACTGGCTGCTCATTGTTCGATTGCTATGGCATTTTGTCAGCAGATTGTGCCATTTCATAGGTATTACATGTTCCAATGTTTCCTTTCTAGTTAAACAGAAGAAGAGACGAACGCTCTAATTCTGTGGTTTCAACGGAATTCAACAATTTTTTCGTATTCACTCAACTCCTCACCAGTAAATGAACCTCACGTTGTTTCTCCGAATAATTTACAAAATCACAATCAAAGTCTAACTGATTGACATGATTTTTATATCTATCAAATATATACCTACACTTCTTCTACAAGCATTTGCTTGAAGATGTGTCAGAGCAATTCTTTAAAAATTCTTCAATATTTTCATTATATTAATGAAGCTATGTAGACCTATCTAATCATCGTATCGTAGGAATGCGAACATATCTCAGTGCAATAATGTGGAATTCTACATGAGAATTATTTGGTGCAATCAACCGAACGTTTCATTTCATAAATGGAAAAGTTCTGATTGTCAATCTTGCTCGTCGCTGAGGACGATGGAATCATTTTATTTCTCTAAAGGATTGATGAAATTTAATTATTTAATGCAGTAACGTGAAAGTTGGTCTAAATCAGACTGAAAACATCGATGAAAATATTATCATCAAAGACTTACAATCGCCTTATAATCAAAACAACTATTAGCTTAATCCGCATGCTTAACTTATATTATAGAATTCAAAGAGATGACAATTAACTAAATCATTTAACAACAATGAAATTAGATAAACGATAGATCAAATTGCCATGCAAAAGATGTGCGGCTGGTAGGATTCGAACCTACGACCAAGGTTAACTAGACCTGTGCTCTAACCATCCGAGCTACGAGCCACTTACGCGACTCTGTCAGTTGGCAGGATCAAACCCTCACCACCACACATCAGTTGTCAAGGCAATAATAATCAATGAATAAATAACACGTCACAATTGTGACCGCCGACATTAAGGCAAGTAGCGGGGATCGATTGTCCACCAAAGCATCTTAAACCATGTCGTTAGATTCATGTAATCTAAAATTAAATGAAATTATAGAATTTGTTAATTCAAGTAATTAGAAAATTAAAGTAAAAAGGGCATTGAATTCAATGTGGAATTAGTTGCAGTGTGAAATTTATGACAAAAACTAAATTCAAATAAGGAGGTTCTCATGTAGGCATATAGCTTTAGTTGTAATCAGTAGTAGTTCCATCAAATTCGATGTAGAAACAGTGGAGTGCAATAGCACTTTCATTGCATCTTCAATTTTCCTTGTACATGCATATGCAATCCATTTTCTATCCATCCATCGGTTTAAAGTCGTTTTGCAATAACCGATTCCTTGTTAGGTCCATAACATTGATGATCACACTCCTTTTCATTTCTAATATACATGCACATGTATGTGACGCTGTTCGGAGTAGGCATCAGTGGTACAAGCAGGTATAGGGTTTCCAGTTTTACCAATTAACGGACAAGAAATTATCAATGCTCATTTACTATTACACGAAATCAATGTTGAGTTCCTTTAAGAAGAGTTCGGCAGCCAGAACGAGTTTCTGCAGGGAACGAGGCCGAAAATGAGACCTTCACAGAATGGTGTACACTCTGTAACTACTGCGAAACTGCGCTTCTGGCGAGTTTTCTTGGCTCCTGTTCCTGTCAGACAGGATCAAAGAAAAACGCATGTTAATTCCAATGGGACGCAGATTGGTTAAAATGAAATTTTCTATGGTATCTCCTGTTAAGTGAAAAGTAGTAGGTATGGAGCCATAATTTTTGGCATTTTATGTCTTCCAGTCATTTCTATGATATGTATGTTGTTGTTGTTGACGTCAGTCGCTAGAGACGACCGATTGCCCTCAAATAATTCAGCAACTGGGTGGCGGAAATTTGGGTGGGGTCCGGGTGGATGGTATGGAAATTGGTATAACGCTGCACATCCCATCTTGAGCACTTGATGAGGTTGTGCTCCAGGCTTTCTTCCTCTTCGTCACATTCATCGCAGATTGCCTCCTCTGCTAGACCGATACGATGGCGATACTTCTTGAGAAGAAGAGAATGCCCTGTTCTATATCTTTCAAAGGTTGGTGCGTTCTGATCTGCTCAATCTGACTTCTTCTTGATGATTGTACTTCCAATGGCTGTTATTCTCTTCGATTCGTTGGCAAGGGTTCCTCGTATTTTCGATTTCACTATGTCGATATCGGTAGGAATGTCTTTCTGGTCTAGATTAGTGACATCTTTTGCATTCATGTCTACGATATCATTCCAATGCACACCAACATGACTGGGAACCCATTGAATGAAAGCGTTCTTGTTTGCTGTTTTCTGCAGGATGCTCCAAGTTTGGTCTTCGTTCGATGTTCTGACGTGCAGGTGATAATCGTCGATGCATGCGAGAATGTGGTTAAATGTGGATTAAATTACTCGAATTGCTTGTGCTTCTCAAATCTGAATGTGTTTAGCTTCACAGACAAACGTTCCATAACATGATAAGAAATGACTTGAAGACATTCCATGTCAAAAATTATGGCTCTTCACTATAGTACTTTTTGCTTAATCAGAGAAAACAAAGAAAATTTCAGTTTAGCCAAAATCTTCAATCTGCGTCCTATTGGATTTGCATATGTTTCCTTTATTCCGGTCTGAAGAGAAGAGGAACCAGCTAGATAGATCTCGGCAGACGCGCAGATTCGCAGGAGTGCGCACTGTACATCATTCTGTGAAAGTCTCATTTTGGCTTCATTCTCTGCAGAAACTCGTTCTGGCTGCCGAACTAGAGCTGGTTCACCCAATAGTCAGTACGTTTCGGGAGGAAACATTAGGAAATTTTTCGTTTTAGGTACCTCTTTAGGCTCCTAATATACCCAAAACAGGTCAATTCCCAGTATGCTTTTTTTATTATGCAATTCAGAGATGGTAAAAATAGTTTGCAACAACAATCTTTCAAAGATTCTCTTTGTTATGATGATGATGACGATAAACAGTCAATGAAAATTATTTTCATATGTGAAGAAGACTCTCTCCACATCAACACGGGTGACAGGACATAATTTAACCAAGGATTTTTCACTTTCTCCAATGGTGACGAAGAGATATCACTCTCATCTCTGATTACTTTCATTGCTATTCGAAGAGTTTCGAAGAAAGGTTTTATCGCTGAACATTGCTCAACTTTTCATTCAGTCTCAGTTTCTCTCTCCTGGAATTTCAGTTCGAGTTGCTTACTTTCAGGACTACGGTACTCCATCAAATTACCTTAGCTGCTCGAAATTATATTCGGTTAGTGATAGGCTAAATGTTGGAATGATTTTCATCATCGCATGAGAAACATTGGAGACCCTTTTCAAGAATGTTCTGAAAGGCTATTTGCGAAGTGCTGATGCTGAACGTAAGTTGTAGAATATCAACATATATATTTTTAATATACGCATACGTATACGCGAAAAGTTGAATAAAGCAATGACATTTCTGACTTGTGACTGAGTTTTACTTAAGAGAACAATTCTGAAATGCTGCACTCGGTAAGCGTCAGTCAAAAATACTGGTAGGATATTAATTCTAAAAATAATGAATTTGAGCTCAACTAATTTGACTGCTGATTAATTAATCATGACCCTGACCCCTCACTCAGGATTCCTGCTCTACAAATGGTACGAGCGTTTTTCATGTGCTGTCAGGCACAAGTGGAACAATCCACCTGCAACAACCTGTGACCGACCAAAGATGTGTCTTTTCAACGGCTTCTTTTATAATCAGCAACACTTGTTTTCAGAGGCAAGTGATGCCTTCCGCGGATTCTAGCGGAAAATGCCGATTTCCGAGGAAATCTTAGGAATTTTGCACAATCACACACAAACGACCTAATTTTGTTTTTTCATACATCTGACTAAAACTGACAACCCAGTAATCGAACAGAAGTCCGCGGTGGAGGCGAGCTTGCACTTTCTTCATTAGGCCGCACTGCCGGTACAAAAGGAATAAGAGTGAAAGCAGGTATGGTGTCTTTTATTGATTTAATCCTCGTCATTCTCTAGATCATGAGTGCGCAACCTGCGGCCGTAGCAGAGGCAAGATGCGGCCGTGACAATGAGAAGCAAATGAAAAAGAATATTGTGCAAGTATATTGCAAATATTTCTGGAGTTCAAGACAATTGAAAAACAATCGTCATAGCATACTAGTCGTCTTCTAACTGTTCCTTCACCTGAAGACGTTCCTTTTTGTCACATTACTACAGTCTTTGATGCGCTCAACCACGAATTTAGTGCGCGGTTCCAACGACTTCAACGCACTTGCTCCTAAAATAAAGCTCGTTGCCTCGCCGCACCTGATCCAGATAGAAGTGGTTCCATTCGAACTTCAAATGGAAATGATCGAGTTGAAGGCGAATGATTGTCTTGTGAAGCAGTTCGAAAGTGATGGTATTTTACATGAAATATGGAAATCAGCTGTGGAATATCCAAGATTACGAGAGTTGTCCTAAAACGTTTTAGTTCTATTTGGAAACACATACGCCTGCGAGGCAGCGTTCTATAAATTAAAGTTCATAAAGAACAAATACCGGACGCGCTTAACAAAAAACAATCTCGAGAATAGTATACGCTTAATGACATCCTCTCAAATGCCTGATTTTCGAAGTTTGGTCAACGACGGACATCAGCAAGTTAGTCACTGAGTTTACACTGATATAGTAATTTTTCACGAGATATTGTATTTCTACCTATTTAGATTTTGTGTATTTTCATAAATAAAATATGTAAAAATTTCAGCTGTGTTTTATTTCACATTTATCATTAAATTTAGGGCTCACGTTTTGGGTTGCGAAAGAACTGTATGATTAGCAATAATAAGATACTTTATAACTTCAACAATAACGAAGGTAGGCAGGCTTATATACGAGGTTCTAGAAATGCGTAGGCCCATATATAAGTGAATGCCTAGAATAGACCGGCTCGTGATTCCTTTATGAATTATTACAGTAGCTTATTAAAGTGCTTTATCCTTCGGTTGCCCTTACAAAAACTTGCTTTCAACTTTTCAAGTGCTAATAACACCTTCAGATTAAAATCATTTCAAAAATGACCGTCGGTCGTATATGGGTTAACTTGCTAACTCATTCTTTGCGAAGCAGGCCTTTATGCGATTTTCATTGCGTCATTCATCAGGGAAAGCTAATTTGAGTGGTGCAATATAAAAAGGATTGGCTATTGACTTAGTTGTCTGCGCACATACTGAGTGCGGCCGTGATTCTTTCGGCCTTCGAAATGGCGACCGAAAACTGTAGAAGGTTGCGCACCCCTGCTCTAGATATTCAATGAACTTCGACAGACCTTTGTGTTCAATCTACTGGGTGACGTAGTGGAATGACACGCTGATATGCTGTCTCGCTGCAACATATTCTCCTTTATTCACTACCTATTTCATTTAAACAAAAATATGCAAACTACATGTTACTCTTTTTATCAGTAATAAGATTGGTGCTACATTGTTAGCAGCAAGATTTGTGCCATATTGACAATTCCGCTGAATGTCCTTTAGACTGTTTAATAGATCTATGGTTTTCCGATCATTAAACTCTTTGAAATTAAAAATCATTTAAAACATTAGCACGCTTTACCAACGAACTCGTCATAGGTTTGTAGATAAAAAGCATCACTTCTGGCAGGCAAAGTCACTACTTAATGATACTTCGGAGTCACACGAGAATACATGAAAAGAAACAACTAATTATAACATCATTCTCATCAACGGCAAATGAGAAATGTTACTCAAACTTATTAACAGACGGTGAGAGAAGTTAGCGAGTTACGATAAACTCGAGTAGGTAGGACAAAAAATATCAATTTCAGATGGCACGCGGGTAGTAACCCTGATTCCCCGTATCCGGGGTTTTGTATTGAACTTTGGACCTTTGCATAAAAAGAATC